>CATOCB010000372.1:0-105000 GCA_951411735.1 Somateria mollissima
GCCAACCCGGGGTTTTTTGGCCGGTATGGGGAATCGAACCTGGGACCTCAGGTGCTGGGGTCCCGACATCACCATGTGACGCCACCGGGGACCAGCCCCGACCCGGGGTCCAGGGGCCGTTATGGGGAATCGAACCTGGGACCTCGGGTGCCGGGGTCCCAACATCACCCTGTGACACAACCGGGGACCAGCCCCGACCCGGGGTCCAGGGGCCGGTATGGGGAATCGAACCAGGGACCTCGCGTGCCGGGGTCCCGACATCACCCTCTGACGCCACCCGAGGATCCGACCCGACCCATGTTCCAGGCTTCGGTATGGGGAATCGAACCTGGGACCTCGCGTGCCGGGGTCCCGACATCACCCTGTGACGCCACCCGGGGACCCGAACCGACCCGGGGTTTTTTGGCCGGTATGGGGAATCGAACCTGGGACCTCGGGTACCGGGGTCCCGACATCGACCTGTGACGCCACCCGGGGACCCGACCAGACCCGGGGTTTTTTGGCCAGTATGGGGAATCGAACCTGGGACCTCGGGTGCCGTGGTCCCGACATCACCCTGTGACGCCACCCGGGGACCCGAGCCGACCCGGGGTTTTTTGGCCAATATGGGGAATCGAACCTGGGACCTCGCGTGCCGGGGTCCCGACATCACCCTGTGACGCCACCCGGGGACCCGACCCGACCCGGGGTCCGGGGACCGGCATGGGGAATCGAACCTGGGACCTCGGGTGCCGGGGTCCCGACATCACCCTGTGACGCCACCCGGGGACCCGACCTAATCTTTGTTTTTTTTGCCGGTATGGAGAATCGAACCTGGGACCTCGGGTGCCGGGGTCCCGACATCACCCTCTGATGCCACCCGGGGACCCGAGGCGACCCGGGGTCCTGGGGCCGGTATGGGGAATCGAACCTGGGACCTCGGGTGCCGGGGTCCCGACATCACCCTGTGACACCACCCGGAGACCCGACCCGACCCTGGGTCCAGGGGCCGGTATGGGGAATCGAATCTGGGACCTCGGGTCCCTGGGTCCCGACATCACCCTGGGGCGCCACCCGGGGACCCGACCTAACCCTTCGTTTTTTGGCCGGTATGGGGAATCGAACCTGTGACCTCAGGTGCCGGGGTCCCGACATCACCCTGTGACGCCACCGTGGGACCCGACCCGACCCGGGGTCCAGGGACCGGTATGGGGAATCGAACCTGGGACCTCGGGTGCCGGGGTCCCGACATCACCCTGTGACGCCACCCGGGGACCCGACCTAACCTTTGTTTTTTTTGCCGATATGGACAATCGAACGTGGGACCTCGGGTGCCGGGGTCCCGACATCACCCTCTGACGCCACCCGGGGACCCGACCCGACCCGGGGTCCTGGGGCCGGTATGGGGAATCGAACCTGGGACCTCGGGTGCCGGGGTCCCGACATCACCCTGTGACACCACCCGGAAACCCGACCCGACCCGGGGTCCAGGGGCCGGTATGGGGAATCGAACCTGGGACCTCAGGTGCCGGGGTCCCGACATCACCCTGTGACGCCACCCTGGGACCCGACCTGACCCGGGGTCCTGAAGCCGGTATGGGGAATGGAACCTGGGACCTCGGGTTCCGGGGTCCCGACATCACCCTGTGACGCCACCCGGAATACTGACCCGACCAGGGGTCTTTTGGCCGGTATGGGGAATCGAACCTGGGACCTCGGGTGCCGGGGTCCCGACATCACCCTGTGACGCCACCCGGGGACCCACCTCGACCCGGGGTTTATTGACTTGTATGGCGAATCGAATCTGGGACCTCAGGTGCCGGGGTCCCGACATCACCCTGTGACGCCACCCTGGGACCCGAACCGACCCGGGGTTTTTTGGCCGGTATGGGGAATCGAACCTGCGACCTCGGGTACCGGGGTCCCGACATCGACCTGTGACGCCACCGGGGACCCGACCAGACCCGGGGTTTTTTGGCCAGTATGGGGAATCGAACCTGGGACCTCGGGTGCCGTGGTCCCGACATCAGCCTGTGACGCCACACGGGGACCCGAGCCGACCGGGGGTTTTTTGTCTGGTATGGGGAATCGAACCTGGGACCTCGCGTGCCGGGGTCCCGACATCACCCTGTGACGCCACCCGGGGACCCGACCAGACCCTGGGTCCAGGGGCCGGTATGGGGAATCGAACCTGGGACCTCGGGTGCCGGGGTCCCGACATCACCCTGTGACGCCACCCGGGGACCCGACCCGACCCGGGGTCCAGGGACCGGCATGGGGAATCGAACCTGGGACCTCGGGTGCCGGGGTCCCGACATCACCCTGGGGCGCCACCCGGGGACCCGACCTAACCCTTGGTTTTTTGGCCGGTATGGGGAATGGAACCTGGGACCTCAGGTACGGGGTCCCGACATCACCCTGTGACACAACCGTGGGACCCGACCCGACCCGGGGTCCAGGGACCGGCATGGGGAATCGAACCTGGGACCTCGGGTGCCGGGGTCCCGACATCACCCTGTGACGCCACCCGGGGACCCGACCTAACCCTTGGTTTTTTGGCCGGTATGGGGAATCGAACCTGGGACCTCGGGTGCTGGGGTCCCGACATCACCCTGTGACGCCAACCAGGGACCCGACCTGACCCGGGGTTTCTTGGCCGGTATGGGGAATCGAATCTGGGACCTCGGGTGCCGGGGTCCCGACATCACCCTGTGACGCCACCCGGGGACCCGACCTGACCCGGGGTTTCTTGGCCGGTATGGGGAATCGAATCTGGGACCTCAGGTGCCGGGGTCCAGACAGCACCCTGTGACGCCACCAGGGGACCCGACTCGACCCGGGGTTTTTTGGCCAGTATGGGGAATCGAACCTGGGACCTCGGGTGCCGGGGTCCCGACATCACCCTGTGACGTCACCCGGGGACCTGACCTGACCCGGGGTCCTGGGGCCGGTATGGGGAATCGAACCTGGGACCTCGGGTGCCGGGGTCCCGACATCACCCTGTGACGCCACCCGGGGACCCGACTCGACCCGGGGTTTTTTGACTTGTATGGCGAATCGAATCTGGGACCTCACGTGCCGGGGTCCCGACATCACCCTGTGACGCCACCCAGGGACCCGACCTGACCCGGGGTTTCTTGGCCGGTATGGGGAATCGAATCTGGGACCTCGGGTGCCGGGGTCCCGACATCACCCTGTGACGCCACCCGGGGACCCGAGCCGACCCGGGGTTTTTTGGCTGGTATGGGGAATCGAACCTGGGACCTCGCGTGCCGGGGTCCCGACATCACCCTGTGACGCCAACCGGGGACCTGAGCCGACCCGGGGTCCAGGGGCCGGTATGGGGAATCGAACCTGGGACCTCAGGTGCCGGGGTCCCGACATCACCCTGTGACGCCACCCGGGGACCCAACCCGACCCGGGGTCCAGGGGCCGGTATGGGGAATCGAACCTGGGACCTCGCGTGCCGGGGTCCCGACATCACCCTGTGACGCCACCGGGGACCCGACCGGACCCGGGGTCCAGGGGTCGGTATGGGGAATCAAACCTGGGACCTCGGGTGCCGGGGTCCCGACATCACCCTTTGACGTCACCCAGGGACCCAAGGCGACCCGGGGTTTTTTGGCCAGTATGGGGAATCGAACCTGGGACCTCGGGTGCCGGGGTCCCGACATCACCCTGTGACGCCACCCGGGGACCCGACCCGACCCGGGGTTTTTTGGCCAGTATGGGGAATCGAACCTGGGACCTCGGGTGCTGGGGTCCCGACATCACCCTGTGACATCACCCGGAAAACTGACCCGACCCAGGGTCTAGGGGTCGGTATGGGGAATCGAACCTGGGACCTCAGGTGCCTGGGTCCCGACATCACCCTCTGACGCCACCCGGGTCCCGAACCGACCCGGGGTTTCTTGGACGGTATGGGGAATAGAACCTGGGACCTCGGGTGCCGGGGTCCCGACATCACCCTGTGACGCCACCCGGGGACCCGAGCCAACCCGGGGTTTTTTGGCCGGTATGGGGAATCGAACCTGGGACCTCGGGTGCCTGGGTCCCGACATCACCATGTGACGCCACCGGGGACCAGCCCCGACCCGGGGTCCAGGGGCTGTTATGGGGAATCGAACCTGGGACCTCGGGTGCCGGGGTCCCAACATCACCCTGTGACACCACCGGGGACCAGCCCCGACCCGGGGTCCAGGGGCCGGTATGGGGAATCGAACCAGGGACCTCGCGTGCCGGGGTCCCGACATCACCCTGTGACGCCACCCGGGGATCCGACCCGACCCACGTTCCAGGCGTCGGTATGGGGAATCGAACCTGGGACCTCGCGTGCCGGGGTCCCGACATCACCCTGTGACGCCACCCTGGGACCCGAACCGACCCGGGTTTTTTTGGCCGGTATGGGGAATCGAACCTGCGACCTCGGGTACCGGGGTCCCGACATCGACCTGTGACGCAACCGGGGACCCGACCAGACCCGGGGTTTTTTGGCCAGTATGGGGAATCGAACCTGGGACCTCGGGTGCCGGGGTCCCGACATCCCCCTGTGATGCCACCCGGGGACCCGACTCGACCCGGGGTTTATTGACTTGTATGGCGAATCGAATCTGGGACCTCAGGTGCCGGGGTCCCGACATCACCCTGTGATGCCACCCAGGGACCCGACCTGACCCGGGGTTTCTTGGCCGGTATGGGGAATCGAACCTGGGACCTCGGGTGCCGGGGTCCCGACATCACCCTGTGACGCCACCCGGGGACCCGAGCCGACCCGGGGTTTTTTGGCCGGTATGGGGAATCGAACCTGGGACCTCGGGTGCCGGGGTCCCGACATCACCCTGTGACGCCACCCGGGGACCTGAGCCGACCCTGGGTCCAGGGGCCGGTATGGGGAATCGAACCTGAGACCTCGGGTGCCGGGGTCCCGACATCACCCTGTGACGCCACCCGGGGACCCGACCCGACCCGGGGTCCAGGGGCCGGTATGGGGAATCGAACCTGGGACCTCGAGTGCCGGGGTCCCGACATCACCCTGTGACGCCACCGGGGACCAGCCCCGACCCGGGGTCCAGGGGCCGGTATGGGGAATCGAACCTGGGACGTCGGGTGCCGGTGTCCCGACATCACCCTGTGACGCCACCCGGGGACCCAAGCCAACCCGGGGTTTTTTGGCCGGTATGGGGAATCGAACCTGGGACCTCAGGTGCTGGGGTCCCGACATCACCATGTGACGCCACCGGGGACCAGCCCCGACCCGGGGTCCAGGGGCCGTTATGGGGAATCGAACCTGGGACCTAAGGTGCCGGGGTCCCAACATCACCCTGTGACACCACCGGGGACCAGCCCCGACCCGGGGTCCAGGGGCCGGTATGGGGAATCGAACCAGGGACCTCGCGTGCCGGGGTCCCGACATCACCCTCTGACGCCACCCGAGGATCCGACCCGACCCATGTTCCAGGCTTCGGTATGGGGAATCGAACCTGGGACCTCGCGTGCCGGGGTCCCGACATCACCCTGTGACGCCACCCGGGGACCCGAACCGACCCGGGGTTTTTTGGCCGGTATGGGGAATCGAACCTGCGACCTCGGGTACCGGGGTCCCGACATCGACCTGTGACGCCAACCGGGGACCCGACCAGACCCGGGGTTTTTTGGCCAGTATGGGGAATCGAACCTGGGACCTCGGGTGCCGGGGTCCCGATATCACCCTGTGACGCCACCCGGGGACCCGAGCCGACCCGGGGTTTTTTGGCCAATATGGGGAATCGAACCTGGGACCTCGCGTGCCGGGGTCCCGACATCACCCTGTGACGCCACCCGGGGACCCGACCCGACCCGGGGTCCGGGGACCGGCATGGGGAATCGAACCTGGGACCTCGGGTGCCGGGGTCCCGACATCACCCTGTGACGCCACCCGGGGACCCGACCTAATCTTTGTTTTTTTTGCCGGTATGGAGAATCGAACCTGGGACCTCGGGTGCCGGGGTCCCGACATCACCCTCTGACGCCACCCGGGGACCCGAGCCGACCCGGGGTCCTGGGGCCGGTATGGGGAATCGAACCTGGGACCTCGGGTGCCGGGGTCCCGACATCACCCTGTGACACCACCCGGAGACCCGACCCGACCCTGGGTCCAGGGGCCGGTATGGGGAATCGAATCTGGGACCTCGGGTCCCTGGGTCCCGACATCACCCTGGGGCGCCACCCGGGGACCCGACCTAACCCTTCGTTTTTTGGCCGGTATGGGGAATCGAACCTGTGACCTCAGGTGCCGGGGTCCCGACATCACCCTGTGACGCCACCGTGGGACCCGACCCGACCCGGGGTCCAGGGACCGGTATGGGGAATCGAACCTGGGACCTCGGGTGCCGGGGTCCCGACATCACCCTGTGACGCCACCCGGGGACCCGACCTAACCTTTGTTTTTTTTGCCGATATGGACAATCGAACGTGGGACCTCGGGTGCCGGGGTCCCGACATCACCCTCTGACGCCACCCGGGGACCCGACCCGACCCGGGGTCCTGGGGCCGGTATGGGGAATCGAACCTGGGACCTCGGGTGCCGGGGTCCCGACATCACCCTGTGACACCACCCGGAAACCCGACCCGACCCGGGGTCCAGGGGCCGGTATGGGGAATCGAACCTGGGACCTCGCGTGCCGGGGTCCCGACATCACCCTGTGACGCCACCCGGGGACCCGACCTAACCTTTGGTTTTTTTGCCGGTATGGAGAATCGAACCTGGGACCTCGGGTGCCGGGGTCCCGACATCACCCTGTGATGCCAACTGTGGACCCGACCTAACCCTTGGTTTTTTGGCCGTTATGGGGAATCGAACCTGGGACCTCGGGTGCCGGGGTCCCGACATCACCCTCTGACGCCACCCGGGGACCCGACCCGACCCGGGGTCCTGGGGCCGGTATGGGGAATCGAACCTGGGACCTCGGGTGCCGGGGTCCCGACATCACCCTGTGACACCACCCAGAGACCCGACCTGACCCTGGGTCCAGGGGCCGGTATGGGGAATCGAACCTGGGACCTCGGGTGCCGGGGTCCCGACATCACCCTGTGACGCCACCAGGGGACCCGACCCGACCCGGGGTTTTTTGGCCGGTATGGGGAATCGAACCTGGGACCTCAGGTGCCGGGGTCCTGACATCATCATGTGACGCCACTAGGGACCAGCCCCGACCTGGGGTCCAGGGGCTGTTATGGGGAATCGAACCTGGGACCTCGGGTGCCGGGGTCCCGACATCACCCTGTGATGCCAACTGTGGACCCGACCTAACCCTTGGTTTTTTGGCCGTTATGGGGAATCGAACCAGGGACCTTGCGTGCCGGGGTCCCGACATCACCCTCTGACGCCACCCTGGGACCCGAAACGACCCGGGGTTTTTTGGCCGGTATGGGGAATCGAACCTGCGACCTCGGGTACCGGGGTCCCGACATCGACCTGTGACGCCACCCGGGGACCCGACCCGACCGGGGGTTTTTTGGCCGGTATGGGGAATCGAACCTGGGACCTCGCGTGCCGGGGTCCCGACATCACCCTGTGACGCCACCCGGGGACCCGACCCGACCCGGGGTCCAGGGGCCGGTATGGGGAATCGAACCTGGGACCTCGGGTGCCAGGGTCCCGACATCACCCTGTGACGCCACCCGGGGACCCGACCCGACCCGGGGTCCAGTGACCGGCATGGGGAATCGAACCTGGGACCTCGGGTGCCGGGGTCCCGACATCACCCTGTGACGCCAACCGGGGACCCGAACTAACCTTTGTTTTTTTTGCCGGTATGGGGAATCGAACCTGGGACCTCGGGTGCCGGGGTCCCGACATTACCCTGTGACGCCAACCGGGGACCCGACCTAACCCTGGGTTTTTTGGCCGGTATGGGGAATCGAACCTGGGACCTCGGGTGCCGGGGTCCCGACATCACCCTCTGACGCCACCCGGGGACCCGACCCGACCCGGGGTTTTGGGGCCGGTATGGGGAATCGAACCTGGGACCTCGGGTGCCGGGGTCCCGACATCACCATGTGACGCCACCGGGGACCAGCCCCGACCCGGGGTCCAGGGGCCGTTATGGGGAATCGAACCTGGGACCTCGGGTGCCGGGGTCCCGACATCACCCTGTGACACCACCAGGGACCCGACCCGACCCGGGGTCCAGGGGCCGGTATGGGGAATCGAACCAGGGACCTCGGCAGCCGGGGTCCCGACATCACCCTCTGACGCCACCTGGGGATCCGACCCGACCCACGTTCCAGGCGTCGGTATGGGGAATCGAACCTGGGACCTCACGTGCTGGGGTCCCGACATCACCCTGTGACGCCACCCGGGGACCCGAACCGACCCGGAGGTTTTTGGCCAGTATGGGGAATCTAACCTGCGACCTCGGGTACCGGGGTTCCGACATCGACCTGAGACGCCACCAGGGGACCCGACCAGACCCGGGGTTTTTTGGCCGGTATTCGGAATCGAACCTGGGACCTCGGGTGCCGGGGTCCCGACATCACCCTGTGACGCCACCCGGGGACCCGACCCGACCGGGGGTTTTTTGGCCGGTATGGGGAATCGAACCTGGGACCTCGCGTGCCGGGGTCCCGACATCACCCTGTGACGCCACCCGGGGACCCGACCCGACCCTGGGTCCAGGGGCCGGTATGGGGAATCGAACCTGGGACCTCGGGTGCCGGGGTCCCGACATCACCCTGTGATGCCACGCGGGGACCCGAGCCGACCCGGGGTCCAGGGACCGGCATGGGGAATCGAACCTGGGACCTCGGGTGCCGGGGTCCCGACATCACCCTGTGACGCCACCCGGGGACCCGACCTAACCTTTGGTTTTTTTGCCGGTATGGAGAATCGAACCTGGGACCTCGGGTGCCGGGGTCCCGACATCACCCTGTGACGCCAACTGTGGACCCGACCTAACCCTTGGTTTTTTGGCCGTTATGGGGAATCGAACCTGGGACCTCGGGTGCCGGGGTCCCGACATCACCCTCTGACGCCACCCGGGGACCCGACCCGACCCGGGGTCCTGGGGCCGGTATGGGGAATCGAACCTGGGACCTCGGGTGCCGGGGTCCCGACATCACCCTGGGACGCCACCTGGGGACCCGACCTAACCCTTGGTTTTTTGGCCGGTATGGGGAATCAAACCTGTGACCTCAGGTGCCGGGGTCCCGACATCACCCTGTGACGCCACCCGGGGACCCGAACAGATCCGGGGTGTTTTCGGCCCCTATGGGGAATCGAACCGGCGACCTCGGCAGCCGGGGTCCCGACATCACCCTGTGACACCACCCGGGGACCCGACCCGACCCAGGATTTTTTGACTTGTATGGGGAATCGAACCTGGGACCTCGGGTGCTGGGGTCCCGACATCACCCTCTGACGCCACACGGGGTCCCGAACCGACCCTTGGTTTTTTGGCCGGTATGGGGAATCGAACCTGGGACCTCAGGTGCCGGGATCCAGACAGCACCCTGTGACGCCACCAGGGGACCCGACTCGACCCGGGGTTTTTTGGCCAGTATGGGGAATCGAACCTGGGACCTCGGGTGCCGGGGTCCCGACATCACCCTGTGACGCCACCCGGGGACCCGACCTGACCCGGGGTCCAGGGGCCGGTATGGGGAATCGAACCTGGGACCTCGGGTGCCGGGGTCCCGACATCACCCTGTGACGCCACCCGGGGACCCGACTCGACCCGGGGTTTTTTGACTTGTATGGCGAATCGAATCTGGGACCTCACGTGCCGGGGTCCCGACATCACCCTGTGACGCCACCCAGGGACCCGACCTGACCCGGGGTTTCTTGGCCGGTATGGGGAATCGAATCTGGGACCTCGGGTGCCGGGGTCCCGACATCACCCTGTGACGCCACCCGGGGACCTGAGCCGACCCGGGGTCCAGGGGCCAGTATGGGGAATCGAACCTGAGACCTCGGGTGCCGGGGTCCCGACATCACCCTGTGACACCACCCGGGGACCCAACCCGACCCGGGGTCCAGGGGCCGGTATGGGGAATCGAACCTGGGACCTCGCGTGCCGGGGTCCCGACATCACCCTGTGACGCCACCGGGGACCCGACCCGACCCGGGGTCCAGGGGTCGGTATGGGGAATCAAACCTGGGACCTCGGGTGCCGGGGTCCCGACATCACCCTTTGACGCCACCCAAAGACCCAAGGCGACCCGGGGTTTTTTGGCCAGTATGGGGAATCGAACCTGGGACCTCGGGTGCCGGGGTCCCGACATCACCCTGTGACGCCACCCGGGGACCCGACCCGACCGGGGGTTTTTTGTCTGGTATGGGGAATCGAACCTGGGACCTCGGGTGCTGGGGTCCCGACATCACCCTGTGACGCCACCCGGAAAACTGACCCGACCATGGGTCCTGGGGCCGGTATGGGGAATCGAACCTGGGACCTCGGGTGCCTGGGTCCCGACATCACCCTCTGACGCCACCCGGGTCCCGACCCGACCTGGGGTTTCTTGGCCGGTATGGGAAATAGAACCTGGGACCTCGGGTGCCGGGGTCCCGACATCACCCTGTGACGCCACCCGGGGACCCGAGCCAACCCGGGGTTTTTTGGCCGGTATGGGGAATCGAACCTGGGACCTCGGGTGCTGGGGTCCCGACATCACCATGTGACGCCACCGGGGACCAGCCCCTACCCGGGGTCCAGGGGCCGTTATGGGGAATCGAACCTGGGACCTCGGGTGCCGGGGTCCCGACATCACCCTCTGACGCCACCCGGGGACCCGACCCGACCCGGGGTCCTGGGGCCGGTATGGGGAATCGAACCTGGGACCTCGGGTGCCGGGGTCCCGACATCCCCCTGTGATGCCACCCGGGGACCCGACTCGACCCGGGGTTTATTGACTTGTATGGCGAATCGAATCTGGGACCTCAGGTGCCGGGGTCCCGACATCACACTGTGATGCCACCCAGGGACCCGACCTGACGCGGGGTTTCTTGGCCGGTATGGGGAATCGAACCTGGGACCTCGGGTGCCGGGGTCCCGACATCACCCTGTGACGCCACCCGGGGACCCGAGCCGACCCGGGGTTTTTTGGCCGGTATGGGGAATCGAACCTGGGACCTCGGGTGCCGGGGTCCCGACATAACCCTGTGACGCCACCCGGGGACCTGAGCCGACCCGGGGTCCAGGGGCCGGTATGGGGAATCGAACCTGAGACCTCGGGTGCCGGGGTCCCGACATCACCCTGTGACACCACCCGGGGACCCGACCCGACCCGGGGTCCAGGGGCCGGTATGGGGAATCGAACCTGGGACCTCGAGTGCCGGGGTCCCGACATCACCCTGTGACGCCACCGGGGACCAGCCCCGACCCGGGGTCCAGGGGCCGGTATGGGGAATTGAACCTGGGACGTCGGGTGCCGGTGTCCCGACATCACCCTGTGACGCCACCCGGGGACCCAAGCCAACCCGGGGTTTTTTGGCCGGTATGGGGAATCGAACCTGGGACCTCGGGTGCCGGGGTCCCAACATCACCCTGTGACACCACCGGGGACCAGCCCCGACCCGGGGTCCAGGGGCCGGTATGGGGAATCGAACCAGGGACCTCGCGTGCCGGGGTCCCGACATCACCCTCTGACGCCACCCGAGGATCCGACCCGACCCACGTTCCAGGCTTCGGTATGGGGAATCGAACCTGGGACCTCGCGTGCCGGGGTCCCGACATCGACCTGTGACGCCAACCGGGGACCCGACCAGACCCGGGGTTTTTTGGCCAGTATGGGGAATCGAACCTGGGACCTCGGGTGCCGGGGTCCCGACATCACCCTGTGACGCCACCCAGGGACCCGAACCGACCCGGGGTTTTTTGGCCAATATGGGGAATCGAACCTGGGACCTCGCGTGCCGGGGTCCCGACATCACCCTGTGACGCCACCCGGGGACCCGAACCGACCCGGGGTTTTTTGGCCAATATGGGGAATCGAACCTGGGACCTCGCGTGCCGGGGTCCCGACATCACCCTGTGACGCCACCCGGGGACCCGAGCCGACCCGGGGTTTTTTGGTCAATATGGGGAATCGAACCTGTGACCTCAGGTGCCGGGGTCCCGACATCACCCTGTGACGCCACCCGGGGACCCGAACCGACCCGGGGTGTTTTCGGCCCCTATGGGGAATCGAACCGGCGACCTCGGCAGCCGGGGTCCCGACATCACCCTGTGACACCACCCGGGGACCCGACCCGACCCGGGATTTTTTGGCCGGTATGGGGAATCGAACCTGGGACCTCGGGTGCTGGGGTCCCGACATCACCCTCTGACGCCACACGGGGTCCCGAACCGACCCGGGATTTTTTGGCCGGTATGGGGAATCGAACCTGGGACCTCAGGTGCCGGGGTCCAGACAGCACCCTGTGACGCCACCCGGGGACCCAAGCCAACCCGGGGTTTTTTGGCCAGTATGGGGAATCGAACCTGGGACCTCGGGTGCCGGGGTCCCGACATCACCCTGTGACGTCACCCGGGGACCCGACCTGACCCGGGGTCCTGGGGCCGGTATGGGGAATCGAACCTGGGACCTCGGGTGCCGGGGTCCCGACATCACCCTGTGACGCCACCCGGGGACCCGACTCGACCCGGGGTTTTTTGACTTGTATGGCGAATCGAATCTGGGACCTCACGTGCCGGGGTCCCGACATCACCCTGTGACGCCACCCAGGGACCCGACCTGACCCGGTGTTTCTTGGCCGGTATGGGGAATCGAATCTGGGACCTCGGGTGCCGGGGTCCCGACATCACCCTGTGACGCCACCCGGGGACCCGAGCCGACCCGGGGTTTTTTGGCCGGTATGGGGAATCGAACCTGGGACCTCGCGTGCCGGGGTCCCGACATCACCCTGTGACGCCACCCGGGGACCTGAGCCGACCCGGGGTCCAGGGGCCGGTATGGGGAATCGAACCTGAGACCTCGGGTGCCGGGGTCCCGACATCACCCTGTGACGCCACCCGGGGACCCAACCCGACCCGGGGTCCAGGGGCCGGTATGGGGAATCGAACCTGGGACCTCGCGTGCCGGGGTCCCGACATCACCCTGTGACGCCACCGGGGACCCGACCGGACCCGGGGTCCAGGGGTCGGTATGGGGAATCAAACCTGGGACCTCGGGTGCCGGGGTCCCGACATCACCCTTTGACGTCACCCAGGGACCCAAGGCGACCCGGGGTTTTTTGGCCAGTATGGGGAATCGAACCTGGGACCTCGGGTGCCGGGGTCCCGACATCACCCTGTGACGCCACCCGGGGACCCGACCCGACCCGGGGTTTTTTGGCCAGTATGGGGAATCGAACCTGGGACCTCGGGTGCTGGGGTCCCGACATCACCCTGTGACATCACCCGGAAAACTGACCCGACCCAGGGTCTAGGGGTCGGTATGGGGAATCGAACCTGGGACCTCAGGTGCCTGGGTCCCGACATCACCCTCTGACGCCACCCGGGTCCCGAACCGACCCGGGGTTTTGGGGCCGGTATGGGGAATAGAACCTGGGACCTCGGGTGCCGGGGTCCCGACATCACCCTGTGACGCCACCCGGGGACCCGAGCCAACCCGGGGTTTTTTGGCCGGTATGGGGAATCGAACCTGGGACCTCGGGTGCCTGGGTCCCGACATCACCATGTGACGCCACCGGGGACCAGCCCCGACCCGGGGTCCAGGGGCTGTTATGGGGAATCGAACCTGGGACCTCGGGTGCCGGGGTCCCAACATCACCCTGTGACACCACCGGGGACCAGCCCCGACCCGGGGTCCAGGGGCCGGTATGGGGAATCGAACCAGGGACCTCGCGTGCCGGGGTCCCGACATCACCCTGTGACGCCACCCGGGGATCCGACCCGACCCACGTTCCAGGCGTCGGTATGGGGAATCGAACCTGGGACCTCGCGTGCCGGGGTCCCGACATCACCCTGTGACGCCACCCTGGGACCCGAACCGACCCGGGGTTTTTTGGCCGGTATGGGGAATCGAACCTGCGACCTCGGGTACCGGGGTCCCGACATCGACCTGTGACGCAACCGGGGACCCGACCAGACCCGGGGTTTTTTGGCCAGTATGGGGAATCGAACCTGGGACCTCGGGTGCCGGGGTCCCGACATCCCCCTCTGATGCCACCCGGGGACCCGACTCGACCCGGGGTTTATTGACTTGTATGGCGAATCGAATCTGGGACCTCAGGTGCCGGGGTCCCGACATCACCCTGTGATGCCACCCAGGGACCCGACCTGACCCGGGGTTTCTTGGCCGGTATGGGGAATCGAACCTGGGACCTCGGGTGCCGGGGTCCCGACATCACCCTGTGACGCCACCCGGGGACCCGAGCCGACCCGGGGTTTTTTGGCCGGTATGGGGAATCGAACCTGTGACCTCAGGTGCCGGGGTCCCGACATCACCCTGTGACGCCACCCGGGGACCTGAGCCGACCCTGGGTCCAGGGGCCGGTATGGGGAATCGAACCTGAGACCTCGGGTGCCGGGGTCCCGACATCACCCTGTGACACCACCCGGGGACCCGACCCGACCCGGGGTCCAGGGGCCGGTATGGGGAATCGAACCTGGGACCTCGAGTGCCGGGGTCCCGACATCACCCTGTGACGCCACCGGGGACCAGCCCCGACCCGGGGTCCAGGGGCCGGTATGGGGAATCGAACCTGGGACGTCGGGTGCCGGTGTCCCGACATCACCCTGTGACGCCACCCGGGGACCCAAGCCAACCCGGGGTTTTTTGGCCGGTATGGGGAATCGAACCTGGGACCTCAGGTGCTGGGGTCCCGACATCACCATGTGACGCCACCGGGGACCAGCC
This sequence comes from Somateria mollissima, assembly GCA_951411735.1. Lineage (NCBI taxonomy): Eukaryota > Metazoa > Chordata > Aves > Anseriformes > Anatidae > Somateria > Somateria mollissima. The sequence goes on from CATOCB010000372.1 coordinate 14,818, forward strand.
CCGACCCGGGGTCCAGGGGCCGTTATGGGGAATCGAACCTGGGACCTCGGGTGCCGGGGTCCCAACATCACCCTGTGACACCACCGGGGACCAGCCCCGACCCGGGGTCCAGGGGCCGGTATGGGGAATCGAACCAGGGACCTCGCGTGCCGGGGTCCCGACATCACCCTCTGACGCCACCCGAGGATCCGACCCGACCCATGTTCCAGGCTTCGGTATGGGGAATCGAACCTGGGACCTCGCGTGCCGGGGTCCCGACATCACCCTGTGACGCCACCCGGGGACCCGAACCGACCCGGGGTTTTTTGGCCGGTATGGGGAATCGAACCTGCGACCTCGGGTACCGGGGTCCCGACATCGACCTGTGACGCCAACCGGGGACCCGACCAGACCCGGGGTTTTTTGGCCAGTATGGGGAATCGAACCTGGGACCTCGGGTGCCGGGGTCCCGACATCACCCTGTGACGCCACCCGGGGACCCGAGCCGACCCGGGGTTTTTTGGCCAATATGGGGAATCGAACCTGGGACCTCGCGTGCCGGGGTCCCGACATCACCCTGTGACGCCACCCGGGGACCCGACCCGACCCGGGGTCCAGGGACCGGCATGGGGAATCGAACCTGGGACCTCGGGTGCCGGGGTCCCGACATCACCCTGTGACGCCACCCGGGGACCCGACCTAATCTTTGTTTTTTTTGCCGGTATGGAGAATCGAACCTGGGACCTCGGGTGCCGGGGTCCCGACATCACCCTCTGACGCCACCCGGGGACCCGAGCCGACCCGGGGTCCTGGGGCCGGTATGGGGAATCGAACCTGGGACCTCGGGTGCCGGGGTCCCGACATCACCCTGTGACACCACCCGGAGACCCGACCCGACCCTGGGTCCAGGGGCCGGTATGGGGAATCGAATCTGGGACCTCGGGTCCCTGGGTCCCGACATCACCCTGGGGCGCCACCCGGGGACCCGACCTAACCCTTCGTTTTTTGGCCGGTATGGGGAATCGAACCTGTGACCTCAGGTGCCGGGGTCCCGACATCACCCTGTGACGCCACCGTGGGACCCGACCCGACCCGGGGTCCAGGGACCGGTATGGGGAATCGAACCTGGGACCTCGGGTGCCGGGGTCCCGACATCACCCTGTGACGCCACCCGGGGACCCGACCTAACCTTTGTTTTTTTTGCCGATATGGACAATCGAACGTGGGACCTCGGGTGCCGGGGTCCCGACATCACCCTCTGACGCCACCCGGGGACCCGACCCGACCCGGGGTCCTGGGGCCGGTATGGGGAATCGAACCTGGGACCTCGGCTGCCGGGGTCCCGACATCACCCTGTGACACCACCCGGAAACCCGACCCGACCCGGGGTCCAGGGGCCGGTATGGGGAATCGAACCTGGGACCTCAGGTGCCGGGATCCAGACAGCACCCTGTGACGCCACCAGGGGACCCGACTCGACCCGGGGTTTTTTGGCCGTTATGGGGAATCGAACCTGGGACCTCGGGTGCCGGGGTCCCGACATCACCCTGTGACGCCACCCTGGGACCCGACCTGACCCGGGGTCCTGAAGCCGGTATGGGGAATGGAACCTGGGACCTCGGGTTCCGGGGTCCCGACATCACCCTGTGACGCCACCCGGAATACTGACCCGACCAGGGGTCTTTTGGCCGGTATGGGGAATCGAACCTGGGACCTCGGGTGCCGGGGTCCCGACATCACCCTGTGACGCCACCCGGGGACCCACCTCGACCCGGGGTTTATTGACTTGTATGGCGAATCGAACCTGGGACCTCGGGTGCCGGGGTCCCGACATCACCCTGTGACGCCACCCTGGGACCCGAACCGACCCGGGGTTTTTTGGCCGGTATGGGGAATCGAACCTGCGACCTCGGGTACCGGGGTCCCGACATCGACCTGTGACGCCACCGGGGACCCGACCAGACCCGGGGTTTTTTGGCCAGTATGGGGAATCGAACCTGGGACCTCGGGTGCCGTGGTCCCGACATCACCCTGTGACGCCACACGGGGACCCGAGCCGACCGGGGGTTTTTTGTCTGGTATGGGGAATCGAACCTGGGACCTCGCGTGCCGGGGTCCCGACATCACCCTGTGACGCCACCCGGGGACCCGACCAGACCCTGGGTCCAGGGGCCGGTATGGGGAATCGAACCTGGGACCTCGGGTGCCGGGGTCCCGACATCACCCTGTGACGCCACCCGGGGACCCGACCCGACCCGGGGTCCAGGGACCGGCATGGGGAATCGAACCTGGGACCTCGGGTGCCGGGGTCCCGACATCACCCTGGGGCGCCACCCGGGGACCCGACCTAACCCTTGGTTTTTTGGCCGGTATGGGGAATGGAACCTGGGACCTCAGGTGCCGGGGTCCCGACATCACCCTGTGACACCACCGTGGGACCCGACCCGACCCGGGGTCCAGGGACCGGCATGGGGAATCGAACCTGGGACCTCGGGTGCCGGGGTCCCGACATCACCCTGTGACGCCACCCGGGGACCCGACCTAACCCTTGGTTTTTTGGCCGGTATGGGGAATCGAACCTGGGACCTCGGGTGCTGGGGTCCCGACATCACCCTGTGACGCCAACCAGGGACCCGACCTGACCCGGGGTTTCTTGGCCAGTATGGGGAATCGAATCTGGGACCTCGGGTGCCGGGGTCCCGACATCACCCTGTGACGCCACCCTGGGACCCGAAACGACCCGGGGTTTCTTGGCCGGTATGGGGAATCGAATCTGGGACCTCAGGTGCCGGGGTCCAGACAGCACCCTGTGACGCCACCAGGGGACCCGACTCGACCCGGGGTTTTTTGGCCAGTATGGGGAATCGAACCTGGGACCTCGGGTGCCGGGGTCCCGACATCACCCTGTGACGTCACCCGGGGACCCGACCTGACCCGGGGTCCTGGGGCCGGTATGGGGAATCGAACCTGGGACCTCGGGTGCCGGGGTCCCGACATCACCCTGTGACGCCACCCGGGGACCCGACTCGACCCGGGGTTTTTTGACTTGTATGGCGAATCGAATCTGGGACCTCACGTGCCGGGGTCCCGACATCACCCTGTGACGCCACCCAGGGACCCGACCTGACCCGGGGTTTCTTGGCCGGTATGGGGAATCGAATCTGGGACCTCGGGTGCCGGGGTCCCGACATCACCCTGTGACGCCACCCGGGGACCCGAGCCGACCCGGGGTTTTTTGGCCGGTATGGGGAATCGAACCTGGGACCTCGCGTGCCGGGGTCCCGACATCACCCTGTGACGCCAACCGGGGACCTGAGCCGACCCGGGGTCCAGGGGCCGGTATGGGGAATCGAACCTGAGACCTCGGGTGCCGGGGTCCCGACATCACCCTGTGACGCCACCCGGGGACCCAACCCGACCCGGGGTCCAGGGGCCGGTATGGGGAATCGAACCTGGGACCTCGCGTGCCGGGGTCCCGACATCACCCTGTGACGCCACCGGGGACCCGACCGGACCCGGGGTCCAGGGGTCGGTATGGGGAATCAAACCTGGGACCTCGGGTGCCGGGGTCCCGACATCACCCTTTGACGTCACCCAGGGACCCAAGGCGACCCGGGGTTTTTTGGCCAGTATGGGGAATCGAACCTGGGACCTCGGGTGCCGGGGTCCCGACATCACCCTGTGACGCCACCCGGGGACCCGACCCGACCCGGGGTTTTTTGGCCAGTATGGGGAATCGAACCTGGGACCTCGGGTGCTGGGGTCCCGACATCACCCTGTGACATCACCCGGAAAACTGACCCGACCCAGGGTCTAGGGGTCGGTATGGGGAATCGAACCTGGGACCTCAGGTGCCTGGGTCCCGACATCACCCTGTGACGCCACCCGGGTCCCGAACCGACCCGGGGTTTCTTGGCCGGTATGGGGAATAGAACCTGGGACCTCGGGTGCCGGGGTCCCGACATCACCCTGTGACGCCACCCGGGGACCCGAGCCAACCCGGGGTTTTTTGGCCGGTATGGGGAATCGAACCTGGGACCTCGGGTGCCTGGGTCCCGACATCACCATGTGACGCCACCGGGGACCAGCCCCGACCCGGGGTCCAGGGGCTGTTATGGGGAATCGAACCTGGGACCTCGGGTGCCGGGGTCCCAACATCACCCTGTGACACCACCGGGGACCAGCCCCGACCCGGGGTCCAGGGGCCGGTATGGGGAATCGAACCAGGGACCTCGCGTGCCGGGGTCCCGACATCACCCTGTGACGCCACCCTGGGACCCGAACCGACCCGGGGTTTTTTGGCCGGTATGGGGAATCGAACCTGCGACCTCGGGTACCGGGGTCCCGACATTGACCTGTGACGCAACCGGGGACCCGACCAGACCCGGGGTTTTTTGGCCAGTATGGGGAATCGAACCTGGGACCTCGGGTGCCGGGGTCCCGACATCCCCCTGTGATGCCACCCGGGGACCCGACTCGACCCGGGGTTTATTGACTTGTATGGCGAATCGAATCTGGGACCTCAGGTGCCGGGTTCCCGACATCACCCTGTGATGCCACCCAGGGACCCGACCTGACCCGGGGTTTCTTGGCCGGTATGGGGAATCGAACCTGGGACCTCGGGTGCCGGGGTCCCGACATCACCCTGTGACGCCACCCGGGGACCCGAGCCGACCCGGGGTTTTTTGGCCGGTATGGGGAATCGAACCTGGGACCTCGGGTGCCGGGGTCCCGACATCACCCTGTGACGCCACCCGGGGACCTGAGCCGACCCTGGGTCCAGGGGCCGGTATGGGGAATCGAACCTGAGACCTCGGGTGCCGGGGTCCCGACATCACCCTGTGACGCCACCCGGGGACCCGACCCGACCCGGGGTCCAGGGGCCGGTATGGGGAATCGAACCTGGGACCTCGAGTGCCGGGGTCCCGACATCACCCTGTGACGCCACCGGGGACCAGCCCCGACCCGGGGTCCAGGGGCCGGTATGGGGAATCGAACCTGGGACGTCGGGTGCCGGTGTCCCGACATCACCCTGTGACGCCACCCGGGGACCCAAGCCAACCCGGGGTTTTTTGGCCGGTATGGGGAATCGAACCTGGGACCTCAGGTGCTGGGGTCCCGACATCACCATGTGACGCCACCGGGGACCAGCCCCGACCCGGGGTCCAGGGGCCGTTATGGGGAATCGAACCTGGGACCTCGGGTGCCGGGGTCCCAACATCACCCTGTGACACCACCGGGGACCAGCCCCGACCCGGGGTCCAGGGGCCGGTATGGGGAATCGAACCAGGGACCTCGCGTGCCGGGGTCCCGACATCACCCTCTGACGCCACCCGAGGATCCGACCCGACCCATGTTCCAGGCTTCGGTATGGGGAATCGAACCTGGGACCTCGCGTGCCGGGGTCCCGACATCACCCTGTGACGCCACCCGGGGACTCGAACCGACCCGGGGTTTTTTGGCCAGTATGGGGAATCGAACCTGGGACCTCGGGTGCCGGGGTCCCGACATCACCCTGTGACGCCACCCGGGGACCCGAGCCGACCCGGGGTTTTTTGGCCAATATGGGGAATCGAACCTGGGACCTCGCGTGCCGGGGTCCCGACATCACCCTGTGACGCCACCCGGGGACCCGACCCGACCCGGGGTCCGGGGACCGGCATGGGGAATCGAACCTGGGACCTCGGGTACCGGGGTCCCGACATCACCCTGTGACGCCACCCGGGGACCCGACCTAATCTTTGTTTTTTTTGCCGGTATGGAGAATCGAACCTGGGACCTCGGGTGCCGGGGTCCCGACATCACCCTCTGACGCCACCCGGGGACCCGAGCCGACCCGGGGTCCTGGGGCCGGTATGGGGAATCGAACCTGGGACCTCGGGTGCCGGGGTCCCGACATCACCCTGTGACACCACCCGGAGACCAGACCCGACCCTGGGTCCAGGGGCCGGTATGGGGAATCGAATCTGGGACCTCGGGTCCCTGGGTCCCGACATCACCCTGGGGCGCCACCCGGGGACCCGACCTAACCCTTCGTTTTTTGGCCGGTATGGGGAATCGAACCTGTGACCTCAGGTGCCGGGGTCCCGACATCACCCTGTGACGCCACCGTGGGACCCGAACCGACCCGGGGTCCAGGGACCGGTATGGGGAATCGAACCTGGGACCTCGGGTGCCGGGGTCCCGACATCACCCTGTGACGCCACCCGGGGACCCGACCTAACCTTTGTTTTTTTTGCCGATATGGACAATCGAACGTGGGACCTCGGGTGCCGGGGTCCCGACATCACCCTCTGACGCCACCCGGGGACCCGACCCGACCCGGGGTCCTGGGGCCGGTATGGGGAATCGAACCTGGGACCTCGGGTGCCGGGGTCCCGACATCACCCTGTGACACCACCCGGAAACCCGACCCGACCCGGGGTCCAGGGGCCGGTATGGGGAATCGAACCAGGGACCTCGCGTGCCGGGGTCCCGACATCACCCTGTGACGCCACCCGGGGACCCGACCTAACCTTTGGTTTTTTTGCCGGTATGGAGAATCGAACCTGGGACCTCGGGTGCCAGGGTCCCGACATCACCCTGTGATGCCAACTGTGGACCCGACCTAACCCTTGGTTTTTTGGCCGTTATGGGGAATCGAACCTGGGACCTCGGGTGCCGGGGTCCCGACATCACCCTCTGACGCCACCCGGGGACCCGACCCGACCCGGGGTCCTGGGGCCGGTATGGGGAATCGAACCTGGGACCTCGGGTGCCGGGGTCCCGACATCACCCTGTGACACCACCCAGAGACCCGACCTGACCCTGGGTCCAGGGGCCGGTATGGGGAATCGAACCTGGGACCTCGGGTGCCGGGGTCCCGACATCACCCTGTGACGCCACCAGGGGACCCGACCCGACCCGGGGTTTTTTGGCCGGTATGGGGAATCGAACCTGGGACCTCAGGTGCCGGGGTCCTGACATCATCATGTGACGCCACTAGGGACCAGCCCCGACCTGGGGTCCAGGGGCTGTTATGGGGAATCGAACCTGGGACCTCGGGTGCCGGGGTCCCAACATCACCCTGTGACAGCACCGGGGACCAGCCCCGACCCGGGGTCCAGGGGCCGGTATGGGGAATCGAACCAGGGACCTTGCGTGCCGGGGTCCCGACATCACCCTCTGACGCCACCCTGGGACCCGAAACGACCCGGGGTTTTTTGGCCGGTATGGGGAATCGAACCTGCGACCTCGGGTACCGGGGTCCCGACATCGACCTGTGACGCCACCCGGGGACCCGACCCGACCGGGGGTTTTTTGGCCGGTATGGGGAATCGAACCTGGGACCTCGCGTGCCGGGGTCCCGACATCACCCTGTGACGCCACCCGGGGACCCGACCCGACCCGGGGTCCAGGGGCCGGTATGGGGAATCGAACCTGGGACCTCGGGTGCCAGGGTCCCGACATCACCCTGTGACGCCACCCGGGGACCCGACCCGACCCGGGGTCCAGTGACCGGCATGGGGAATCGAACCTGGGACCTCGGGTGCCGGGGTCCCGACATCACCCTGTGACGCCAACCGGGGACCCGAACTAACCTTTGTTTTTTTTGCCGGTATGGGGAATCGAACCTGGGACCTCGGGTGCCGGGGTCCCGACATTACCCTGTGACGCCAACCGGGGACCCGACCTAACCCTGGGTTTTTTGGCCGGTATGGGGAATCGAACCTGGGACCTCGGGTGCCGGGGTCCCGACATCACCCTCTGACGCCACCCGGGGACCCGACCCGACCCGGGGTTTTGGGGCCGGTATGGGGAATCGAACCTGGGACCTCGGGTGCCGGGGTCCCGACATCACCCTGTGACGCCACCCGGGGACCCGACCTAACCCTTGGTTTTTTGGCCGGTATGGGGAATCGAACCTGTGACCTCAGGTGCCGGGGTCCCGACATCACCATGTGACGCCACCGGGGACCAGCCCCGACCCGGGGTCCAGGGGCCGTTATGGGGAATCGAACCTGGGACCTCGGGTGCCGGGGTCCCGACATCACCCTGTGACACCACCAGGGACCCGACCCGACCCGGGGTCCAGGGGCCGGTATGGGGAATCGAACCAGGGACCTCGGCAGCCGGGGTCCCGACATCACTCTCTGACGCCACCTGGGGATCCGACCCGACCCACGTTCCAGGCGTCGGTATGGGGAATCGAACCTGGGACCTCACGTGCTGGGGTCCCGACATCACCCTGTGACGCCACCCAGGGACCCGAACCGACCCGGAGGTTTTTGGCCGGTATGGGGAATCTAACCTGCGACCTCGGGTACCGGGGTTCCGACATCGACCTGAGACGCCACCAGGGGACCCGACCAGACCCGGGGTTTTTTGGCCGGTATTCGGAATCGAACCTGGGACCTCGGGTGCCGGGGTCCCGACATCACCCTGTGACGCCACCCGGGGACCCGACCCGACCGGGGGTTTTTTGGCCGGTATGGGGAATCGAACCTGGGACCTCGCGTGCCGGGGTCCCGACATCACCCTGTGACGCCACCCGGGGACCCGACCCGACCCTGGGTCCAGGGGCCGGTATGGGGAATCGAACCTGGGACCTCGGGTGCCGGGGTCCCGACATCACCCTGTGATGCCACGCGGGGACCCGAGCCGACCCGGGGTCCAGGGACCGGCATGGGGAATCGAACCTGGGACCTCGGGTGCCGGGGTCCCGACATCACCCTGTGACGCCACCCGGGGACCCGACCTAACCTTTGGTTTTTTTGCCGGTATGGAGAATCGAACCTGGGACCTCGGGTGCCGGGGTCCCGACATCACCCTGTGACGCCAACTGTGGACCCGACCTAACCCTTGGTTTTTTGGCCGTTATGGGGAATCGAACCTGGGACCTCGGGTGCCGGGGTCCCGACATCACCCTCTGACGCCACCCGGGGACCCGACCCGACCCGGGGTCCTGGGGCCGGTATGGGGAATCGAACCTGGGACCTCGGGTGCCGGGGTCCCGACATCACCCTGGGACGCCACCTGGGGACCCGACCTAACCCTTGGTTTTTTGGCCGGTATGGGGAATCGAACCTGTGACCTCAGGTGCCGGGGTCCCGACATCACCCTGTGACGCCACCCGGGGACCCGAACCGATCCGGGGTGTTTTCGGCCCCTATGGGGAATCGAACCGGCGACCTCGGCAGCCGGGGTCCCGACATCACCCTGTGACACCACCCGGGGACCCGACCCGACCCAGGATTTTTTGACTTGTATGGGGAATCGAACCTGGGACCTCGGGTGCTGGGGTCCCGACATCACCCTCTGACGCCACACGGGGTCCCGAACCGACCCTTGGTTTTTTGGCCGGTATGGGGAATCGAACCTGGGACCTCAGGTGCCGGGATCCAGACAGCACCCTGTGACGCCACCAGGGGACCCGAGCCGACCCGGGGTTTTTTGGCCAGTATGGGGAATCGAACCTGGGACCTCGGGTGCCGGGGTCCCGACATCACCCTGTGACGCCACCCGGGGACCCGACCTGACCCGGGGTCCAGGGGCCGGTATGGGGAATCGAACCTGGGACCTCGGGTGCCGGGGTCCCGACATCACCCTGTGACGCCACCCGGGGACCCGACTCGACCCGGGGTTTTTTGACTTGTATGGCGAATCGAATCTGGGACCTCACGTGCCGGGGTCCCGACATCACCCTGTGACGCCACCCAGGGACCCGACCTGACCCGGGGTTTCTTGGCCGGTATGGGGAATCGAATCTGGGACCTCGGGTGCCGGGGTCCCGACATCACCCTGTGACGCCACCCGGGGACCCGAGCCGACCCGGGGTTTTTTGGCCGGTATGGGGAATCGAACCTGGGACCTCGGGTGCCGGGGTCCCGACATCACCCTGTGACGCCACCCGGGGACCTGAGCCGACCCGGGGTCCAGGGGCCAGTATGGGGAATCGAACCTGAGACCTCGGGTGCCGGGGTCCCGACATCACCCTGTGACACCACCCGGGGACCCAACCCGACCCGGGGTCCAGGGGCCGGTATGGGGAATCGAACCTGGGACCTCGCGTGCCGGGGTCCCGACATCACCCTGTGACGCCACCGGGGACCCGACCCGACCCGGGGTCCAGGGGTCGGTATGGGGAATCAAACCTGGGACCTCGGGTGCCGGGGTCCCGACATCACCCTTTGACGCCACCCAGGGACCCAAGGCGACCCGGGGTTTTTTGGCCAGTATGGGGAATCGAACCTGGGACCTCGGGTGCCGGGGTCCCGACATCACCCTGTGACGCCACCCGGGGACCCGACCCGACCGGGGGTTTTTTGTCTGGTATGGGGAATCGAACCTGGGACCTCGGGTGCTGGGGTCCCGACATCACCCTGTGACGCCACCCGGAAAACTGACCCGACCATGGGTCCTGGGGCCGGTATGGGGAATCGAACCTGGGACCTCGGGTGCCTGGGTCCCGACATCACCCTCTGACGCCACCCGGGTCCCGACCCGACCTGGGGTTTCTTGGCCGGTATGGGAAATAGAACCTGGGACCTCGGGTGCCGGGGTCCCGACATCACCCTGTGACGCCACCCGGGGACCCGAGCCAACCCGGGGTTTTTTGGCCGGTATGGGGAATCGAACCTGGGACCTCGGGTGCTGGGGTCCCGACATCACCATGTGACGCCACCGGGGACCAGCCCCTACCCGGGGTCCAGGGGCCGTTATGGGGAATCGAACCTGGGACCTCGGGTGCCGGGGTCCCGACATCACCCTCTGACGCCACCCGGGGACCCGACCCGACCCGGGGTCCTGGGGCCGGTATGGGGAATCGAACCTGGGACCTCGGGTGCCGGGGTCCCGACATCACCCTGTGACACCACCCGGAGACCCGACCCGACCCTGGGTCCTGGGGCCGGTATGGGGAATCGAACCTGGGACCTCGGGTGCCGGGGTCCCGACATCACCCTGGGACGCCACCCGGGGACCCAACCTAACCCTTGGTTTTTTGGCTGGTATGGGGAATCGAACCTGTGACCTCAGGTGCCGGGGTCCCGACATCACCCTGTGACGCCACCCGGGGACCCGAACCGACCCGGGGTGTTTTCGGCCCCTATGAGGAATCGAACCGGCGACCTCGGCAGCCGGGGTCCCGACATCACCCTGTGACACCACCCGGGGACCCGACCCGACCCGGGATTTTTTGGCCGGTATGGGGAATCGAACCTGGGACCTCGGGTGCTGGGGTCCCGACATCACCCTCTGACGCCACACGGGGTCCCGAACCGACCCGGGATTTTTTGGCCGGTATGGGGAATCGAACCTGGGACCTCAGGTGCCGGGGTCCAGACAGCACCCTGTGACGCCACCAGGGGACCCGACTCGACCCGGGGTTTTTTGGCCAGTATGGGGAATCGAACCTGGGACCTCGGGTGCCGGGGTCCCGACATCACCCTGTGACGTCACCCGGGGACCCGACCTGACCCGGGGTCCTGGGGCCGGTATGGGGAATCGAACCTGGGACCTCGGGTGCCGGGGTCCCGACATCACCCTGTGACGCCACCCGGGGACCCGAGCCGACACGGGGTTTTTTGACTTGTATGGCGAATCGAATCTGGGACCTCACGTGCCGGGGTCCCGACATCACCCTGTGACGCCACCCAGGGACCCGACCTGACCCGGGGTTTCTTGGCCGGTATGGGGAATCGAATCTGGGACCTCGGGTGCCGGGGTCCCGACATCACCCTGTGACGCCACCCGGGGACCCGAGCCGACCCGGGGTTTTTTGGCCGGTATGGGGAATCGAACCTGGGACCTCGGGTGCCGGGGTCCCGACATCACCCTGTGACGCCACCCGGGGACCTGAGCCGACCCGGGGTCCAGGGGCCGGTATGGGGAATCGAACCTGAGACCTCGGGTGCCGGGGTCCCGACATCACCCTGTGACGCCACCCGGGGACCCAACCCGACCCGGGGTCCAGGGGCCGGTATGGGGAATCGAACCTGGGACCTCGCGTGCCGGGGTCCCGAATCACCCTGTGACGCCACTGGGGACCCGACCGGACCCGGGGTCCAGGGGTCGGTATGGGGAATCAAACCTGGGACCTCGGGTGCCGGGGTCCCGACATCACCCTTTGACGTCACCCAGGGACCCAAGGCGACCCGGGGTTTTTTGGCCAGTATGGGGAATCGAACCTGGGACCTCGGGTGCCAGGGTCCCGACATCACCCTGTGACGCCACCCGGGGACCCGACCCGACCCGGGGTTTTTTGGCCAGTATGGGGAATCGAACCTGGGACCTCGGGTGCTGGGGTCCCGACATCACCCTGTGACGCCACCCGGAAAACTGACCCGACCCAGGGTCTAGGGGTCGGTATGGGGAATCGAACCTGGGACCTCAGGTGCCTGGGTCCCGACATCACCCTCTGACGCCACCCGGGTCCCGAACCGACCCGGGGTTTTTAGGCCGGTATGGGGAATAGAACCTGGGACCTCGGGTGCCGGGGTCCCGACATCACCCTGTGACGCCACCCGGGGACCCGAGCCAACCCGGGGTTTTTTGGCCGGTATGGGGAATCGAACCTGGGACCTCGGGTGCCTGGGTCCCGACATCACCATGTGACGCCACCGGGGACCAGCCCCGACCCGGGGTCCAGGGGCTGTTATGGGGAATCGAACCTGGGACCTCGGGTGCCGGGGTCCCAACATCACCCTGTGACACCACCGGGGACCAGCCCCGACCCGGGGTCCAGGGGCCGGTATGGGGAATCGAACCAGGGACCTCGCGTGCCGGGGTCCCGACATCACCCTGTGACGCCACCCGGGGATCCGACCCGACCCACGTTCCAGGCGTCGGTATGGGGAATCGAACCTGGGACCTCAGGTACGGGGTCCCGACATCACCCTGTGACGCCACCCTGGGACCCGAACCGACCCGGGGTTTTTTGGCCGGTATGGGGAATCGAACCTGCGACCTCGGGTACCGGGGTCCCGACATCGACCTGTGACGCAACCGGGGACCCGACCAGACCCGGGGTTTTTTGGCCAGTATGGGGAATCGAACCTGGGACCTCGGGTGCCGGGGTCCCGACATCCCCCTGTGATGCCACCCGGGGACCCGACTCGACCCGGGGTTTATTGACTTGTATGGCGAATCGAATCTGGGACCTCAGGTGCCGGGGTCCCGACATCACCCTGTGATGCCACCCAGGGACCCGACCTGACCCGGGGTTTCTTGGCCGGTATGGGGAATCGAACCTGGGACCTCGGGTGCCGGGGTCCCGACATCACCCTGTGACGCCACCCGGGGACCCGAGCCGACCCGGGGTTTTTTGGCCGGTATGGGGAATCGAACCTGTGACCTCAGGTGCCGGGGTCCCGACATCACCCTGGGACGCCACCCGGGGACCTGAGCCGACCCGGGGTCCAGGGGCCGGTATGGGGAATCGAACCTGAGACCTCGGGTGCCGGGGTCCCGACATCACCCTGTGACACCACCCGGGGACCCGACCCGACCCGGGGTCCAGGGGCCGGTATGGGGAATCGAACCTGGGACCTCGAGTGCCGGGGTCCCGACATCACCCTGTGACGCCACCGGGGACCAGCCCCGACCCGGGGTCCAGGGGCCGGTATGGGGAATCGAACCTGGGACGTCGGGTGCCGGTGTCCCGACATCACCCTGTGACGCCACCCGGGGACCCAAGCCAACCCGGGGTTTTTTGGCCGGTATGGGGAATCGAACCTGGGACCTCAGGTGCTGGGGTCCCGACATCACCATGTGACGCCACCGGGGACCAGCCCCGACCCGGGGTCCAGGGGCCGTTATGGGGAATCGAACCTGGGACCTCGGGTGCCGGGGTCCCAACATCACCCTGTGACACCACCGGGGACCAGCCCCGACCCGGGGTCCAGGGGCCGGTATGGGGAATCGAACCAGGGACCTCGCGTGCCGGGGTCCCGACATCACCCTCTGACGCCACCCGAGGATCCGACCCGACCCACGTTCCAGGCTTCGGTATGGGGAATCGAACCTGGGACCTCGCGTGCCGGGGTCCCGACATCGACCTGTGACGCCAACCGGGGACCCGACCAGACCCGGGGTTTTTTGGCCAGTATGGGGAATCGAACCTGGGACCTCGCGTGCCGGGGTCCCGACATCACCCTGTGACGCCACCCGGGGACCCGAGCCGACCCGGGGTTTTTTGGCCAATATGGGGAATCGAACCTGGGACCTCGCGTGCCGGGGTCCCGACATCACCCTGTGACGCCACCCGGGGACCCGACCCGACCCTGGGTCCAGGGGCCGGTATGGGGAATCGAACCTGGGACCTCGGGTGCCGGGGTCCCGACATCACCCTGTGACGCCACCCGGGGACCCGACCCGACCCGGGGTCCAGGGACCGGCATGGGGAATCGAACCTGGGACCTCGGGTGCCGGGGTCCCGACATCACCCTCTGACGCCACCCGGGGACCCGACCTAACCCTTGGTTTTTTGGCCGGTATGGGGAATCGAACCTGTGACCTCAGGTGCCGGGGTCCCGACATCACCCTGTGACGCCACCGTGGGACCCGACCCGACCCGGGGTCCTGGGGCCGGTATGGGGAATCGAACCTGGGACCTCGGGTGCCGGGGTCCCGACATCACCCTGTGACACCACCTGGAGACCCGACCCGACCCGGGGTCCAGGGGCCGGTATGGGGAATCGAACCTGGGACCTCGGGTGCCGGGGTCCCGACATCACCCTGTGACGCCACCCGGGGACCCGACTCGACCCGGGGTTTTTTGACTTGTATGGCGAATCGAATCTGGGACCTCACGTGCCGGGGTCCCGACATCACCCTGTGACGCCACCCAGGGACCCGACCTGACCCGGGGTTTCTTGGCCGGTATGGGGAATCGAATCTGGGACCTCGGGTGCCGGGGTCCCGACATCACCATGTGACGCCACCCGGGGACCCGAGCCGACCCGGGGTTTTTTGGCCGGTATGGGGAATCGAACCTGGGACCTCGCGTGCCGGGGTCCCGACATCACCCTGTGACGCCACCCGGGGACCTGAGCCGACCCGGGGTCCAGGGGCCGGTATGGGGAATCGAACCTGAGACCTCGGGTGCCGGGGTCCCGACATCACCCTGTGACACCACCCGGGGACCCAACCCGACCCGGGGTCCAGGGGCCGGTATGGGGAATCGAACCTGGGACCTCGCGTGCCGGGGTCCCGACATCACCCTGTGACGCCACCGGGGACCCGACCGGACCCGGGGTCCAGGGGTCGGTATGGGGAATCAAACCTGGGACATCGGGTGCCGGGGTCCCGACATCACCCTTTGACGCCACCCAGGGACCCAAGGCGACCCGGGGTTTTTTGGCCAGTATGGGGAATCGAACCTGGGACCTCGGGTGCCGGGGTCCCGACATCACCCTGTGACGCCACCCGGGGACCCGAACCGACCGGGGGTTTTTTGTCTGGTATGGGGAATCGAACCTGGGACCTCGGGTGCTGGGGTCCCGACATCACCCTGTGACGCCACCCGGAAAACTGACCCGACCATGGGTCCTGGGGCCGGTATGGGGAATCGAACCTGGGACCTCGGGTGCCGGGGTCCCGACATCACCCTGTGACGCCACCCGGGTCCCGACCCGACCCGGGGTTTCTTGGCCGGTATGGGGAATCGAACCTGGGACCTCGGGTGCCGGGGTCCCGACATCACCCTGTGACGCCACCCGGGGACCCGAGCCAACCCGGGGTTTTTTGGCCGGTATGGGGAATCGAACCTGGGACCTCGGGTGCTGGGGTCCCGACATCACCATGTGACGCCACCGGGGACCAGCCCCGACCCGGGGTCCAGGGGCCGTTATGGGGAATCGAACCTGGGACCTCGGGTGCCGGGGTCCCGACATCACCCTCTGACGCCACCCGGGGACCCGACCCGACCCTGGGTCCTGGGGCCGGTATGGGGAATCGAACCTGGGACCTCGGGTGCCGGGGTCCCGACATCACCCTGGGACGCCACCCGGGGACCCGACCTAACCCTTGGTTTTTTGGCTGGTATGGGGAATCGAACCTGTGACCTCAGGTGCCGGGGTCCCGACATCACCCTGTGACGCCACCCGGGGACCCGAACCGACCCGGGGTGTTTTCGGCCCCTATGGGGAATCGAACCGGCGACCTCGGCAGCCGGGGTCCCGACATCACCCTGTGACACCACCCGGGGACCCGACCCGACCCGGGATTTTTTGGCCGGTATGGGGAATCGAACCTGGGACCTCGGGTGCTGGGGTCCCGACATCACCCTCTGACGCCACACGGGGTCCCGAACCGACCCGGGATTTTTTGGCCGGTATGGGGAATCGAACCTGGGACCTCAGGTGCCGGGGTCCAGACAGCACCCTGTGACGCCACCAGGGGACCCGACTCGACCCGGGGTTTTTTGGCCAGTATGGGGAATCGAACCTGGGACCTCGGGTGCCGGGGTCCCGACATCACCCTGTGACGTCACCCGGGGACCCGACCTGACCCGGGGTCCTGGGGCCGGTATGGGGAATCGAACCTGGGACCTCGGGTGCCGGGGTCCCGACATCACCCTGTGACGCCACCCGGGGACCCGACTCGACCCGGGGTTTTTTGACTTGTATGGCGAATCGAATCTGGGACCTCACGTGCCGGGGTCCCGACATCACCCTGTGACGCCACCCAGGGACCCGACCTGACCCGGGGTTTCTTGGCCGGTATGGGGAATCGAATCTGGGACCTCGGGTGCCGGGGTCCCGACATCACCCTGTGACGCCACCCGGGGACCCGAGCCGACCCGGGGTTTTTTGGCCGGTATGGGGAATCGAACCTGGGACCTCGCGTGCCGGGGTCCCGACATCACCCTGTGACGCCACCCGGGGACCTGAGCCGACCCGGGGTCCAGGGGCCGGTATGGGGAATCGAACCTGAGACCTCGGGTGCCGGGGTCCCGACATCACCCTGTGACGCCACCCGGGGACCCAACCCGACCCGGGGTCCAGGGGCCGGTATGGGGAATCGAACCTGGGACCTCGCGTGCCGGGGTCCCGACATCACCCTGTGACGCCACCGGGGACACGACCGGACCCGGGGTCCAGGGGTCGGTATGGGGAATCAAACCTGGGACCTCGGGTGCCGGGGTCCCGACATCACCCTTTGACGTCACCCAGGGACCCAAGGCGACCCGGGGTTTTTTGGCCAGTATGGGGAATCGAACCTGGGACCTCGGGTGCCGGGGTCCCGACATCACCCTGTGACGCCACCCGGTGACCCGACCCGACCCGGGGTTTTTTGGCCAGTATGGGGAATGGAACCTGGGACCTCGGGTGCTGGGGTCCCGACATCACCCTGTGACATCACCCGGAAAACTGACCCGACCCAGGGTCTAGGGATCGGTATGGGGAATCGAACCTGGGACCTCAGGTGCCTGGGTCCCGACATCACCCTCTGACGCCACCCGGGTCCCGAACCGACCCGGGGTTTTTAGGCCGGTATGGGGAATAGAACCTGGGACCTCGGGTGCCGGGGTCCCGACATCACCCTGTGACGCCACCCGGGGACCCGAGCCAACCCGGGGTTTTTTGGCCGGTATGGGGAATCGAACCTGGGACCTCGGGTGCCTGGGTCCCGACATCACCATGTGACGCCACCGGGGACCAGCCCCGACCCGGGGTCCAGGGGCTGTTATGGGGAATCGAACCTGGGACCTCGGGTGCCGGGGTCCCAACATCACCCTGTGACACCACCGGGGACCAGCCCCGACCCGGGGTCCAGGGGCCGGTATGGGGAATCGAACCAGGGACCTCGCGTGCCGGGGTCCCGACATCACCCTGTGACGCCACCCGGGGATCCGACCCGACCCACGTTCCAGGCGTCGGTATGGGGAATCGAACCTGGGACCTCGCGTGCCGGGGTCCCGACATCACCCTGTGACGCCACCCTGGGACCCGAACCGACCCGGGGTTTTTTGGCCGGTATGGGGAATCGAACCTGCGACCTCGGGTACCGGGGTCCCGACATCGACCTGTGACGCAACCGGGGACCCGACCAGACCCGGGGTTTTTTGGCCAGTATGGGGAATCGAACCTGGGACCTCGGGTGCCGGGGTCCCGACATCCCCCTGTGATGCCACCCGGGGACCCGACTCGACCCGGGGTTTATTGACTTGTATGGCGAATCGAATCTGGGACCTCAGGTGCCGGGGTCCCGACATCACCCTGTGATGCCACCCAGGGACCCGACCTGACCCGGGGTTTCTTGGCCGGTATGGGGAATCGAACCTGGGACCTCGGGTGCCGGGGTCCCGACATCACCCTGTGACGCCACCCGGGGACCCGAGCCGACCCAGGGTTTTTTGGCCGGTATGGGGAATCGAACCTGTGACCTCAGGTGCCGGGGTCCCGACATCACCCTGTGACGCCACCCGGGGACCTGAGCCGACCCTGGGTCCAGGGGCCGGTATGGGGAATCGAACCTGAGACCTCGGGTGCCGGGGTCCCGACATCACCCTGTGACACCACCCGGGGACCCGACCCGACCCGGGGTCCAGGGGCCGGTATGGGGAATCGAACCTGGGACCTCGAGTGCCGGGGTCCCGACATCACCCTGTGACGCCACCGGGGACCAGCCCCGACCCGGGGTCCAGGGGCCGGTATGGGGAATCGAACCTGGGACGTCGGGTGCCGGTGTCCCGACATCACCCTGTGACGCCACCCGGGGACCCAAGCCAACCCGGGGTTTTTTGGCCGGTATGGGGAATCGAACCTGGGACCTCAGGTGCTGGGGTCCCGACATCACCATGTGACGCCACCGGGGACCAGCCCCGACCCGGGGTCCAGGGGCCGGTATGGGGAATCGAACCTGGGACCTCGGGTGCCGGGGTCCCAACATCACCCTGTGACACCACCGGGGACCAGCCCCGACCCGGGGTCCAGGGGCCGGTATGGGGAATCGAACCAGGGACCTCGCGTGCCGGGGTCCCGACATCACCCTCTGACGCCACCCGAGGATCCGACCCGACCCATGTTCCAGGCTTCGGTATGGGGAATCGAACCTGGGACCTCGCGTGCCGGGGTCCCGACATCACCCTGTGACGCCACCCGGGGACCCGAACCGACCCGGGGTTTTTTGGCCGGTATGGGGAATCGAACCTGCGACCTCGGGTACCGGGGTCCCGACATCGACCTGTGACGCCAACCGGGGACCCGACCAGACCCGGGGTTTTTTGGCCAGTATGGGGAATCGAACCTGGGACCTCGGGTGCCGGGGTCCCGACATCACCCTGTGACGCCACCCGGGGACCCGAGCCGACCCGGGGTTTTTTGGCCAATATGGGGAATCGAACCTGGGACCTCGCGTGCCGGGGTCCCGACATCACCCTGTGACGCCACCCGGGGACCCGACCCGACCCGGGGTCCAGGGACCGGCATGGGGAATCGAACCTGGGACCTCGGGTGCCGGGGTCCCGACATCACCCTGTGACGCCACCCGGGGACCCGACCTAATCTTTGTTTTTTTTGCCGGTATGGAGAATCGAACCTGGGACCTCGGGTGCCGGGGTCCCGACATCACCCTCTGACGCCACCCGGGGAACCGAGCCGACCCGGGGTCCTGGGGCCGGTATGGGGAATCGAACCTGGGACCTCGGGTGCCGGGGTCCCGACATCACCCTGTGACACCACCCGGAGACCCGACCCGACCCTGGGTCCAGGGGCCGGTATGGGGAATCGAATCTGGGACCTCGGGTCCCTGGGTCCCGACATCACCCTGGGGCGCCACCCGGGGACCCGACCTAACCCTTCGTTTTTTGGCCGGTATGGGGAATCGAACCTGTGACCTCAGGTGCCGGGGTCCCGACATCACCCTGTGACGCCACCGTGGGACCCGACCCGACCCGGGGTCCAGGGACCGGTATGGGGAATCGAACCTGGGACCTCGGGTGCCGGGGTCCCGACATCACCCTGTGACGCCACCCGGGGACCCGACCTAACCTTTGTTTTTTTTGCCGATATGGACAATCGAACGTGGGACCTCGGGTGCCGGGGTCCCGACATCACCCTCTGACGCCACCCGGGGACCCGACCCGACCCGGGGTCCTGGGGCCGGTATGGGGAATCGAACCTGGGACCTCGGGTGCCGGGGTCCCGACATCACCCTGTGACACCACCCGGAAACCCGACCCGACCCGGGGTCCAGGGGCCGGTATGGGGAATCGAACCTGGGACCTCAGGTGCCGGGATCCAGACAGCACCCTGTGACGCCACCAGGGGACCCGACTCGACCCGGGGTTTTTTGGCCGTTATGGGGAATCGAACCTGGGACCTCGGGTGCCGGGGTCCCGACATCACCCTGTGACGCCACCCTGGGACCCGACCTGACCCGGGGTCCTGAAGCCGGTATGGGGAATGGAACCTGGGACCTCGGGTTCCGGGGTCCCGACATCACCCTGTGACGCCACCCGGAATACTGACCCGACCAGGGGTCTTTTGGCCGGTATGGGGAATCGAACCTGGGACCTCGGGTGCCGGGGTCCCGACATCACCCTGTGACGCCACCCGGGGACCCACCTCGACCCGGGGTTTATTGACTTGTATGGCGAATCGAATCTGGGACCTCAGGTGCCGGGGTCCCGACATCACCCTGTGACGCCACCCTGGGACCCGAACCGACCCGGGGTTTTTTGGCCGGTATGGGGAATCGAACCTGCGACCTCGGGTACCGGGGTCCCGACATCGACCTGTGACGCCACCGGGGACCCGACCAGACCCGGGGTTTTTTGGCCAGTATGGGGAATCGAACCTGGGACCTCGGGTGCCGTGGTCCCGACATCACCCTGTGACGCCACACGGGGACCCGAGCCGACCGGGGGTTTTTTGTCTGGTATGGGGAATCGAACCTGGGACCTCGCGTGCCGGGGTCCCGACATCACCCTGTGACGCCACCCGGGGACCCGACCAGACCCTGGGTCCAGGGGCCGGTATGGGGAATCGAACCTGGGACCTCGGGTGCCGGGGTCCCGACATCACCCTGTGACGCCACCCGGGGACCCGACCCGACCCGGGGTCCAGGGACCGGCATGGGGAATCGAACCTGGGACCTCGGGTGCCGGGGTCCCGACATCACCCTGGGGCGCCACCCGGGGACCCGACCTAACCCTTGGTTTTTTGGCCGGTATGGGGAATGGAACCTGGGATCTCAGGTGCCGGGGTCCCGACATCACCCTGTGACACCACCGTGGGACCCGACCCGACCCGGGGTCCAGGGACCGGCATGGGGAATCGAACCTGGGACCTCGGGTGCCGGGGTCCCGACATCACCCTGTGACGCCACCCGGGGACCCGACCTAACCCTTGGTTTTTTGGCCGGTATGGGGAATCGAACCTGGGACCTCGGGTGCCGGGGTCCCGACATCACCCTGTGACGTCACCCGGGGACCCGACCTGACCCGGGGTCCTGGGGCCGGTATGGGGAATCGAACCTGGGACCTCGGGTGCCGGGGTCCCGACATCACCCTGTGACGCCACCCGGGGACCCGACTCGACCCGGGGTTTTTTGACTTGTATGGCGAATCGAATCTGGGACCTCACGTGCCGGGGTCCCGACATCACCCTGTGACGCCACCCAGGGACCCGACCTGACCCGGGGTTTCTTGGCCGGTATGGGGAATCGAATCTGGGACCTCGGGTGCCGGGGTCCCGACATCACCCTGTGACGCCACCCGGGGACCCGAGCCGACCCGGGGTTTTTTGGCCGGTATGGGGAATCGAACCTGGGACCTCGCGTGCCGGGGTCCCGACATCACCCTGTGACGCCAACCGGGGACCTGAGCCGACCCGGGGTTTTTTGGCCGGTATGGGGAATCGAACCTGCGACCTCGGGTGCCGGGGTCCCGACATCACCCTTTGACGTCACCCAGGGACCCAAGGCGACCCGGGGTTTTTTGGCCAGTATGGGGAATCGAACCTGGGACCTCGGGTGCCGGGGTCCCGACATCACCCTGTGACGCCACCCGGGGACCCGACCCGACCCGGGGTTTTTTGGCCAGTATGGGGAATCGAACCTGGGACCTCGGGTGCTGGGGTCCCGACATCACCCTGTGACATCACCCGGAAAACTGACCCGACCCAGGGTCTAGGGGTCGGTATGGGGAATCGAACCTGGGACCTCAGGTGCCTGGGTCCCGACATCACCCTCTGACGCCACCCGGGTCCCGAACCGACCCGGGGTTTCTTGGCCGGTATGGGGAATAGAACCTGGGACCTCGGGTGCCGGGGTCCCGACATCACCCTGTGACGCCACCCGGGGACCCGAGCCAACCCGGGGTTTTTTGGCCGGTATGGGGAATCGAACCTGGGACCTCGGGTGCCTGGGTCCCGACATCACCATGTGACGCCACCGGGGACCAGCCCCGACCCGGGGTCCAGGGGCTGTTATGGGGAATCGAACCTGGGACCTCGGGTGCCGGGGTCCCAACATCACCCTGTGACACCACCGGGGACCAGCCCCGACCCGGGGTCCAGGGGCCGGTATGGGGAATCGAACCAGGGACCTCGCGTGCCGGGGTCCCGACATCACCCTGTGACGCCACCCGGGGATCCGACCCGACCCACGTTCCAGGCGTCGGTATGGGGAATCGAACCTGGGACCTCGCGTGCCGGGGTCCCGACATCACCCTGTGACGCCACCCTGGGACCCGAACCGACCCGGGGTTTTTTGGCCGGTATGGGGAATCGAACCTGCGACCTCGGGTACCGGGGTCCCGACATCGACCTGTGACGCAACCGGGGACCCGACCAGACCCGGGGTTTTTTGGCCAGTATGGGGAATCGAACCTGGGACCTCGGGTGCCGGGGTCCCGACATCCCCCTGTGATGCCACCCGGGGACCCGACTCGACCCGGGGTTTATTGACTTGTATGGCGAATCGAATCTGGGACCTCAGGTGCCGGGGTCCCGACATCACCCTGTGATGCCACCCAGGGACCCGACCTGACCCGGGGTTTCTTGGCCGGTATGGGGAATCGAACCTGGGACCTCGGGTGCCGGGGTCCCGACATCACCCTGTGACGCCACCCGGGGACCCGAGCCGACCCGGGGTTTTTTGGCCGGTATGGGGAATCGAACCTGGGACCTCGGGTGCCGGGGTCCCGACATCACCCTGTGACGCCACCCGGGGACCTGAGCCGACCCTGGGTCCAGGGGCCGGTATGGGGAATCGAACCTGAGACCTCGGGTGCCGGGGTCCCGACATCACCCTGTGACACCACCCGGGGACCCGACCCGACCCGGGGTCCAGGGGCCGGTATGGGGAATCGAACCTGGGACCTCGAGTGCCGGGGTCCCGACATCACCCTGTGACGCCACCGGGGACCAGCCCCGACCCGGGGTCCAGGGGCCGGTATGGGGAATCGAACCTGGGACGTCGGGTGCCGGTGTCCCGACATCACCCTGTGACGCCACCCGGGGACCCAAGCCAACCCGGGGTTTTTTGGCCGGTATGGGGAATCGAACCTGGGACCTCAGGTGCTGGGGTCCCGACATCACCATGTGACGCCACCGGGGACCAGCCCCGACCCGGGGTCCAGGGGCCGTTATGGGGAATCGAACCTGGGACCTCGGGTGCCGGGGTCCCAACATCACCCTGTGACACCACCGGGGACCAGCCCCGACCCGGGGTCCAGGGGCCGGTATGGGGAATCGAACCAGGGACCTCGCGTGCCGGGGTCCCGACATCACCCTCTGACGCCACCCGAGGATCCGACCCGACCCATGTTCCAGGCTTCGGTATGGGGAATCGAACCTGGGACCTCGCGTGCCGGGGTCCCGACATCACCCTGTGACGCCACCCGGGGACCCGAACCGACCCGGGGTTTTTTGGCCGGTATGGGGAATCGAACCTGCGACCTCGGGTACCGGGGTCCCGACATCACCCTGTGACGCCAACCGGGGACCCGACCAGACCCGGGGTTTTTTGGCCAGTATGGGGAATCGAACCTGGGACCTCGGGTGCCGGGGTCCCGATATCACCCTGTGACGCCACCCGGGGACCCGAGCCGACCCGGGGTTTTTTGGCCAATATGGGGAATCGAACCTGGGACCTCGCGTGCCGGGGTCCCGACATCACCCTGTGACGCCACCCGGGGACCCGACCCGACCCGGGGTCCGGGGACCGGCATGGGGAATCGAACCTGGGACCTCGGGTGCCGGGGTCCCGACATCACCCTGTGACGCCACCCGGGGACCCGACCTAATCTTTGTTTTTTTTGCCGGTATGGAGAATCGAACCTGGGACCTCGAGTGCCGGGGTCCCGACATCACCCTGTGACGCCACCGGGGACCAGCCCCGACCCGGGGTCCAGGGGCCGGTATGGGGAATCGAACCTGGGACGTCGGGTGCCGGTGTCCCGACATCACCCTGTGACGCCACCCGGGGACCCAAGCCAACCCGGGGTTTTTTGGCCGGTATGGGGAATCGAACCTGGGACCTCAGGTGCTGGGGTCCCGACATCACCATGTGACGCCACCGGGGACCAGCCCCGACCCGGGGTCCAGGGGCCGTTATGGGGAATCGAACCTGGGACCTCGGGTGCCGGGGTCCCAACATCACCCTGTGACACCACCGGGGACCAGCCCCGACCCGGGGTCCAGGGGCCGGTATGGGGAATCGAACCAGGGACCTCGCGTGCCGGGGTCCCGACATCACCCTCTGACGCCACCCGAGGATCCGACCCGACCCATGTTCCAGGCTTCGGTATGGGGAATCGAACCTGGGACCTCGCGTGCCGGGGTCCCGACATCACCCTGTGACGCCACCCGGGGACCCGAACCGACCCGGGGTTTTTTGGCCGGTATGGGGAATCGAACCTGCGACCTCGGGTACCGGGGTCCCGACATCACCCTGTGACGCCAACCGGGGACCCGACCAGACCCGGGGTTTTTTGGCCAGTATGGGGAATCGAACCTGGGACCTCGGGTGCCGGGGTCCCGATATCACCCTGTGACGCCACCCGGGGACCCGAGCCGACCCGGGGTTTTTTGGCCAATATGGGGAATCGAACCTGGGACCTCGCGTGCCGGGGTCCCGACATCACCCTGTGACGCCACCCGGGGACCCGACCCGACCCGGGGTCCGGGGACCGGCATGGGGAATCGAACCTGGGACCTCGGGTGCCGGGGTCCCGACATCACCCTGTGACGCCACCCGGGGACCCGACCTAATCTTTGTTTTTTTTGCCGGTATGGAGAATCGAACCTGGGACCTCGGGTGCCGGGGTCCCGACATCACCCTCTGACGCCACCCGGGGACCCGAGCCGACCCGGGGTCCTGGGGCCGGTATGGGGAATCGAACCTGGGACCTCGGGTGCCGGGGTCCCGACATCACCCTGTGACACCACCCGGAGACCCGACCCGACCCTGGGTCCAGGGGCCGGTATGGGGAATCGAATCTGGGACCTCGGGTCCCTGGGTCCCGACATCACCCTGGGGCGCCACCCGGGGACCCGACCTAACCCTTCGTTTTTTGGCCGGTATGGGGAATCGAACCTGTGACCTCAGGTGCCGGGGTCCCGACATCACCCTGTGACGCCACCGTGGGACCCGACCCGACCCGGGGTCCAGGGACCGGTATGGGGAATCAAACCTGGGACCTCGGGTGCCGGGGTCCCGACATCACCCTGTGACGCCACCCGGGGACCCGACCTAACCTTTGTTTTTTTTGCCGATATGGACAATCGAACGTGGGACCTCGGGTGCCGGGGTCCCGACATCACCCTCTGACGCCACCCGGGGACCCGACCCGACCCGGGGTCCTGGGGCCGGTATGGGGAATCGAACCTGGGACCTCGGGTGCCGGGGTCCCGACATCACCCTGTGACACCACCCGGAAACCCGACCCGACCCGGGGTCCAGGGGCCGGTATGGGGAATCGAACCTGGGACCTCAGGTGCCGGGATCCAGACAGCACCCTGTGACGCCACCAGGGGACCCGACTCGACCCGGGGTTTTTTGGCCGTTATGGGGAATCGAACCTGGGACCTCGGGTGCCGGGGTCCCGACATCACCCTGTGACGCCACCCTGGGACCCGACCTGACCCGGGGTCCTGAAGCCGGTATGGGGAATGGAACCTGGGACCTCGGGTTCCGGGGTCCCGACATCACCCTGTGACGCCACCCGGAATACTGACCCGACCAGGGGTCTTTTGGCCGGTATGGGGAATCGAACCTGGGACCTCGGGTGCCGGGGTCCCGACATCACCCTGTGACGCCACCCGGGGACCCACCTCGACCCGGGGTTTATTGACTTGTATGGCGAATCGAACCTGTGACCTCAGGTGCCGGGGTCCCGACATCACCCTGTGACGCCACCCGGGGACCCGACCCGACCCGGGGTCCAGGGGCCGGTATGGGGAATCGAACCTGGGACCTCGGGTGCCGGGGTCCCGACATCACCCTGTGACGCCACCCGGGGACCCGAGCCGACCCGGGGTTTTTTTGGCCGGTATGGGGAATCGAACCTGGGACCTCGGGTGCCGGGGTCCCGACATAACCCTGTGACGCCACCCGGGGACCTGACCCGACCCTGGGTCCAGGGGCCGGTATGGGGAATCGAACCTGAGACCTCGGGTGCCGGGGTCCCGACATCACCCTGTGACACCACCCGGGGACCCGACCCGACCCGGGGTCCAGGGGCCGGTATGGGGAATCGAACCTGGGACCTCGAGTGCCGGGGTCCCGACATCACCCTGTGACGCCACCGGGGACCAGCCCCGACCCGGGGTCCAGGGGCCGGTATGGGGAATCGAACCTGGGACGTCGGGTGCCGGTGTCCCGACATCACCCTGTGACGCCACCCGGGGACCCGAGCCAACCCGGGGTTTTTTGGCCGGTATGGGGAATCGAACCTGGGACCTCGGGTGCCGGGGTTCCGACATCACCATGTGACGCCACCGGGGACCAGCCCCGACCCGGGGTCCAGGGGCCGTTATGGGGAATCGAACCTGGGACCTCGGGTGCCGGGGTACCAACATCACCCTGTGACACCACCGGGGACCAGCCCCGACCCGGGGTCCAGGGGCCGGTATGGGGAATCGAACCAGGGACCTCGCGTGCCGGGGTCCCGACATCACCCTGTGACGCCACCCGGGGATCCGACCCGACCCACGTTCCAGGCGTCGGTATGGGGAATCGAACCTGGGACCTCGCGTGCCGGGGTCCCGACATCACCCTGTGACGCCACCCTGGGACCCGAACCGACCCGGGGTTTTTTGGCCGGTATGGGGAATCGAACCTCCGACCTCGGGTACCGGGGTCCCGACATCGACCTGTGACGCCACCGGGGACCCGACCAGACCCGGGGTTTTTTGGCCAGTATGGGGAATCGAACCTGGGACCTCGGGTGCCGTGGTCCCGACATCACCCTGTGACGCCACCCGGGGACCCGAGCCGACCGGGGGTTTTTTGTCTGGTATGGGGAATCGAACCTGGGACCTCGCGTGCCGGGGTCCCGACATCACCCTGTGACGCCACCCGGGGACCCGACCAGACCCTGGGTCCAGGGGCCGGTATGGGGAATCGAACCTGGGACCTCGGGTGCCGGGGTCCCGACATCACCCTGTGACGCCACCCGGGGACCCGACCCGACCCGGGGTCCAGGGACCGGCATGGGGAATCGAACCTTGGACCTCGGGTGCCGGGGTCCCGACATCACCCTGGGGCGCCACCCGGGGACCCGACCTAACCCTTGGTTTTTTGGCCGGTATGGGGAATGGAACCTGGGACCTCAGGTGCCGGGGTCCCGACATCACCCTGTGACACCACCGTGGGACCCGACCCGACCCGGGTCCAGGGACCGGCATGGGGAATCGAACCTGGGACCTCGGGTGCCGGGGTCCCGACATCACCCTGTGACGCCACCCGGGGACCCGACCTAACCCTTGGTTTTTTGGCCGGTATGGGGAATCGAACCTGGGACCTCGGGTGCTGGGGTCCCGACATCACCCTGTGACGCCAACCAGGGACCCGACCTGACCCAGGGTTTCTTGGCCGGTATGGGGAATCGAATCTGGGACCTCGGGTGCCGGGGTCCCGACATCACCCTGTGACGCCACCCAGGGACCCGACCTGACCCGGGGTTTCTTGGCCGGTATGGGGAATCGAATCTGGGACCTCGGGTGCCGGGTTCCCGACATCACCCTGTGAAGCCACCCGGGGACCCGACCCGACCCGGGGTTTTTTGGCCGGTATGGGGAATCGAACCTGGGACCTCGGGTGCCGGGGTCCCGACATCACCCTGTGACACCACCCGGGGACCCGACCCGACCCGGGGTCCAGGGGCCGGTATGGGGAATCGAACCTGGGACCTCGCGTTCCGGGGTCCCGACATCACCCTGTGACGCCACCGGGGACCAGCCCCGACCCGGGATCCAGGGGCCGGTATGGGGAATCGAACCTGGGACGTCGGGTGCCGGTGTCCCGACATCACCCTCTGAGGCCACCCGGGGATCCGACCCGACCCACGTTCCAGGCGTCGGTATGGGGAATCGAACCTGGGACCTCGCGTGCCGGGGTCCCGACATCACCCTGTGACGCCACCCGGGGACCCGACCCGACCCGGGGTTTCTTGGCCGGTATGGGGAATCGAACCTGCGACCTCGGGTACCGGGGGTCCCGACATCGACCTGTGACGCCACCAGGGGACCCGACCAGACCCGGGGTTTTTTGGCCGGTATGGGGAATCGAACCTGGGACCTCGAGTGCCGGGGTCCCGACATCACCCTGTGACGCCACCCGGGGACCCGACCAGACCCTGGGTCCAGGGGCCGGTATGGGGAATCGAACCTGGGACCTCACGTGCCGGGGTCCCGACATCACCTTGTGACGCCACCCGGGGACCCGACCCGACCCGGGGTTTTTTGGCCGGTATGGGGAATCGAACCTGGGACCTCGCGTGCCGGGGTCCCGACATCACCCTGTGACGCCACCCGGGGACCTGACCCGACCCGGGGTCCAGGGGCCGGTATGGGGAATCGAACCTGGGACCTCGGGTGCCGGGGTCCCGACATCACCCTGTGACACCACCCGGGGACCCGACCTGACCAGGGGTTTTATGACTGGTATGGGGAAATGAACCTGGGACCTCGGGTGCCCGGTTCCCGACATCACCCTGTGATGCCACCCGGGGACCCGAGCCGACCCGTGGTCCAGGGGCCGGTATGGAGAATCGAACCTGGGACCTCGGGTGCAGGGGTCCCGACATCACCCTGTGACGCCAACCGGGGACCCGACCTAACCCTTGGTTTTTTTGCCGGTATAGGGAATCGAACCTGTGACCTGAGGTGCCGGGGTCCCGACATCACCCTGTGACGCCACCCGGGGACCCGACCTAACCATTGGTTTTTTTGCCGGTATGGAGAATCGAACCTGGGACCTCGGGTGCCGGGGTCCCGACATCACCCTGTGACGCCAACCGGGGACGCGACCTAACCCTTGTTTTTTTGGCCGGTATGGAGAATCGAACCTGTGACCTCGGGTGCCGGGGTCCCGACATCACCCTGTGACGCCACCCGGGGACCCAACCCGACCCGGGGTTTTTTGGCCGGTATGGGGAATCGAACCTAGGACCTCGGGTGCCGGGGTCCCGACATCACCCTGTGACGCCACCCGGGGACCCGACCCGACCCGGGGTTTTTTGGCCGGTATGGGGAATCGAACCTGGGACCTCACATGCCGGGGGTCCCGATATCGACCTGTGACACCACCCGGGGACCCGACCAGATCCGGGGTTTTTTGGCCGGTATGGGGAATCGAACCTGGGACCTCGGGTGCCGGGGTCCCGACATCACCCTGTGACGCCACCCGGGGACGCGACCCGATCCGGGGTTTTTTGGCCGGTATGGGGAATCGAACCTGGGACCTCGGGTGCCGGGGTCCCGACATCACCCTGTGATGCCACACGGGGACCCGACCCGACCCGGGGTTTTTTGGCCGGTATGGGGAATCGAACGTGGGACCTCGGGTGCCGGGGTCCCGACATCACCCTGTGACGCGACCGTGGGACCCGACCCGACCCGGGGTTTTTTGGCCGGTATGGGGAATCGAACCTGGGACCTCGGGTGCCGGGGTCCCGACATCACCCTGTGACGCCACCCAGGGACCCGAACCGACCCGGGGTCCAGTGGCCGGTATGGGGAATCGGAACAGGGACCTCGGGTACCGGGGTCCCGACATCACCCTGTGACGCCACCGGGGACCAGCCCCGACCCGGGGTCCAGGGGCCGGTATGGGGAATCGAACCAGGGACCTCGGGTGCCGGGGTCCCGACATCACCCTGTGACGCCATCCGGTGACCCGACCCGACACTGGGTCCAGGGGCCGGTATGGCGAATCGAACCTGGGACCTCGGGTGCCGGGGTCCCGACATCACCCTGTGACGCCAATCGGGGACCCGACCTAACCCTTGGTTTTTTGGCCGGTATGGGGAATCGAACCTGTGACCTGAGGTACCGGGGTCCCGACATCACCCTGTGATGCCACCCGGTGACCCGACCTAACCCTTGGTTTTTTTGCAGGTATGGAGAATCGAACCTGGGACCTCGGGTGCCGGGGTCCAGACATCACCCTGTGACGCCACCCGGGGACCCACCTCGACCCGGGGTTTATTGACTTGTATGGCGAATCGAATCTGGGACCTCAGGTGCCGGGGTCCCGACATCACCCTGTGACGCCACCCTGGGACCCGAACCGACCCGGGGTTTTTTGGCCGGTATGGGGAATCGAACCTGCGACCTCGGGTACCGGGGTCCCGACATCGACCTGTGACGCCACCGGGGACCCGACCAGACCCGGGGTTTTTTGGCCAGTATGGGGAATCGAACCTGGGACCTCGGGTGCCGTGGTCCCGACATCACCCTGTGACGCCACACGGGGACCCGAGCCGACCGGGGGGTTTTTTGTCTGGTATGGGGAATCGAACCTGGGACCTCGCGTGCCGGGGTCCCGACATCACCCTGTGACGCCACCCGGGGACCCGACCAGACCCTGGGTCCAGGGGCCGGTATGGGGAATCGAACCTGGGACCTCGGGTGCCGGGGTCCCGACATCACCCTGTGACGCCACCCGGGGACCCGACCCGACCCGGGGTCCAGGGACCGGCATGGGGAATCGAACCTGGGACCTCGGGTGCCGGGGTCCCGACATCACCCTGTGACGCCACCCGGGGACCTGAGCCGACCCTGGGTCCAGGGGCCGGTATGGGGAATCGAACCTGAGACCTCGGGTGCCGGGGTCCCGACATCACCCTGTGACACCACCCGGGGACCCGACCCGACCCGGGGTCCAGGGGCCGGTATGGGGAATCGAACCTGGGACCTCGAGTGCCGGGGTCCCGACATCACCCTGTGACGCCACCGGGGACCAGCCCCGACCCGGGGTCCAGGGGCCGGTATGGGGAATCGAACCTGGGACGTCGGGTGCCGGTGTCCCGACATCACCCTGTGACGCCACCCGGGGACCCAAGCCAACCCGGGGTTTTTTGGCCGGTATGGGGAATCGAACCTGGGACCTCAGGTGCTGGGGTCCCGACATCACCATGTGACGCCACCGGGGACCAGCCCCGACCCGGGGTCCAGGGGCCGTTATGGGGAATCGAACCTGGGACCTCGGGTGCCGGGGTCCCAACATCACCCTGTGACACCACCGGGGACCAGCCCCGACCCGGGGTCCAGGGGCCGGTATGGGGAATCGAACCAGGGACCTCGCGTGCCGGGGTCCCGACATCACCCTCTGACGCCACCCGAGGATCCGACCCGACCCATGTTCCAGGCTTCGGTATGGGGAATCGAACCTGGGACCTCGCGTGCCGGGGTCCCGACATCACCCTGTGACGCCACCCGGGGACCCGAACCGACCCGGGGTTTTTTGGCCAATATGGGGAATCGAACCTGCGACCTCGGGTACCGGGGTCCCGACATCACCCTGTGACGCCAACCGGGGACCCGACCAGACCCGGGGTTTTTGGCCAGTATGGGGAATCGAACCTGGGACCTCGGGTGCCGGGGTCCCGATATCACCCTGTGACGCCACCCGGGGACCCGAGCCGACCCGGGGTTTTTTGGCCAATATGGGGAATCGAACCTGGGACCTCGCGTGCCGGGGTCCCGACATCACCCTGTGACGCCACCCGGGGACCCGACCCGACCCGGGGTCCGGGGACCGGCATGGGGAATCGAACCTGGGACCTCGGGTGCCGGGGTCCCGACATCACCCTGTGACGCCACCCGGGGACCCGACCTAATCTTTGTTTTTTTTTGCCGGTATGGAGAATCGAACCTGGGACCTCGAGTGCCGGGGTCCCGACATCACCCTGTGACGCCACCGGGGACCAGCCCCGACCCGGGGTCCAGGGGCCGGTATGGGGAATCGAACCTGGGACGTCGGGTGCCGGTGTCCCGACATCACCCTGTGACGCCACCCGGGGACCCAAGCCAACCAGGGGTTTTTTGGCCGGTATGGGGAATCGAACCTGGGACCTCAGGTGCTGGGGTCCCGACATCACCATGTGACGCCACCGGGGACCAGCCCCGACCCGGGGTCCAGGGGCCGTTATGGGGAATCGAACCTGGGACCTCGGGTGCCGGGGTCCCAACATCACCCTGTGACACCACCGGGGACCAGCCCCGACCCGGGGTCCAGGGGCCGGTATGGGGAATCGAACCAGGGACGTCGCGTGCCGGGGTCCCGACATCACCCTCTGACGCCACCCGAGGATCCGACCCGACCCATGTTCCAGGCTTCGGTATGGGGAATCGAACCTGGGACCTCGCGTGCCGGGGTCCCGACATCACCCTGTGACGCCACCCGGGGACCCGAACCGACCCGGGGTTTTTTGGCCGGTATGGGGAATCGAACCTGCGACCTCGGGTACCGGGGTCCCGACATCACCCTGTGACGCCAACCGGGGACCCGACCAGACCCGGGGTTTTTTGGCCAGTATGGGGAATCGAACCTGGGACCTCGGGTGCCGGGGTCCCGATATCACCCTGTGACGCCACCCGGGGACCCGAGCCGACCCGGGGTTTTTTGGCCAATATGGGGAATCGAACCTGGGACCTCGCGTGCCGGGGTCCCGACATCACCCTGTGACGCCACCCGGGGACCCGACCCGACCCGGGGTCCGGGGACCGGCATGGGGAATCGAACCTGGGACCTCGGGTGCCGGGGTCCCGACATCACCCTGTGACGCCACCCGGGGACCCGACCTAATCTTTGTTTTTTTTGCCGGTATGGAGAATCGAACCTGGGACCTCGGGTGCCGGGGTCCCGACATCACCCTCTGACGCCACCCGGGGACCCGAGCCGACCCGGGGTCCTGGGGCCGGTATGGGGAATCGAACCTGGGACCTCGGGTGCCGGGGTCCCGACATCACCCTGTGACACCACCCGGAGACCCGACCCGACCCTGGGTCCAGGGGCCGGTATGGGGAATCGAATCTGGGACCTCGGGTCCCTGGGTCCCGACATCACCCTGGGGCGCCACCCGGGGACCCGACCTAACCCTTCGTTTTTTGGCCGGTATGGGGAATCGAACCTGTGACCTCAGGTGCCGGGGTCCCGACATCACCCTGTGACGCCACCGTGGGACCCGACCCGACCCGGGGTCCAGGGACCGGTATGGGGAATCGAACCTGGGATCTCGGGTGCCGGGGTCCCGACATCACCCTGTGACGCCACCCGGGGACCCGACCTAACCTTTGTTTTTTTTGCCGATATGGACAATCGAACGTGGGACCTCGGGTGCCGGGGTCCCGACATCACCCTCTGACGCCACCCGGGGACCCGACCCGACCCGGGGTCCTGGGGCCGGTATGGGGAATCGAACCTGGGACCTCGGGTGCCGGGGTCCCGACATCACCCTGTGACACCACCCGGAAACCCGACCCGACCCGGGGTCCAGGGGCCGGTATGGGGAATCGAACCTGGGACCTCAGGTGCCGGGATCCAGACAGCACCCTGTGACGCCACCAGGGGACCCGACTCGACCCGGGGTTTTTTGGCCGTTATGGGGAATCGAAACTGGGACCTCGGGTGCCGGGGTCCCGACATCACCCTGTGACGCCACCCTGGGACCCGACCTGACCCGGGGTCCTGAAGCCGGTATGGGGAATGGAACCTGGGACCTCGGGTTCCGGGGTCCCGACATCACCCTGTGACGCCACCCGGAATACTGACCCGACCAGGGGTCTTTTGGCCGGTATGGGGAATCGAACCTGGGACCTCGGGTGCCGGGGTCCCGACATCACCCTGTGACGCCACCCGGGGACCCACCTCGACCCGGGGTTTATTGACTTGTATGGCGAATCGAATCTGGGACCTCAGGTGCCGGGGTCCCGACATCACCCTGTGACGCCACCCGGGGACCCGACCCGACCCGGGGTCCAGGGGCCGGTATGGGGAATCGAACCTGGGACCTCGGGTGCCGGGGTCCCGACATCACCCTGTGACGCCACCCGGGGACCCGAGCCGACCCGGGGTTTTTTGGCCGGTATGGGGAATCGAACCTGGGACCTCGGGTGCCGGGGTCCCGACATAACCCTGTGACGCCACCCGGGGACCTGACCCGACCCTGGGTCCAGGGGCCGGTATGGGGAATCGAACCTGAGACCTCGGGTGCCGGGGTCCCGACATCACCCTGTGACACCACCCGGGGACCCGACCCGACCCGGGGTCCAGGGGCCGGTATGGGGAATCGAACCTGGGACCTCGAGTGCCGGGGTCCCGACATCACCCTGTGACGCCACCGGGGACCAGCCCCGACCCGGGGTCCAGGGGCCGGTATGGGGAATCGAACCTGGGACGTCGGGTGCCGGTGTCCCGACATCACCCTGTGACGCCACCCGGGGACCCGAGCCAACCCGGGGTTTTTTGGCCGGTATGGGGAATCGAACCTGGGACCTCGGGTGCCGGGGTTCCGACATCACCATGTGACGCCACCGGGGACCAGCCCCGACCCGGGGTCCAGGGGCCGTTATGGGGAATCGAACCTGGGACCTCGGGTGCCGGGGTACCAACATCACCCTGTGACACCACCGGGGACCAGCCCCGACCCGGGGTCCAGGGGCCGGTATGGGGAATCGAACCAGGGACCTCGCGTGCCGGGGTCCCGACATCACCCTGTGACGCCACCCGGGGATCCGACCCGACCCACGTTCCAGGCGTCGGTATGGGGAATCGAACCTGGGACCTCGCGTGCCGGGGTCCCGACATCACCCTGTGACGCCACCCTGGGACCCGAACCGACCCGGGGTTTTTTGGCCGGTATGGGGAATCGAACCTCCGACCTCGGGTACCGGGGTCCCGACATCGACCTGTGACGCCACCGGGGACCCGACCAGACCCGGGGTTTTTTGGCCAGTATGGGGAATCGAACCTGGGACCTCGGGTGCCGTGGTCCCGACATCACCCTGTGACGCCACCCGGGGACCCGAGCCGACCGGGGGTTTTTTGTCTGGTATGGGGAATCGAACCTGGGACCTCGCGTGCCGGGGTCCCGACATCACCCTGTGACGCCACCCGGGGACCCGACCAGACCCTGGGTCCAGGGGCCGGTATGGGGAATCGAACCTGGGACCTCGGGTGCCGGGGTCCCGACATCACCCTGTGACGCCACCCGGGGACCCGACCCGACCCGGGGTCCAGGGACCGGCATGGGGAATCGAACCTTGGACCTCGGGTGCCGGGGTCTCGACATCACCCTGGGGCGCCACCCGGGGACCCGACCTAACCCTTGGTTTTTTGGCCGGTATGGGGAATGGAACCTGGGACCTCAGGTGCCGAGGTCCCGACATCACCCTGTGACACCACCGTGGGACCCGACCCGACCCGGGTCCAGGGACCGGCATGGGGAATCGAACCTGGGACCTCGGGTGCCGGGGTCCCGACATCACCCTGTGACGCCACCCGGGGACCCGACCTAACCCTTGGTTTTTTGGCCGGTATGGGGAATCGAACCTGGGACCTCGGGTGCTGGGGTCCCGACATCACCCTGTGACGCCAACCAGGGACCCGACCTGACCCGGGGTTTCTTGGCCGGTATGGGGAATCGAATCTGGGACCTCGGGTGCCGGGGTCCCGACATCACCCTGTGACGCCACCCAGGGACCCGACCTGACCCGGGGTTTCTTGGCCGGTATGGGGAATCGAATCTGGGACCTCGGGTGCCGGGTTCCCGACATCACCCTGTGAAGCCACCCGGGGACCCGACCCGACCCGGGGTTTTTTGGCCGGTATGGGGAATCGAACCTGGGACCTCGGGTGCCGGGGTCCCGACATCACCCTGTGACACCACCCGGGGACCCGACCCGACCCGGGGTCCAGGGGCCGGTATGGGGAATCGAACCTGGGACCTCGCGTTCCGGGGTCCCGACATCACCCTGTGACGCCACCGGGGACCAGCCCCGACCCGGGATCCAGGGGCCGGTATGGGGAATCGAACCTGGGACGTCGGGTGCCGGTGTCCCGACATCACCCTCTGAGGCCACCCGGGGATCCGACCCGACCCACGTTCCAGGCGTCGGTATGGGGAATCGAACCTGGGACCTCGCGTGCCGGGGTCCCGACATCACCCTGTGACGCCACCCGGGGACCCGACCCGACCCGGGGTTTCTTGGCCGGTATGGGGAATCGAACCTGCGACCTCGGGTACCGGGGTCCCGACATCGAACTGTGACGCCACCAGGGGACCCGACCAGACCCGGGGTCCAGGGACCGGCATGGGGAATCGAACCTGGGACCTCGAGTGCCGGGGTCCCGACATCACCCTGTGACGCCACCCGGGGACCCGACCCGACCCAGGGTTTTTTGGCCGGTATGGGGAATCGAACCTGGGACCTCACGTGCCGGGGTCCCGACATCACCTTGTGACGCCACCCGGGGACCCGACCCGACCCGGGGTTTTTTGGCCGGTATGGGGAATCGAACCTGGGACCTCGCGTGCCGGGGTCCCGACATCACCCTGTGACGCCACCCGGGGACCTGACCCGACCCGGGGTCCAGGGGCCGGTATGGGGAATCGAACCTGGGACCTCGGGTGCCGGGGTCCCGACATCACCCTGTGACACCACCCGGGGACCCGACCTGACCAGGGGTTTTATGACTGGTATGGGGAAATGAACCTGGGACCTCGGGTGCCGGGGTCCCGACATCACCCTGTGACGCCACCCGGGGACCCAACCCGACCCGGGGTTTTTTGGCCGGTATGGGGAATCGAACCTAGGACCTCGGGTGCCGGGGTCCCGACATCACCCTGTGACGCCACCCGGGGACCCGACCCGACCCGGGGTCCAGGGACCGGCATGGGGAATCGAACCTGGGACCTCGGGTGCCGGGGTCCCGACATCACCCTGTGACGCCACCCGGGGACCCGACCTAACCCTTGGTTTTTTGGCCGGTATGGGGAATCGAACCTGGGACCTCGGGTGCCGGGGTCCCGACATCACCCTGTGACACCACCGTGGGACCCGACCCGACCCGGGGTCCAGGGACCGGCATGGGGAATCGAACCTGGGACCTCGGGTGCCGGGGTCCCGACATCACCCTGTGACGCCACCCGGGGACCCGACCTAACCCTTGGTTTTTTGGCCGGTATGGGGAATCGAACCTGGGACCTCGGGTGCCGGGGTCCCGACATCACCCTGTGACGTCACCCGGGGACCCGACCTGACCCGGGGTCCTGGGGCCGGTATGGGGAATCGAACCTGGGACCTCGGGTGCCGGGGTCCCGACATCACCCTGTGACGCCACCCGGGGACCCGACTCGACCCGGGGTTTTTTGACTTGTATGGCGAATCGAATCTGGGACCTCACGTGCCGGGGTCCCGACACCACCCTGTGACGCCACCCAGGGACCCGACCTGACCCGGGGTTTCTTGGCCGGTATGGGGAATCGAATCTGGGACCTCGGGTGCCGGGGTCCCGACATCACCATGTGACGCCACCCGGGGACCCGAGCCGACCCGGGGTTTTTTGGCCGGTATGGGGAATCGAACCTGGGACCTCGCGTGCCGGGGTCCCGACATCACCCTGTGACGCCAACCGGGGACCTGAGCCGACCCGGGGTCCAGGGGCCGGTATGGGGAATCGAACCTGAGACCTCGGGTGCCGGGGTCCCGACATCACCCTGTGACGCCACCCGGGGACCCAACCCGACCCGGGGTCCAGGGGCCGGTATGGGGAATAGAACCTGGGACCTCGCGTGCCGGGGTCCCGACATCACCCTGTGACGCCACCGGGGACCCGAACCGACCCGGGGTTTTTTGGCCGGTATGGGGAATCGAACCTGCGACCTCGGGTGCCGGGGTCCCGACATCACCCTTTGACGTCACCCAGGGACCCAAGGCGACCCGGGGTTTTTTGGCCAGTATGGGGAATCGAACCTGGGACCTCGGGTGCCGGGGTCCCGACATCACCCTGTGACGCCACCCGGGGACCCGACCCGACCCGGGGTTTTTTGGCCAGTATGGGGAATCGAACCTGGGACCTCGGGTGCTGGGGTCCCGACATCACCCTGTGACATCACCCGGAAAACTGACCCGACCCAGGGTCTAGGGGTCGGTATGGGGAATCGAACCTGGGACCTCAGGTGCCTGGGTCCCGACATCACCCTCTGACGCCACCCGGGTCCCGAACCGACCCGGGGTTTCTTGGCCGGTATGGGGAATAGAACCTGGGACCTCGGGTGCCGGGGTCCCGACATCACCCTGTGACGCCACCCGGGGACCCGAGCCAACCCGGGGTTTTTTGGCCGGTATGGGGAATCGAACCTGGGACCTCGGGTGCCTGGGTCCCGACATCACCATGTGACGCCACCGGGGACCAGCCCCGACCCGGGGTCCAGGGGCTGTTATGGGGAATCGAACCTGGGACCTCGGGTGCCGGGGTCCCAACATCACCCTGTGACACCACCGGGGACCAGCCCCGACCCGGGGTCCAGGGGCCGGTATGGGGAATCGAACCAGGGACCTCGCGTGCCGGGGTCCCGACATCACCCTGTGACGCCACCCGGGGATCCGACCCGACCCACGTTCCAGGCGTCGGTATGGGGAATCGAACCTGGGACCTCGCGTGCCGGGGTCCCGACATCACCCTGTGACGCCACCCTGGGACCCGAACCGACCCGGGGTTTTTTGGCCGGTATGGGGAATCGAACCTGCGACCTCGGGTACCGGGGTCCCGACATCGACCTGTGACGCAACCGGGGACCCGACCAGACCCGGGGTTTTTTGGCCAGTATGGGGAATCGAACCTGGGACCTCGGGTGCCGGGGTCCCGACATCCCCCTGTGATGCCACCCGGGGACCCGACTCGACCCGGGGTTTATTGACTTGTATGGCGAATCGAATCTGGGACCTCAGGTGCCGGGGTCCCGACATCACCCTGTGATGCCACCCAGGGACCCGACCTGACCCGGGGTTTCTTGGCCGGTATGGGGAATCGAACCTGGGACCTCGGGTGCCGGGGTCCCGACATCACCCTGTGACGCCACCCGGGGACCCGAGCCGACCCGGGGTTTTTTGGCCGGTATGGGGAATCGAACCTGGGACCTCGGGTGCCGGGGTCCCGACATCACCCTGTGACGCCACCCGGGGACCTGAGCCGACCCTGGGTCCAGGGGCCGGTATGGGGAATCGAACCTGAGACCTCGGGTGCCGGGGTCCCGACATCACCCTGTGACACCACCCGGGGACCCGACCCGACCCGGGGTCCAGGGGCCGGTATGGGGAATCGAACCTGGGACCTCGAGTGCCGGGGTCCCGACATCACCCTGTGACGCCACCGGGGACCAGCCCCGACCCGGGGTCCAGGGGCCGGTATGGGGAATCGAACCTGGGACGTCGGGTGCCGGTGTCCCGACATCACCCTGTGACGCCACCCGGGGACCCAAGCCAACCCGGGGTTTTTTGGCCGTTATGGGGAATCGAACCTGGGACCTCAGGTGCTGGGGTCCCGACATCACCATGTGACGCCACCGGGGACCAGCCCCGACCCGGGGTCCAGGGGCCGTTATGGGGAATCGAACCTGGGACCTCGGGTGCCGGGGTCCCAACATCACCCTGTGACACCACCGGGGACCAGCCCCGACCCGGGGTCCAGGGGCCGGTATGGGGAATCGAACCAGGGACCTCGCGTGCCGGGGTCCCGACATCACCCTCTGACGCCACCCGAGGATCCGACCCGACCCATGTTCCAGGCTTCGGTATGGGGAATCGAACCTGGGACCTCGCGTGCCGGGGTCCCGACATCACCCTGTGACGCCACCCGGGGACCCGAACCGACCCGGGGTTTTTTGGCCGGTATGGGGAATCGAACCTGCGACCTCGGGTACCGGGGTCCCGACATCACCCTGTGACGCCAACCGGGGACCCGACCAGACCCGGGGTTTTTTGGCCAGTATGGGGAATCGAACCTGGGACCTCGGGTGCCGGGGTCCCGATATCACCCTGTGACGCCACCCGGGGACCCGAGCCGACCCGGGGTTTTTTGGCCAATATGGGGAATCGAACCTGGGACCTCGCGTGCCGGGGTCCCGACATCACCCTGTGACGCCACCCGGGGACCCGACCCGACCCGGGGTCCGGGGACCGGTATGGGGAATCGAACCTGGGACCTCGGGTGCCGGGGTCCCGACATCACCCTGTGACGCCACCCGGGGACCCGACCTAATCTTTGTTTTTTTTGCCGGTATGGAGAATCGAACCTGGGACCTCGGGTGCCGGGGTCCCGACATCACCCTCTGACGCCACCCGGGGACCCGAGCCGACCCGGGGTCCTGGGGCCGGTATGGGGAATCGAACCTGGGACCTCGGGTGCCGGGGTCCCGACATCACCCTGTGACACCACCCGGAGACCAGACCCGACCCTGGGTCCAGGGGCCGGTATGGGGAATCGAATCTGGGACCTCGGGTCCCTGGGTCCCGACATCACCCTGGGGCGCCACCCGGGGACCCGACCTAACCCTTCGTTTTTTGGCCGGTATGGGGAATCGAACCTGTGACCTCAGGTGCCGGGGTCCCGACATCACCCTGTGACGCCACCGTGGGACCCGACCCGACCCGGGGTCCAGGGACCGGTATGGGGAATCGAACCTGGGACCTCGGGTGCCGGGGTCCCGACATCACCCTGTGACGCCACCCGGGGACCCGACCTAACCTTTGTTTTTTTTGCCGATATGGACAATCGAACGTGGGACCTCGGGTGCCGGGGTCCCGACATCACCCTCTGACGCCACCCGGGGACCCGACCCGACCCGGGGTCCTGGGGCCGGTATGGAGAATCGAACCTGGGACCTCGGGTGCCGGGGTCCCGACATCACCCTGTGACACCACCCGGAAACCCGACCCGACCCGGGGTCCAGGGGCCGGTATGGGGAATCGAACCTGGGACCTCGGGTGCCGGGGTCCCGATATCACCCTGTGACGCCACCCGGGGACCCGAGCCGACCCGGGGTTTTTTGGCCAATATGGGGAATCGAACCTGGGACCTCGCGTGCCGGGGTCCCGACATCACCCTGTGACGCCACCCGGGGACCCGACCCGACCCGGGGTCCGGGGACCGGTATGGGGAATCGAACCTGGGACCTCGGGTGCCGGGGTCCCGACATCACCCTGTGACGCCACCCGGGGACCCGACCTAATCTTTGTTTTTTTTGCCGGTATGGAGAATCGAACCTGGGACCTCGGGTGCCGGGGTCCCGACATCACCCTCTGACGCCACCCGGGGACCCGAGCCGACCCGGGGTCCTGGGGCCGGTATGGGGAATCGAACCTGGGACCTCGGGTGCCGGGGTCCCGACATCACCCTGTGA
This sequence comes from Somateria mollissima, assembly GCA_951411735.1. NCBI lineage: Eukaryota > Metazoa > Chordata > Aves > Anseriformes > Anatidae > Somateria > Somateria mollissima. The sequence goes on from CATOCB010000372.1 coordinate 56,633, forward strand.
CACCACCCGGAGACCAGACCCGACCCTGGGTCCAGGGGCCGGTATGGGGAATCGAATCTGGGACCTCGGGTCCCTGGGTCCCGACATCACCCTGGGGCGCCACCCGGGGACCCGACCTAACCCTTCGTTTTTTGGCCGGTATGGGGAATCGAACCTGTGACCTCAGGTGCCGGGGTCCCGACATCACCCTGTGACGCCACCGTGGGACCCGACCCGACCCGGGGTCCAGGGACCGGTATGGGGAATCGAACCTGGGACCTCGGGTGCCGGGGTCCCGACATCACCCTGTGACGCCACCCGGGGACCCGACCTAACCTTTGTTTTTTTTGCCGATATGGACAATCGAACGTGGGACCTCGGGTGCCGGGGTCCCGACATCACCCTCTGACGCCACCCGGGGACCCGACCCGACCCGGGGTCCTGGGGCCGGTATGGAGAATCGAACCTGGGACCTCGGGTGCCGGGGTCCCGACATCACCCTGTGACACCACCCGGAAACCCGACCCGACCCGGGGTCCAGGGGCCGGTATGGGGAATCGAACCTGGGACCTCAGGTGCCGGGATCCAGACAGCACCCTGTGACGCCACCAGGGGACCCGACTCGACCCGGGGTTTTTTGGCCGTTATGGGGAATCGAACCTGGGACCTCGGGTGCCGGGGTCCCGACATCACCCTGTGACGCCACCCTGGGACCCGACCTGACCCGGGGTCCTGAAGCCGGTATGGGGAATGGAACCTGGGACCTCGGGTTCCGGGGTCCCGACATCACCCTGTGACGCCACCCGGAATACTGACCCGACCAGGGGTCTTTTGGCCGGTATGGGGAATCGAACCTGGGACCTCGGGTGCCGGGGTCCCGACATCACCCTGTGACGCCACCCGGGGACCCACCTCGACCCGGGGTTTATTGACTTGTATGGCGAATCGAATCTGGGACCTCAGGTGCCGGGGACCCGACATCACCCTGTGACGCCACCCGGGGACCCGACCCGACCCGGGGTCCAGGGGCCGGTATGGGGAATCGAACCTGGGACCTCGGGTGCCGGGGTCCCGACATCACCCTGTGACGCCACCCGGGGACCCGAGCCGACCCGGGGTTTTTTGGCCGGTATGGGGAATCGAACCTGGGACCTCGGGTGCCGGGGTCCCGACATAACCCTGTGACGCCACCCGGGGACCTGACCCGACCCTGGGTCCAGGGGCCGGTATGGGGAATCGAACCTGAGACCTCGGGTGCCGGGGTCCCGACATCACCCTGTGACACCACCCGGGGACCCGACCCGACCCGGGGTCCAGGGGCCGGTATGGGGAATCGAACCTGGGACCTCGAGTGCCGGGGTCCCGACATCACCCTGTGACGCCACCGGGGACCAGCCCCGACCCGGGGTCCAGGGGCCGGTATGGGGAATCGAACCTGGGACGTCGGGTGCCGGTGTCCCGACATCACCCTGTGACGCCACCCGGGGACCCAAGCCAACCCGGGGTTTTTTGGCCGTTATGGGGAATCGAACCTGGGACCTCAGGTGCTGGGGTCCCGACATCACCATGTGACGCCACCGGGGACCAGCCCCGACCCGGGGTCCAGGGGCCGTTATGGGGAATCGAACCTGGGACCTCGGGTGCCGGGGTCCCAACATCACCCTGTGACACCACCGGGGACCAGCCCCGACCCGGGGTCCAGGGGCCGGTATGGGGAATCGAACCAGGGACCTCGCGTGCCGGGGTCCCGACATCACCCTCTGACGCCACCCGAGGATCCGACCCGACCCATGTTCCAGGCTTCGGTATGGGGAATCGAACCTGGGACCTCGCGTGCCGGGGTCCCGACATCACCCTGTGACGCCACCCGGGGACCCGAACCGACCCGGGGTTTTTTGGCCGGTATGGGGAATCGAACCTGCGACCTCGGGTACCGGGGTCCCGACATCACCCTGTGACGCCAACCGGGGACCCGACCAGACCCGGGGTTTTTTGGCCAGTATGGGGAATCGAACCTGGGACCTCGGGTGCCGGGGTCCCGATATCACCCTGTGACGCCACCCGGGGACCCGAGCCGACCCGGGGTTTTTTGGCCAATATGGGGAATCGAACCTGGGACCTCGCGTGCCGGGGTCCCGACATCACCCTGTGACGCCACCCGGGGACCCGACCCGACCCGGGGTCCGGGGACCGGTATGGGGAATCGAACCTGGGACCTCGGGTGCCGGGGTCCCGACATCACCCTGTGACGCCACCCGGGGACCCGACCTAATCTTTGTTTTTTTTGCCGGTATGGAGAATCGAACCTGGGACCTCGGGTGCCGGGGTCCCGACATCACCCTCTGACGCCACCCGGGGACCCGAGCCGACCCGGGGTCCTGGGGCCGGTATGGGGAATCGAACCTGGGACCTCGGGTGCCGGGGTCCCGACATCACCCTGTGACACCACCCGGAGACCAGACCCGACCCTGGGTCCAGGGGCCGGTATGGGGAATCGAATCTGGGACCTCGGGTCCCTGGGTCCCGACATCACCCTGGGGCGCCACCCGGGGACCCGACCTAACCCTTCGTTTTTTGGCCGGTATGGGGAATCGAACCTGTGACCTCAGGTGCCGGGGTCCCGACATCACCCTGTGACGCCACCGTGGGACCCGACCCGACCCGGGGTCCAGGGACCGGTATGGGGAATCGAACCTGGGACCTCGGGTGCCGGGGTCCCGACATCACCCTGTGACGCCACCCGGGGACCCGACCTAACCTTTGTTTTTTTTGCCGATATGGACAATCGAACGTGGGACCTCGGGTGCCGGGGTCCCGACATCACCCTCTGACGCCACCCGGGGACCCGACCCGACCCGGGGTCCTGGGGCCGGTATGGAGAATCGAACCTGGGACCTCGGGTGCCGGGGTCCCGACATCACCCTGTGACACCACCCGGAAACCCGACCCGACCCGGGGTCCAGGGGCCGGTATGGGGAATCGAACCTGGGACCTCAGGTGCCGGGATCCAGACAGCACCCTGTGACGCCACCAGGGGACCCGACTCGACCCGGGGTTTTTTGGCCGTTATGGGGAATCGAACCTGGGACCTCGGGTGCCGGGGTCCCGACATCACCCTGTGACGCCACCCTGGGACCCGACCTGACCCGGGGTCCTGAAGCCGGTATGGGGAATGGAACCTGGGACCTCGGGTTCCGGGGTCCCGACATCACCCTGTGACGCCACCCGGAATACTGACCCGACCAGGGGTCTTTTGGCCGGTATGGGGAATCGAACCTGGGACCTCGGGTGCCGGGGTCCCGACATCACCCTGTGACGCCACCCGGGGACCCACCTCGACCCGGGGTTTATTGACTTGTATGGCGAATCGAATCTGGGACCTCAGGTGCCGGGGACCCGACATCACCCTGTGACGCCACCCGGGGACCCGACCCGACCCGGGGTCCAGGGGCCGGTATGGGGAATCGAACCTGGGACCTCGGGTGCCGGGGTCCCGACATCACCCTGTGACGCCACCCGGGGACCCGAGCCGACCCGGGGTTTTTTGGCCGGTATGGGGAATCGAACCTGGGACCTCGGGTGCCGGGGTCCCGACATAACCCTGTGACGCCACCCGGGGACCTGACCCGACCCTGGGTCCAGGGGCCGGTATGGGGAATCGAACCTGAGACCTCGGGTGCCGGGGTCCCGACATCACCCTGTGACACCACCCGGGGACCCGACCCGACCCGGGGTCCAGGGGCCGGTATGGGGAATCGAACCTGGGACCTCGAGTGCCGGGGTCCCGACATCACCCTGTGACGCCACCGGGGACCAGCCCCGACCCGGGGTCCAGGGGCCGGTATGGGGAATCGAACCTGGGACGTCGGGTGCCGGTGTCCCGACATCACCCTGTGACGCCACCCGGGGACCCGAGCCAACCCGGGGTTTTTTGGCCGGTATGGGGAATCGAACCTGGGACCTCGGGTGCCGGGGTTCCGACATCACCATGTGACGCCACCGGGGACCAGCCCCGACCCGGGGTCCAGGGGCCGTTATGGGGAATCGAACCTGGGACCTCGGGTGCCGGGGTACCAACATCACCCTGTGACACCACCGGGGACCAGCCCCGACCCGGGGTCCAGGGGCCGGTATGGGGAATCGAACCAGGGACCTCGCGTGCCGGGGTCCCGACATCACCCTGTGACGCCACCCGGGGATCCGACCCGACCCACGTTCCAGGCGTCGGTATGGGGAATCGAACCTGGGACCTCGCGTGCCGGGGTCCCGACATCACCCTGTGACGCCACCCTGGGACCCGAACCGACCCGGGGTTTTTTGGCCGGTATGGGGAATCGAACCTCCGACCTCGGGTACCGGGGTCCCGACATCGACCTGTGACGCCACCGGGGACCCGACCAGACCCGGGGTTTTTTGGCCAGTATGGGGAATCGAACCTGGGACCTCGGGTGCCGTGGTCCCGACATCACCCTGTGACGCCACCCGGGGACCCGAGCCGACCGGGGGTTTTTTGTCTGGTATGGGGAATCGAACCTGGGACCTCGCGTGCCGGGGTCCCGACATCACCCTGTGACGCCACCCGGGGACCCGACCAGACCCTGGGTCCAGGGGCCGGTATGGGGAATCGAACCTGGGACCTCGGGTGCCGGGGTCCCGACATCACCCTGTGACGCCACCCGGGGACCCGAGCCGACCCGGGGTTTTTTGGCCGGTATGGGGAATCGAACATGGGACCTCGCGTGCCGGGGTCCCGACATCACCCTGTGACGCCACCCGGGGACCCGAGCCGACCTGGGGTCCAGGGGCCGGTATGGAGAATCGAACCTGGGACCTCGGGTGCAGGGGTCCCGACATCACCCTCTGACGCCACCCGGGGACCCGACCTAACCCTTGGTTTTTTGGCCGGTATGGAGATCGAACCTGGGACGTCGGGTGCCGGGGTCCCGACATCACCCTGTGACGCCACCCGGGGACCCGACCCGACCGGGGGTCCTGGGGCCGGTATGGGGAATCGAACCTGGGACCTCGGGTGCCGGGTTCTCGAAATCGACCTGTGACGTCACCTGCGGATCCGACCCGACCCGGGGTCCTGGGCCGGTATGGGGAATCGAACCTGGGACCTCGCGTGCCGGGGTCCCGACATCACCCTGTGACGCAACCCGGGGACCCAAAAAGAACCGGGGTACTAAGGCCGGTATGGGGAATCAAACCTGGGACCTCGGGTGCCGGGGTCCCGACATCACCCTGTGACGCCACCCGGGGACCCGACCCGACCCGGGTTTTTTTGGCCGGTATGGGGAATCGAACCTGGGACCTCGGGTGCCGGGGTCCCGACATCACCCTCTGACGCCACCCGGGCACCCGACCCGACCGGGGGTTTTTCGGCCGGTATGGGGAATCAAACCAGGGACCTCGGGTGCCGGGGTCCCGACATCACCCTGTGACGCCACCCGGGGACCCGACCCGACCCGGGGTCCAGGGGCCGGTATGGGGAATTGAACCTGGGACCTCGGGTGCCGGGGTCTCGACATCACCCTGTGACGCCACCCGGGGACCCGAGCCGACCCGGGGTCCAGGGGCCGGTATGGGGAATCGAACCTGGGACCTCGCGTGCCCGGGTCCCAACATCAACCTGTGACGCCACCCGGGGACCCGAGCTGACCCAGGGTCCATTGGCCGGTATGGGGAATCGAATCTGGGAGTTCGGGTGCTGGGGTCCTGACATCACCCTTTGATGGCACCCGGGGTCCCGACCCGAACCGGGGTCCAGGGGCCGGTATGGGGAATCGAACCTGGGACCTCGGGTGCCGGGGTCCCGACATCACCCTGTGACGCCATCCGGGGACCCGACACGACCCGTGGTTTTTTGACTGGAATGGGGAATCGAACCTGGGACCTCGCGTGCCGGGGTCCCGACATCACCCTGTGACGCCACCCGGGGACCTGAACCGACCCGGGGTTTTTTAGCCGCTATGGGGAATCGAACCTGGGACCTCGGGTGCCGGGGTCCCGACATCACCCTGTGACATCTCCCGGGACCCAACCCGACCCGGGTTTTTTTGGCCGGTATAGGGAATGGAACCTGGGACCTCGGGTGCCGGGGTCCCGACATCACCCTGTGACGCCACCCGGGGACCCGACCCGACCCAAGGTCCAGGGGCCGGTATGGGGAATCGAACCAGGAACCTCGGGTGCCGGGGTCCCGACATCACCCTGTGACGCCACCCGGGGACCCGAGCCGACCCAGGGTACTGGGGCAGGTATGGGGAATCGAACCTGGGACCTCGGGTGCCGGGGTCCCGACATCACCCTGTGACGCCACCCGGGGACCCGAGCAGACCCGGGGTTTTTTGGCCGGTTTGGGGAATCGAACCTGGGAACTCGCGTGCCGGGGTCCCGACATCACCCTGTGACACCACCCGGGGACCCGAACCGACCCTGGGTCCAGGGGCCGGTATGGGGAATCGAACCTGGGACCTCGGGTGCCGGGGTCCCGACATCACCCTGTGACGCCACCCGGGGACCCGACCCGACACGGGGTTTTTTGGCCGGTTTGGGGAATCGAACCTGGGACCTCGGGTGCCGGGGTCCCGACATCACCCTGTGACCCCACCCGGGGACCCGACCTGACCCGAGGTTTTTTGACTGTTATGGGGAATTGAAACTGGGACCTCAGGTGCCGGGGTCCCGACATCACCCTGTGTCGCCACCCGGGGACCCGAGCCGACCCGGGGTTTTTTGGCCGGTATGGAGAATCGAACCTGGGACCTCGGGTGCCGGGGTCCCGACATCACCCTGTGACGCCACCCGGGGACCCGAGCTGCCTCGGGGTTTTTGGCCGATATGGGGAATCGAACCTGGGACCTCGGGTGCCGGGGTCCCGACATCACCCTGTGACGCCACCCGGGGACCCGAGCCGACCCGGGGTTTTTTTGGCCGGTATGGGGAATCGAACCTGGGACCTCGGGTGCCGGTGTCCCGACATCACCCTGGGACGCCACCCGGGGACCTGGCCCGACCCGGGGTTTTTTGGCCAGTATGGGGATTCGAACCTGGGACCTCGGGTGCCGGGGTCCCGACATCACCCTGTGACGCCACCCGGGGACCCGACCCGACCCGGGGTTTTTTTGGCCGGTATGGGGAATCGAACCTGGGACCTCGGGTGCCGGGGTCCCGACATCACCCTGTGACGCCACCCGGGGACCCGACCCGACCCGGGGTTTTTTTGGCCGGTATGGGGAATCGAACCTAGGATATCGGGTTCCGGGCTCCCGACATCACCCTGTGACGCCACCCGGGGACCTGACCCGACACGGGGTTTTTTGACTGGTATGGGGAATCAAACCTGGGACCTCGGGTGCCGGGGTCCCGACATCACCCTGTGACGCCACCCGGGGACCCGACCCGACCCGGGGTCCAGGGGCTGGTATGGGGAATCGAACCTGGGACCTCGCGTGCCGGGGTCCCGACATCACCCTGTGACGCCACCCGGGGACCCGAGCCGACCCTGGGTCCAGGGGCCGGTATGGGGAATCGAACCTGGGACCTCGGGTGCCGGGGTCCCGACATCACCCTGTGACTCCACCCGGGGACCCGACCCAACCCGTGGTTTTTTGACTGGAATGGGGAATCGAACCTGGGACCTCGCGTGCCGGGGTCCCGACATCACCCTGTGACGCCACCCAGGGACCTGACCCGACCAGGGGTCCTGGGGCCGGTATGGGGAATCGAACCTGGGACCTCGGGTGCCGGGGTCTCGACATCACCCTGTGACGCCACCCGGGGACCCGAGCCGACCCGGGGTTTTTTGGCCGGTATGGGGAATCGAACCTGGGACCTCGCGTGCCGGATTCCCGACATCACCCTGTGACGCCACCCGGGGACCCGACCCGACCCGGGGTTTTTTGGCCGGTATGGGGAATCGAACCTGGGACTTCGGGTGCTGGGGTCCCGACATCACCCTGTGACGCCACCCGGGGACCCGACCCGACCTGGGGTCCAGGGGCCAGTATGGGGAATCGAACCTGGGACCTCGGGTGCTGGGGTCCCGACATCACCCTGTGACGCCACCCGAGGACCCGAGCCGACCCTGGGTCCAGGGGCCGGTATGGGGAATCGTACCTGGGACCTCGGGTGCCGGGGTCCCGACATCACCCTGTGACGCCACCCTGGGACCCGAACCGACCCGGGGTTTTTTGGCCGGTATGGGGAATCGAACCTGCGACCTCGGGTACCAGGGTCCCGACATCGACCTGTGACGCCACCGGGGACCCGACCAGACCCGGGGTTTTTTGGCCAGTATGGGGAATCGAACCTGGGACCTCGGGTGCCGTGGTCCCGACATCACCCTGTGACGCCACACGGGGACCCGAGCCGACCGGGGGTTTTTTGTCTGGTATGGGGAATCGAACCTGGGACCTCGCGTGCCGGGGTCCCGACATCACCCTGTGACGCCACCCGGGGACCCGACCAGACCCTGGGTCCAGGGGCCGGTATGGGGAATCGAACCTGGGACCTCGGGTGCCGGGGTCCCGACATCACCCTGTGACGCCACCCGGGGACCCGACCCGACCCGGGGTCCAGGGACCGGCATGGGGAATCGAACCTGGGACCTCGGGTGCCGGGGTCCCGACATCACCCTGGGGCGCCACCCGGGGACCCGACCTAACCCTTGGTTTTTTGGCCGGTATGGGGAATGGAACCTGGGATCTCAGGTGCCGGGGTCCCGACATCACCCTGTGACACCACCGTGGGACCCGACCCGACCCGGGGTCCAGGGACCGGCATGGGGAATCGAACCTGGGACCTCGGGTGCCGGGGTCCCGACATCACCCTGTGACGCCACCCGGGGACCCGACCTAACCCTTGGTTTTTTGGCCGGTATGGGGAATCGAACCTGGGACCTCGGGTGCCGGGGTCCCGACATCACCCTGTGACGCCACCCGGGGACCCGACTCGACCCGGGGTTTTTTGACTTGTATGGCGAATCGAATCTGGGACCTCACGTGCCGGGGTCCCGACACCACCCTGTGACGCCACCCAGGGACCCGACCTGACCCGGGGTTTCTTGGCCGGTATGGGGAATCGAATCTGGGACCTCGGGTGCCGGGGTCCCGACATCACCATGTGACGCCACCCGGGGACCCGAGCCGACCCGGGGTTTTTTGGCCGGTATGGGGAATCGAACCTGGGACCTCGCGTGCCGGGGTCCCGACATCACCCTGTGACGCCAACCGGGGACCTGAGCCGACCCGGGGTCCAGGGGCCGGTATGGGGAATCGAACCTGAGACCTCGGGTGCCGGGGTCCCGACATCACCCTGTGACGCCACCCGGGGACCCAACCCGACCCGGGGTCCAGGGGCCGGTATGGGGAATCGAACCTGGGACCTCGCGTGCCGGGGTCCCGACATCACCCTGTGACGCCACCGGGGACCCGAACCGACCCGGGGTTTTTTGGCCGGTATGGGGAATCGAACCTGCGACCTCGGGTGCCGGGGTCCCGACATCACCCTTTGACGTCACCCAGGGACCCAAGGCGACCCGGGGTTTTTTGGCCAGTATGGGGAATCGAACCTGGGACCTCGGGTGCCGGGGTCCCGACATCACCCTGTGACGCCACCCGGGGACCCGACCCGACCCGGGGTTTTTTGGCCAGTATGGGGAATCGAACCTGGGACCTCGGGTGCTGGGGTCCCGACATCACCCTGTGACATCACCCGGAAAACTGACCCGACCCAGGGTCTAGGGGTCGGTATGGGGAATCGAACCTGGGACCTCAGGTGCCTGGGTCCCGACATCACCCTCTGACGCCACCCGGGTCCCGAACCGACCCGGGGTTTCTTGGCCGGTATGGGGAATAGAACCTGGGACCTCGGGTGCCGGGGTCCCGACATCACCCTGTGACGCCACCCGGGGACCCGAGCCAACCCGGGGTTTTTTGGCCGGTATGGGGAATCGAACCTGGGACCTCGGGTGCCTGGGTCCCGACATCACCATGTGACGCCACCGGGGACCAGCCCCGACCCGGGGTCCAGGGGCTGTTATGGGGAATCGAACCTGGGACCTCGGGTGCCGGGGTCCCAACATCACCCTGTGACACCACCGGGGACCAGCCCCGACCCGGGGTCCAGGGGCCGGTATGGGGAATCGAACCAGGGACCTCGCGTGCCGGGGTCCCGACATCACCCTGTGACGCCACCCGGGGATCCGACCCGACCCACGTTCCAGGCGTCGGTATGGGGAATCGAACCTGGGACCTCGGGTGCCGGGGTCCCGACATCCCCCTGTGATGCCACCCGGGGACCCGACTCGACCCGGGGTTTATTGACTTGTATGGCGAATCGAATCTGGGACCTCAGGTGCCGGGGTCCCGACATCACCCTGTGATGCCACCCAGGGACCCGACCTGACCCGGGGTTTCTTGGCCGGTATGGGGAATCGAACCTGGGACCTCGGGTGCCGGGGTCCCGACATCACCCTGTGACGCCACCCGGGGACCCGAGCCGACCCGGGGTTTTTTGGCCGGTATGGGGAATCGAACCTGGGACCTCGGGTGCCGGGGTCCCGACATCACCCTGTGACGCCACCCGGGGACCTGAGCCGACCCTGGGTCCAGGGGCCGGTATGGGGAATCGAACCTGAGACCTCGGGTGCCGGGGTCCCGACATCACCCTGTGACACCACCCGGGGACCCGACCCGACCCGGGGTCCAGGGGCCGGTATGGGGAATCGAACCTGGGACCTCGAGTGCCGGGGTCCCGACATCACCCTGTGACGCCACCGGGGACCAGCCCCGACCCGGGGTCCAGGGGCCGGTATGGGGAATCGAACCTGGGACGTCGGGTGCCGGTGTCCCGACATCACCCTGTGACGCCACCCGGGGACCCAAGCCAACCCGGGGTTTTTTGGCCGGTATGGGGAATCGAACCTGGGACCTCAGGTGCTGGGGTCCCGACATCACCATGTGACGCCACCGGGGACCAGCCCCGACCCGGGGTCCAGGGGCCGTTATGGGGAATCGAACCTGGGACCTCGGGTGCCGGGGTCCCAACATCACCCTGTGACACCACCGGGGACCAGCCCCGACCCGGGGTCCAGGGGCCGGTATGGGGAATCGAACCAGGGACCTCGCGTGCCGGGGTCCCGACATCACCCTCTGACGCCACCCGAGGATCCGACCCGACCCATGTTCCAGGCTTCGGTATGGGGAATCGAACCTGGGACCTCGCGTGCCGGGGTCCCGACATCACCCTGTGACGCCACCCGGGGACCCGAACCGACCCGGGGTTTTTTGGCCGGTATGGGGAATCGAACCTGCGACCTCGGGTACCGGGGTCCCGACATCACCCTGTGACGCCAACCGGGGACCCGACCAGACCCGGGGTTTTTTGGCCAGTATGGGGAATCGAACCTGGGACCTCGGGTGCCGGGGTCCCGATATCACCCTGTGACGCCACCCGGGGACCCGAGCCGACCCGGGGTTTTTTGGCCAATATGGGGAATCGAACCTGGGACCTCGCGTGCCGGGGTCCCGACATCACCCTGTGACGCCACCCGGGGACCCGACCCGACCCGGGGTCCGGGGACCGGCATGGGGAATCGAACCTGGGACCTCGGGTGCCGGGGTCCCGACATCACCCTGTGACGCCACCCGGGGACCCGACCTAATCTTTGTTTTTTTTGCCGGTATGGAGAATCGAACCTGGGACCTCGGGTGCCGGGGTCCCGACATCACCCTCTGACGCCACCCGGGGACCCGAGCCGACCCGGGGTCCTGGGGCCGGTATGGGGAATCGAACCTGGGACCTCGGGTGCCGGGGTCCCGACATCACCCTGTGACACCACCCGGAGACCCGACCCGACCCTGGGTCCAGGGGCCGGTATGGGGAATCGAATCTGGGACCTCGGGTCCCTGGGTCCCGACATCACCCTGGGGCGCCACCCGGGGACCCGACCTAACCCTTCGTTTTTTGGCCGGTATGGGGAATCGAACCTGTGACCTCAGGTGCCGGGGTCCCGACATCACCCTGTGACGCCACCGTGGGACCCGACCCGACCCGGGGTCCAGGGACCGGTATGGGGAATCGAACCTGGGACCTCGGGTGCCGGGGTCCCGACATCACCCTGTGACGCCACCCGGGGACCCGACCTAACCTTTGTTTTTTTTGCCGATATGGACAATCGAACGTGGGACCTCGGGTGCCGGGGTCCCGACATCACCCTCTGACGCCACCCGGGGACCCGACCCGACCCGGGGTCCTGGGGCCGGTATGGGGAATCGAACCTGGGACCTCGGGTGCCGGGGTCCCGACATCACCCTGTGACACCACCCGGAAACCCGACCCGACCCGGGGTCCAGGGGCCGGTATGGGGAATCGAACCTGGGACCTCAGGTGCCGGGATCCAGACAGCACCCTGTGACGCCACCAGGGGACCCGACTCGACCCGGGGTTTTTTGGCCGTTATGGGGAATCGAACCTGGGACCTCGGGTGCCGGGGTCCCGACATCACCCTGTGACGCCACCCTGGGACCCGACCTGACCCGGGGTCCTGAAGCCGGTATGGGGAATGGAACCTGGGACCTCGGGTTCCGGGGTCCCGACATCACCCTGTGACGCCACCCGGAATACTGACCCGACCAGGGGTCTTTTGGCCGGTATGGGGAATCGAACCTGGGACCTCGGGTGCCGGGGTCCCGACATCACCCTGTGACGCCACCCGGGGACCCACCTCGACCCGGGGTTTATTGACTTGTATGGCGAATCGAATCTGGGACCTCAGGTGCCGGGGACCCGACATCACCCTGTGACGCCACCCGGGGACCCGACCCGACCCGGGGTCCAGGGGCCGGTATGGGGAATCGAACCTGGGACCTCGGGTGCCGGGGTCCCGACATCACCCTGTGACGCCACCCGGGGACCCGAGCCGACCCGGGGTTTTTTGGCCGGTATGGGGAATCGAACCTGGGACCTCGGGTGCCGGGGTCCCGACATAACCCTGTGACGCCACCCGGGGACCTGACCCGACCCTGGGTCCAGGGGCCGGTATGGGGAATCGAACCTGAGACCTCGGGTGCCGGGGTCCCGACATCACCCTGTGACACCACCCGGGGACCCGACCCGACCCGGGGTCCAGGGGCCGGTATGGGGAATCGAACCTGGGACCTCGAGTGCCGGGGTCCCGACATCACCCTGTGACGCCACCGGGGACCAGCCCCGACCCGGGGTCCAGGGGCCGGTATGGGGAATCGAACCTGGGACGTCGGGTGCCGGTGTCCCGACATCACCCTGTGACGCCACCCGGGGACCCGAGCCAACCCGGGGTTTTTTGGCCGGTATGGGGAATCGAACCTGGGACCTCGGGTGCCGGGGTTCCGACATCACCATGTGACGCCACCGGGGACCAGCCCCGACCCGGGGTCCAGGGGCCGTTATGGGGAATCGAACCTGGGACCTCGGGTGCCGGGGTACCAACATCACCCTGTGACACCACCGGGGACCAGCCCCGACCCGGGGTCCAGGGGCCGGTATGGGGAATCGAACCAGGGACCTCGCGTGCCGGGGTCCCGACATCACCCTGTGACGCCACCCGGGGATCCGACCCGACCCACGTTCCAGGCGTCGGTATGGGGAATCGAACCTGGGACCTCGCGTGCCGGGGTCCCGACATCACCCTGTGACGCCACCCTGGGACCCGAACCGACCCGGGGTTTTTTGGCCGGTATGGGGAATCGAACCTCCGACCTCGGGTACCGGGGTCCCGACATCGACCTGTGACGCCACCGGGGACCCGACCAGACCCGGGGTTTTTTGGCCAGTATGGGGAATCGAACCTGGGACCTCGGGTGCCGTGGTCCCGACATCACCCTGTGACGCCACCCGGGGACCCGAGCCGACCGGGGGTTTTTTGTCTGGTATGGGGAATCGAACCTGGGACCTCGCGTGCCGGGGTCCCGACATCACCCTGTGACGCCACCCGGGGACCCGACCAGACCCTGGGTCCAGGGGCCGGTATGGGGAATCGAACCTGGGACCTCGGGTGCCGGGGTCCCGACATCACCCTGTGACGCCACCCGGGGACCCGAGCCGACCCGGGGTTTTTTGGCCGGTATGGGGAATCGAACATGGGACCTCGCGTGCCGGGGTCCCGACATCACCCTGTGACGCCACCCGGGGACCCGAGCCGACCTGGGGTCCAGGGGCCGGTATGGAGAATCGAACCTGGGACCTCGGGTGCAGGGGTCCCGACATCACCCTCTGACGCCACCCGGGGACCCGACCTAACCCTTGGTTTTTTGGCCGGTATGGAGATCGAACCTGGGACGTCGGGTGCCGGGGTCCCGACATCACCCTGTGACGCCACCCGGGGACCCGACCCGACCGGGGGTCCTGGGGCCGGTATGGGGAATCGAACCTGGGACCTCGGGTGCCGGGTTCTCGAAATCGACCTGTGACGTCACCTGCGGATCCGACCCGACCCGGGGTCCTGGGCCGGTATGGGGAATCGAACCTGGGACCTCGCGTGCCGGGGTCCCGACATCACCCTGTGACGCAACCCGGGGACCCAAAAAGAACCGGGGTACTAAGGCCGGTATGGGGAATCAAACCTGGGACCTCGGGTGCCGGGGTCCCGACATCACCCTGTGACGCCACCCGGGGACCCGACCCGACCCGGGTTTTTTTGGCCGGTATGGGGAATCGAACCTGGGACCTCGGGTGCCGGGGTCCCGACATCACCCTCTGACGCCACCCGGGCACCCGACCCGACCGGGGGTTTTTCGGCCGGTATGGGGAATCAAACCAGGGACCTCGGGTGCCGGGGTCCCGACATCACCCTGTGACGCCACCCGGGGACCCGACCCGACCCGGGGTCCAGGGGCCGGTATGGGGAATTGAACCTGGGACCTCGGGTGCCGGGGTCTCGACATCACCCTGTGACGCCACCCGGGGACCCGAGCCGACCCGGGGTCCAGGGGCCGGTATGGGGAATCGAACCTGGGACCTCGCGTGCCCGGGTCCCAACATCAACCTGTGACGCCACCCGGGGACCCGAGCTGACCCAGGGTCCATTGGCCGGTATGGGGAATCGAATCTGGGACTTCGGGTGCTGGGGTCCTGACATCACCCTTTGATGGCACCCGGGGTCCCGACCCGAACCGGGGTCCAGGGGCCGGTATGGGGAATCGAACCTGGGACCTCGGGTGCCGGGGTCCCGACATCACCCTGTGACGCCATCCGGGGACCCGACACGACCCGTGGTTTTTTGACTGGAATGGGGAATCGAACCTGGGACCTCGCGTGCCGGGGTCCCGACATCACCCTGTGACGCAACCCGGGGACCTGAACCGACCCGGGGTTTTTTAGCCGCTATGGGGAATCGAACCTGGGACCTCGGGTGCCGGGGTCCCGACATCACCCTGTGACATCTCCCGGGACCCAACCCGACCCGGGTTTTTTTGGCCGGTATAGGGAATGGAACCTGGGACCTCGGGTGCCGGGGTCCCGACATCACCCTGTGACGCCACCCGGGGACCCGACCCGACCCAAGGTCCAGGGGCCGGTATGGGGAATCGAACCAGGGACCTCGGGTGCCGGGGTCCCGACATCACCCTGTGACGCCACCCGGGGACCCGAGCCGACCCAGGGTACTGGGGCAGGTATGGGGAATCGAACCTGGGACCTCGGGTGCCGGGGTCCCGACATCACCCTGTGACGCCACCCGGGGACCCGAGCAGACCCGGGGTTTTTTGGCCGGTTTGGGGAATCGAACCTGGGAACTCGCGTGCCGGGGTCCCGACATCACCCTGTGACACCACCCGGGGACCCGAACCGACCCTGGGTCCAGGGGCCGGTATGGGGAATCGAACCTGGGACCTCGGGTGCCGGGGTCCCGACATCACCCTGTGACGCCACCCGGGGACCCGAGCAGACCCGGGGTTTTTTGGCCGGTTTGGGGAATCGAACCTGGGACCTCGGGTGCCGGGGTCCCGACATCACCCTGTGACCCCACCCGGGGACCCGACCTGACCCGAGGTTTTTTGACTGTTATGGGGAATTGAAACTGGGACCTCAGGTGCCGGGGTCCCGACATCACCCTGTGTCGCCACCCGGGGACCCGAGCCGACCCGGGGTTTTTTGGCCGGTATGGAGAATCGAACCTGGGACCTCGGGTGCCGGGGTCCCGACATCACCCTGTGACGCCACCCGGGGACCCGAGCTGCCTCGGGGTTTTTGGCCGATATGGGGAATCGAACCTGGGACCTCGGGTGCCGGGGTCCCGACATCACCCTGTGACGCCACCCGGGGACCCGAGCCGACCCGGGGTTTTTTTGGCCGGTATGGGGAATCGAACCTGGGACCTCGGGTGCCGGTGTCCCGACATCACCCTGGGACGCCACCCGGGGACCTGGCCCGACCCGGGGTTTTTTGGCCAGTATGGGGATTCGAACCTGGGACCTCGGGTGCCGGGGTCCCGACATCACCCTGTGACGCCACCCGGGGACCCGACCCGACCCGGGGTTTTTTTGGCCGGTATGGGGAATCGAACCTGGGACCTCGGGTGCCGGGGTCCCGACATCACCCTGTGACGCCACCCGGGGACCCGACCCGACCCGGGGTTTTTTTGGCCGGTATGGGGAATCGAACCTAGGATATCGGGTTCCGGGCTCCCGACATCACCCTGTGACGCCACCCGGGGACCTGACCCGACACGGGGTTTTTTGACTGGTATGGGGAATCAAACCTGGGACCTCGGGTGCCGGGGTCCCGACATCACCCTGTGACGCCACCCGGGGACCCGACCCGACCCGGGGTCCAGGGGCTGGTATGGGGAATCGAACCTGGGACCTCGCGTGCCGGGGTCCCGACATCACCCTGTGACGCCACCCGGGGACCCGAGCCGACCCTGGGTCCAGGGGCCGGTATGGGGAATCGAACCTGGGACCTCGGGTGCCGGGGTCCCGACATCACCCTGTGACTCCACCCGGGGACCCGACCCAACCCGTGGTTTTTTGACTGGAATGGGGAATCGAACCTGGGACCTCGCGTGCCGGAGTCTCGACATCACCCTGTGACGCCACCCAGGGACCTGACCCGACCAGGGGTCCTGGGGCCGGTATGGGGAATCGAACCTGGGACCTCGGGTGCCGGGGTCTCGACATCACCCTGTGACGCCACCCGGGGACCCGAGCCGACCCGGGGTTTTTTGGCCGGTATGGGGAATCGAACCTGGGACCTCGGGTGCCGGGGTCCCGACATCACCCTGTGACGCCACCCGGCGACCCAAGCCGACTCGGGGTTTTTTGGCCGGTATGGGGAATCGAACCTGGGACCTCGCGTGCCGGATTCCCGACATCACCCTGTGACGCCACCCGGGGACCTGACCCGACCCGGGGTTTTTTGGCCGGTATGGGGAATCGAACCTGGGACTTCGGGTGCTGGGGTCCCGACATCACCCTGTGACGCCACCCGGGGACCCGACCCGACCTGGGGTCCATGGGCCAGTATGGGGAATCGAACCTGGGACCTCGGGTGCTGGGGTCCCGACATCACCCTGTGACGCCACCCGAGGACCCGAGCCGACCCTGGGTCCAGGGGCCGGTATGGGGAATCGTACCTGGGACCTCGGGTGCCGGGGTCCCGACATCACCCTGTGACGCCATCCGGGGACCCGACACGACCCGGGCTTTTTTGACTGGTATGGCGAATCGAACCTGGGACCTCGGGTGCCAGGGTTCCGACATCACCCTGTGACGCCACATGGGGACCGACATGACCCGGGTTCCAGGGGCCGGTATGGGGAATCGAACCTGGGACCTCGGGTGCCGGGTTCTCGAAATCGCCCTGTGACGTCACCTGCGGATCCGACCCGACCCGGGGTCCTAGGCCGGTATGGGGAATCGAACCTGGGACCTCGGGTGCCGGGGTCCCGACATCACCCTGTGACGCCGCCTGGGGACCTGACCCGACACGGCGTTTTTTGACTGGCATGGGGAATCGAACCTGGGACCTCACGTGCCGGGGTCCCGACATCACCCTGTGACGCCACCCAGGGATCTGACCCGACCCGGGGTCCTGGGGCCGGTATGGGGAATCGAACCTGGGACCTCGGGTGCCGGGGTCCCGACATCACCCTGTGACGCCACCCGGGGACCCGACCCGACCTGGGGTCCAGGGGCCGGTATGGGGAATCGAACCTGGGACCTCGGGTGCCGGGGTCCCGACATCACCCTGTGACGCCACCCGGGGACCCGAGCCGACCCGGGGTTTTTTTGGCCGGTATGGGGAATCGAACCTGGGACCTCGGGTGCCGACGTCCCGACATCACCCTGTGACGCCACCCGGGGACCTGACCCGACCCGGGGTTTTTTGGCCAGTATGGGGATTCGAACCTGGGACCTCGGGTGCCGGGGTCCCGACATCACCCTGTGACGCCACCCGGGGACCCGACCCGACCCGGGGTTTTTTTGGCCGGTATGGGGAATCGAACCTGGGACCTCGGGTGCCGGGGTCCCGACATCACCCTGTGACGCCACCCGGGGACCCGACCCGACCCGGGGTTTTTTTGGCCGGTATGGGGAATCGAACCTAGGATCTCGGGTGCCGGGGTCCCGACATCACCCTGTGACGCCACTCGGGGACCTGACCCGACACGGGGTTTTTTGACTGGTATGGGGAATCAAACCAGGGACCTCGGGTGCCGGGGTCCCGACATCACCCTGTGACGCCACCCGGGGACCCGACCCGACCCGGGGTCCAGGGGCTGGTATGGGGAATCGAACCTGGGACCTCGGGTGCCGGGGTCCCGACATCACCCTGTGACGCCACCCGGGGACCCGAGCCGACCCGGGGTCCAGGGGCCGGTATGGGGAATCGAACCTGGGACCTCGCGTGCCGGGGTCCCGACATCACCCTGTGACGCCACCCGGGGACCCGACCCAACCCGTGGTTTTTTGACTGGAATGGGGAATCGAACCTGGGACCTCGCGTGCCTGGGTCCCGACATCACCCTGTGACGCCACCCAGGGACCTGACCCGACCCGGGGTCCTGGGGCCGGTATGGGGAATCGAACCTGGGACCTCGGGTGCCGGGGTCTCGACATCACCCTGTGACGCCACCCGGGGACCCGAGCCGACCCGGGGTTTTTTGGCCGGTATGGGGAATCGAACCTGTGACCTCGGGTGCCGGGGTCCCGACATCACCCTGTGACGCCACCCGGCGACCCAAGCCGACTCGGGGTTTTTTGGCCGGTATGGGGAATCGAACCTGGGACTTCGGGTGCTGGGGTCCCGACATCACCCTGTGACGCCACCCGGGGACCCGACCCGACCTGGGGTCCAGGGGCCAGTATGGGGAATCGAACCTGGGACCTCGGGTGCTGGGGTCCCGACATCACCCTGTGACGCCACCCGAGGACCCGAGCCGACCCTGGGTCCAGGGGCCGGTATGGGGAATCGAACCTGGGACCTCGGGTGCCGGGGTCCCGACATCACCCTGTGACGCCACCCGGGGACCCGACACGACCCGGGGATTTTTGACTTGTATGGGGAATTGAACCTGGGACCTCGCGTGCTGGGTCCCGACATCACCCTGTGACACCACCAGGGGACCAGACCCGACGCGGGGTCCTGGGGCCGGTATGGGGAATCGAACCTGGGACCTCGGGTGCCGGGGTCTCGACATCACCCTGTGACGCCACCCGGGGACCCGAGCCGACCCGGGGTTTTTTGGCCGGTATGGGGAATCGAACCTGTGACCTCGGGTGCCGGGGTCCCGACATCACCCTGTGACGCCACCCGGCGACCCAAGCCGACTCGGGGTTTTTTGGCCGGTATGGGGAATCGAACCTGGGACTTCGGGTGCTGGGGTCCCGACATCACCCTGTGACGCCACCCGGGGACCCGACCCGACCTGGGGTCCAGGGGCCAGTATGGGGAATCGAACCTGGGACCTCGGGTGCTGGGGTCCCGACATCACCCTGTGACGCCACCCGAGGACCCGAGCCGACCCTGGGTCCAGGGGCCGGTATGGGGAATCGAACCTGGGACCTCGGGTGCCGGGGTCCCGACATCACCCTGTGACGCCATCCGGGGACCCGACACGACCCGGGGATTTTTGACTTGTATGGGGAATTGAACCTGGGACCTCGCGTGCTGGGTCCCGACATCACCCTGTGACACCACCAGGGGACCAGACCCGACGCGGGGTTTTTTGACTGGTATGGGGAATCGAACCTGGGACCTCGCGTGCCGGGGTCCCGACATCACCCTGTGACGCCACCCGGGGGCCCGACCCGACCCGGGGTCCTTGGCTGGTATGGGGAATCGAACCTGGGACCTCGGGTGCTGGGGTCCCGATATCACCCTGTGACGCCAACTGGGGACCCGACCCACCCGGGGTTTTTCGACTTGTATGGGGAATCGAACCTGAGACCTCGCGTGCTGGGGTCCCGACATCACCCTGTGACGCCACCCGGGGACCCGACACGACCCGGGCTTTTTTGGCCGGTATGGGGAATCGAATCTGGGACCTCGCGTGCCGGGGTCCCGACATCAGCCTGTGACGCCACCCGGGGACCTAACCCGACCCGGGGTTTTTGACTGGAATGGGGAATCGAACCTGGGACCTCGGGTGCCGGGGTCCCGACATCACCCTGTGACGCCACCCGGGGATCCGACCGGACCCGGGGTCCAGGGGCCGGTATGGGGAATCGAACCTGGGACGTCGGGTGCCGGGGTCCCGACATCACCCTGTGACGCCACCCGGGGACCCGACCCGACCCGGGGTTTTTTGGCCGGTATGGGGAATCGAACCTGGGACTTCGGGTGCTGGGGTCCCGACATCACCCTGTGACGCCACCCGGGGACCCGACCCGACCTGGGGTCCAGGGGCCAGTATGGGGAATCGAACCTGGGACCTCGGGTGCTGGGGTCCCGACATCACCCTGTGACGCCACCCGAGGACCCGAGCCGACCCTGGGTCCAGGGGCCGGTATGGGGAATCGTACCTGGGACCTCGGGTGCCGGGGTCCCGACATCACCCTGTGACGCCATCCGGGGACCCGACACGACCCGGGCTTTTTTGACTGGTATGGCGAATCGAACCTGGGACCTCGGGTGCCAGGGTCCCGACATCACCCTGTGACGCCACATGGGGACCGACACGACCCGGGTTCCAGGGGCCGGTATGGGGAATCGAACCTGGGACCTCGGGTGCCGGGGTCCCGACATCACCCTGTGACGCCACCCGGGGACCCGACCCGACCCGGGGTTTTTTTGGCCGGTATGGGGAATCGAACCTGGGACCTCGGGTGCCGGGGTCCCGACATCACCCTGTGACGCCACCCGGGGACCTGACCCGACCCGGGGTTTTTTGGCCAGTATGGGGATTCGAACCTGGGACCTCGGGTGCCGGGGTCCCGACATCACCCTGTGACGCCACCCGGGGACCCGACCCGACCCGGGGTTTTTTTGGCCGGTATGGGGAATCGAACCTGGGACCTCGGGTGCCGGGGTCCCGACATCACCCTGTGACGCCACCCGGGGACCCGACCCGACCCGGGGTTTTTTTGGCCGGTATGGGGAATCGAACCTAGGATCTCGGGTGCCGGGGTCCCGACATCACCCTGTGACGCCACTCGGGGACCTGACCCGACACGGGGTTTTTTGACTGGTATGGGGAATCAAACCAGGGACCTCGGGTGCCGGGGTCCCGACATCACCCTGTGACGCCACCCGGGGACCCGACCCGACCCGGGGTCCAGGGGCTGGTATGGGGAATCGAACCTGGGACCTCGGGTGCCGGGGTCCCGACATCACCCTGTGACGCCACCCGGGGACCCGAGCCGACCCGGGGTCCAGGGGCCGGTATGGGGAATCGAACCTGGGACCTCGCGTGCCGGGGTCCCGACATCACCCTGTGACGCCACCCGGGGACCCGAGCCGACCCGGGGTTTTTTGGCCGGTATGGGGAATCGAACCTGTGACCTCGGGTGCCGGGGTCCCGACATCACCCTGTGACGCCACCCGGCGACCCAAGCCGACTCGGGGTTTTTTGGCCGGTATGGGGAATCGAACCTGGGACTTCGGGTGCTGGGGTCCCGACATCACCCTGTGACGCCACCCGGGGACCCGACCCGACCTGGGGTCCAGGGGCCAGTATGGGGAATCGAACCTGGGACCTCGGGTGCTGGGGTCCCGACATCACCCTGTGACGCCACCCGAGGACCCGAGCCGACCCTGGGTCCAGGGGCCGGTATGGGGAATCGAACCTGGGACCTCGGGTGCCGGGGTCCCGACATCACCCTGTGACGCCATCCGGGGACCCGACACGACCCGGGGATTTTTGACTTGTATGGGGAATTGAACCTGGGACCTCGCGTGCTGGGTCCCGACATCACCCTGTGACACCACCAGGGGACCAGACCCGACGCGGGGTTTTTTGACTGGTATGGGGAATCGAACCTGGGACCTCGCGTGCCGGGGTCCCGACATCACCCTGTGACGCCACCCGGGGGCCCGACCCGACCCGGGGTCCTTGGCTGGTATGGGGAATCGAACCTGGGACCTCGGGTGCTGGGGTCCCGATATCACCCTGTGACGCCACCCGGGGACCTAACCCGACCCGGGGTTTTTGACTGGAATGGGGAATCGAACCTGGGACCTCGGGTGCCGGGGTCCCGACATCACCCTGTGACGCCACCCGGGGATCCGACCGGACCCGGGGTCCAGGGGCCGGTATGGGGAATCGAACCTGGGACGTCGGGTGCCAGGGTCCCGACATCACCCTGTGACGCCACCCGGGGACCCGACCCGACCCGGGGTTTTTTGGCCGGTATGGGGAATCGAACCTGGGACTTCGGGTGCTGGGGTCCCGACATCACCCTGTGACGCCACCCGGGGACCCGACCCGACCTGGGGTCCAGGGGCCAGTATGGGGAATCGAACCTGGGACCTCGGGTGCTGGGGTCCCGACATCACCCTGTGACGCCACCCGAGGACCCGAGCCGACCCTGGGTCCAGGGGCCGGTATGGGGAATCGTACCTGGGACCTCGGGTGCCGGGGTCCCGACATCACCCTGTGACGCCATCCGGGGACCCGACACGACCCGGGCTTTTTTGACTGGTATGGCGAATCGAACCTGGGACCTCGCGTGCCAGGGTCCCGACATCACCCTGTGACGCCACATGGGGACCGACACGACCCGGGTTCCAGGGGCCGGTATGGGGAATCGAACCTGGGACCTCGGGTGCCGGGTTCTCGAAATCGCCCTGTGACGTCACCTGCGGATCCGACCCGACCCGGGGTCCTAGGCCGGTATGGGGAATCGAACCTGGGACCTCGGGTGCCGGGGTCCCGACATCACCCTGTGACGCCGCCTGGGGACCTGACCCGACACGGCGTTTTTTGACTGGCATGGGGAATCGAACCTGGGACCTCACGTGCCGGGGTCCCGACATCACCCTGTGACGCCACCCAGGGATCTGACCCGACCCGGGGTCCTGGGGCCGGTATGGGGAATCGAACCTGGGACCTCGGGTGCCGGGGTCCCGACATCACCCTGTGACGCCACCCGGGGACCCGACCCGACCTGGGGTCCAGGGGCCGGTATGGGGAATCGAACCTGGGACCTCGGGTGCCGGGGTCCCGACATCACCCTGTGACGCCACCCGGGGACCCGAGCCGACCCGGGGTTTTTTTGGCCGGTATGGGGAATCGAACCTGGGACCTCGGGTGCCGGGGTCCCGACATCACCCTGTGACGCCACCCGGGGACCTGACCCGACCCGGGGTTTTTTGGCCAGTATGGGGATTCGAACCTGGGACCTCGGGTGCCGGGGTCCCGACATCACCCTGTGACGCCACCCGGGGACCCGACCCGACCCGGGGTTTTTTTGGCCGGTATGGGGAATCAAACCAGGGACCTCGGGTGCCGGGGTCCCGACATCACCCTGTGACGCCACCCGGGGACCCGACCCGACCCGGGGTCCAGGGGCTGGTATGGGGAATCGAACCTGGGACCTCGGGTGCCGGGGTCCCGACATCACCTTGTGACGCCACCCGGGGACCCGAGCCGACCCGGGGTCCAGGGGCCGGTATGGGGAATCGAACCTGGGACCTCGCGTGCCGGGGTCCCGACATCACCCTGTGACGCCACCCGGGGACCCGACCCAACCCGTGGTTTTTTGACTGGAATGGGGAATCGAACCTGGGACCTCGCGTGCCTGGGTCCCGACATCACCCTGTGACGCCACCCAGGGACCTGACCCGACCTGGGGTCCTGGGGCCGGTATGGGGAATCGAACCTGGGACCTCGGGTGCCGGGGTCTCGACATCACCCTGTGACGCCACCCGGGGACCCGAGCCGACCCGGGGTTTTTTGGCCGGTATGGGGAATCGAACCTGTGACCTCGGGTGCCGGGGTCCCGACATCACCCTGTGACGCCACCCGGCGACCCAAGCCGACTCGGGGTTTTTTGGCCGGTATGGGGAATCGAACCTGGGACTTCGGGTGCTGGGGTCCCGACATCACCCTGTGACGCCACCCGGGGACCCGACCCGACCTGGGGTCCAGGGGCCAGTATGGGGAATCGAACCTGGGACCTCGGGTGCTGGGGTCCCGACATCACCCTGTGACGCCACCCGAGGACCCGAGCCGACCCTGGGTCCAGGGGCCGGTATGGGGAATCGAACCTGGGACCTCGGGTGCCGGGGTCCCGACATCACCCTGTGACGCCATCCGGGGACCCGACACGACCCGGGGATTTTTGACTTGTATGGGGAATTGAACCTGGGACCTCGCGTGCTGGGTCCCGACATCACCCTGTGACACCACCAGGGGACCAGACCCGACGCGGGGTTTTTTGACTGGTATGGGGAATCGAACCTGGGACCTCGCGTGCCGGGGTCCCGACATCACCCTGTGACGCCACCCGGGGGCCCGACCCGACCCGGGGTCCTTGGCTGGTATGGGGAATCGAACCTGGGACCTCGGGTGCTGGGGTCCCGATATCACCCTGTGACGCCACCCGGGGACCCGACCCACCCGGGGTTTTTTGACTTGTATGGGGAATCGAACCTGAGACCTCGCGTGCTGGGGTCCCGACATCACCCTGTGACGCCACCCGGGGACCCGACACGACCCGGGCTTTTTTGGCCGGTTTGGGGAATCGAATCTGGGACCTCGCGTGCCGGGGTCCCGACATCAGCCTGTGACGCCACCCGGGGACCTAACCCGACCCGGGGTTTTTGACTGGAATGGGGAATCGAACCTGGGACCTCGGGTGCCGGGGTCCCGACATCACCCTGTGACGCCACCCGGGGATCCGACCGGACCCGGGGTCCAGGGGCCGGTATGGGGAATCGAACCTGGGACGTCGGGTGCCAGGGTCCCGACATCACCCTGTGACGCCACCCGGGGATCGGACCCGACCCGGGGTCCAGGGGCCGGTATGGGGAATCGAACCTGGGACCTCGGGTGCCAGGGTCCCGACGTCACCCTGTGACGCCACCCAGGGACCCGACCTGACCCGGCGTTTTTTGGCCGGTATGGGGAATTGAACCTGGGACCTCGGGTGCCGGGGTCCCGACATCACCCTGTGACGCCACCCGGGGACCCGACCCCACCCGGGGTCCTGGGGCCGATATGGGTAATCGAACCTGGGACCTCGCGTGCCGGGGTCCCGACATCACCCTGTGACGCCACCCGGGGACCCGACCCAACCCGGGGTCCAGGGGCCGGTATGGGGAATCGAACCTGGGACCTCGGGTGCCGGGTTCCCGAAATCGCCCTGTGACGGCACCTGCGGGTCCGACACGACCTGGGGACCTGGGCCGGTATGGGGAATCGAACCTGGGACCTCAGGTGCCCGGTTCCCGACATCACCCTGTGACGCCACCCGCGGACCCGACCCAGCCCACGGTCCAGGGGCCGGTATGGGGAATTGAACCTGGGACCTCGGGTGCCGGGGTCCCGACATCACCCTGTGAAGCCACCCAGGGACCCGACCTGACCCGGGTTTTTTTGACTGGTATGGCGAATCGAACCTGGGACCTCGGGTGCCGGGGCCCCGACATCAGCCTCTGACGCCACTCGGGGACCCGACTCGACCTGGGTTCCAGGGGCTGGTATGGGAATCGAAACTGCGACGTCGGGTGCCGGGGTCCCGACATCACCCTGTGACGCCACCCGGGGACCCGAGCCGACCGGGGGTCCAGTGGCCGGTATGGGGAATCGAACCTGGGACCTCGGGTGCTGGGGTCCCGACATCACCCTGTGACACCACCCGGGGACCCGAGCCGACCCGGGGTCCAGGGGCCTGTATGGGGAATCGAACCTGGGACCTCGCGTGCCGGGGTCCTGACATAAACCTGTGACGCCACCCGGGGACCCGAGCAGACCCGGGGTTTTTTTGCCGGTTTGGGGAATCGAACCTGGGACCTCACGTGCCGGGGTCCCGACATCATCCTGTGACGCCACCCGGGGACCTGACACGACCCGGGGTTTTTTTACTGGAATGGGGAATCGAACGTGGGACCTCGGGTGCCGGGGTCCCGACATCACCCTGTGACGCCACCCGGGGACCCGAGCCGACCGGGGGTCCAGTGGCCGGTATGGGGAATCGAACCTGGGACCTCGGGTGCTGGGGTCCCGACATCACCCTGTGACGCCGCCTGGGGACCTGACCCGACACGGGGTTTTTTGACTGGTATGGGGAATCGAACCTCGGACCTCGGGTGCCTGGGTCCCGACATCACCCTTTGACGCCACCCGGGGACCCGAGCCGACCCGGGGTCCAGGGGCCGCTATGGGGAATCGAACCTGGGACCTCGCGTGCCGGGGTCCCGACATCATCCTGTGACGCCACCCGGGGATCAGACCCGACCCGGGGTTTTTTGGCCGGTTTGGGGAATCGAACCTGGGACCTCGGGTGCCGGGGTCCCGACATCATCCTGTGACGCCACCCGGGGACCTGACACGACCCGGGGTTTTTTGACTGGAATGGGGAATCGAACCTGGGACCTCGGGTGCCGGGGTCCCGACATCACCCTGTGACGCCACCCGGGGACCCGACACGACCCGGGGTCCAGGGGCCGGTATGGGGAATCGAACCTGGGACCTCGGGTGCCAGGGTCCCGACATCACCCTGTGACGCCACCCGGGGACCCGACCCGACCCGTGGTTTTTTGTCAGGTATGGGGAATCGAACCTGGGACCTCAGTACCGGGGTCCCGATATCACCCTGTGACGCCACCAAGGGACCCGAATCAACCCGGGGTTTTTTGGCCGGTATGGGGAATCGAACCTGGGACGTCGAGTGCCGGGATCCCGACATCACCCTTATGACACCACCCGGGGACGCGAGCCGACCCGGGGTCCAGGGGCCGGTATGGGGAATCGAACCTGGGAAATCGGGTGCCGGTGTCCCGACATAACCCTGTGACGCCACCCGGGGAACCGACCTGACCCGGGGTTTTTTGGCCGCTATGGGGAATCGAACCTGGGACCTCGGGTGCCGGGGTCCCGACATCACCCTGTGACGCCACCCGGGGACCCGACCCGACACGGGGTTTTTTGGTCGCTATGGGGAATCGAACCTGGGACGTGGGGTGCCGGGGTCCTGACATCACCCTGTGACGCCACCAGGAAAACTGATCCGACCCGGGGTTTTTTGTCCGGTATGGGGAATCGAACCTGGGACCTCAGGTGACGGGGTCCCGACATCACCCTGTGACGCCACCCAGGGACCCGACCCGACACAGGGTCCAGGGGCCGCTATGGGGAATCGAACCTGGGACCTCGCGTGCCGGGGTCCCGACATCATCCTGTGACGCCACCCGGGGATCAGACCCGACCCGGGGTTTTTTGGCCGGTTTGGGGAATCGAACCTGGGACCTCGGGTGCCGGGGTCCCGACATCATCCTGTGACGCCACCCGGGGACCTGACACGACCCGGGGTTTTTTGACTGGAATGGGGAATCGAACCTGGGACCTCGGGTGCCGGGGTCCCGACATCACCCTGTGACGCCACCCGGGGACCCGACACGACCCGGGGTCCAGGGGCCGGTATGGGGAATCGAACCTGGGACCTCGGGTGCTGGGGTCCCGACATCACCCTGTGACGCCACCCGGGGACCCGACCCAACCCGGGGTTTTTTGGCTGGTATGTGGAATCGAACCTGGGACCTCGGGTGCCGGGGTCCCGACGTCACCCTGTGACGCCACCCGGGGACCCGAGCCGACCCGGGGTCCAGGGGCCGGTATGGGGAATCGAACATGGGACCTCGGGTGCCGGGGTCCCGACATCACCCTGTGACGCCACCCGGGGACCCAAACAGACCCGGGGTCCTGGGGCCGGTATGGGGAATCGAACCTGGGACCTTGGGTGCCGGGGTCCCGACATCACCCTGTGACGCCACCCGGGGACCCGACCCGACCCGGGGTTTTTTGGCCGGTATGGGGAATCGAACCTGTGACCTCGGGTGCCGGGGTCCCGACATCACCCTGTGACGCCACCCGGCGACCCAAGCCGACCCGGGGTCTAGGGGCCGGTATGGGGAATCGAACCTGGGACCTCGGGTGCCGGGGTCCCGACATCACCCTGTGACGCCACCCAGGGACCCGACCCGACCCGGGGTCCAGGGGCCGGTATGGGGAATCGAACCTGGGACCTCGGGTGCCGGGGTCCCGACATCACCCTGTGACGCCACCCGGGGACCCGACCCGACCTGGGGTCCTTGGCCAGTATGTGGAATCGAACCTGGGACCTCGGGTGCTGGGGTCCCGATATCACCCGGTGACGCCACCCGGGGACCCGACCCACCCGGGGTTTTTTGACTTGTATGGGGAATCGAACCTGAGACCTCGTGTGCTGGGGTCCTGACATCACCCTGTGACGCCACCCGGGGACCCGACCTGACCCGGGGTTTTTTGGCCGGTTTGGGGAATCGAATCTGGGACCTCGCGTGCCGGGGTCCCGACATCATCCTGTGACGCCACCCGGGGATCAGACCCGACCCGGGGTTTTTTGGCCGGTTTGGGGAATCGAACCTGGGACCTCGGGTGCCGGGGTCCCGACATCATCCTGTGACGCCACCCGGGGACCTGACCCGACCCGGGGTTTTTTGACTGGAATGGGGAATCGAACCTGGGACCTCGGGTGCCGGGGTCCCGACATCACCCTGTGACGCCAACCGGGGATCCGACCGGACGGGCTCCAGGGGCCGGTATGGGGAATCGAACCTGGGACCTCGGGTGCCAGGGTCCCGACGTCACCCTGGTACGCCACCCGGGGACCCGAGCCGACCCGGGGTTTTTTGGCCGGTATGGGGAATCGAACCTGGGACCTCGGGTGACGGGGTCCCGACATCACCCTGTGACGCCACCCAGGGACCCGACACTACCCGGGGTCCAGGGGCTGGTATGGGGAATCGAACCTGGGACCTTGGGTGCCAGGTTCCCGAAATCGCCCTGTGACGTCACCTGCGGATCCGACCCGACCTGGGGTCCTGGGCCGGTATGGGGAATCGAACCTGGGACCTCGGGTGCCGGGTTCCCGACATCACCCTGTGACGCCGCCTGGGGACCTGACCCGACACGGGGTTTTTTGACTGGTATGGGGAATCGAACCTCGGACCTCGTGTGCCTGGGTCCCGACATCACCCTTTGACGCCACCCGGGGACCCGAGCCGACCCGGGGTCCAGGGGCCGCTATGGGGAATCGAACCTGGGACCTCGCGTGCCGGGGTCCCGACATCACCCTGTGACTCCATCCGGGGACCCGACCCGACTCGGGGTTTTTTGGCCGGTATGGGGAATCGAACCTGGGACCTCGCGTGCCGGGGTCCCGACATCACCCTGTGACGCCATCCGGGGACCCGAGCCGACCCGGGGTTTTTTGGCCGGTACGGGGAATCGAACCAGGGACCTCCGGTGCAGGGGTCCCGACATCACCCTGTGATGCCACCCAGGGACCCGACCCGATCCGGGGTCCAGGGGCCAGTATGGGGAATCGAACCTGGGACCTCGGGTGCCGGGGTCCCGACATCATCCTGTGACGCCACCCGGGGACCCGACCCGACCCGTGGTTTTTTGACTGGAATGGGGAATCGAACCTGGGACCTCGGGTGCCGGGGTCCCGACATCACCCTGTGACGCCACCTGGCGACCCGAACCTACCCGGGGTCCAGGGGCCGGTATGGGGAATCGAACCTGGGACGTCGGGTGCCAGGGTCCCGACATCACCGTGTGACGCAACCCGGGGATCTGACCCAACCCGGGAAACAAGGACCGGTATGGGGAATCGAACCTGGGACCTCGGGTGCCGGGGTCCCGACGTCACCCTGGTACGCCACCCGGGGACCCGAGCCGACCCGGGGTTTTTTGGCCGGTATGGGGAATCGAACCTGGGACCTCGGGTGCCGGGGTCCCGACATCACCCTGTGACGCCACCCGGGGACCCGACCCGACCTGGGATCATGGGCCGGTATGGGGAATCGAACCTGGGACCTCGGGTGCCAGGGTCCCGACGTCACCCTGTGACGCCACCCGGGGACCCGACACGACCCGGGGTTTTTTGTCAGGTATGGGGAATCGAACCTGGGACCTCAGTACCGGGGTCCCGATATCACCCTGTGACGCCACCCAGGGACCCGAATCAACCCGGGGTTTTTTGGCCGGTATGGGAAATCGAACCTGGGACGTCGAGTGCCGGGATCCCGACATCACCCTTATGACACCACCCGGGGACGCGAGCCGACCCGGGGTCGAGGGGCCAGTATGGGGAATCGAACCTGAGAAATCGGGTGCCGGTGTCCCGACATAACCCTGTGACGCCACCCGGGGAACCGACCTGACCCGGAGTTTTTTGGCCGCTATGGGGAATCGAACCTGGGACCTCGGGTGCCGGGGTCCCGACATCACCCTGTGACGCCACCCGGGGACCCGACCCGACCCGGGGTTTTTTGGCCGGTATGGGGAATCGAACCTGGGACGTGGGGTGCCGGGGTCCTGACATCACCCTGTGACGCCACCAGGAAAACTGATCCGACCCGGGGTTTTTTGGCCGGTATGGGGAATCGAACCTGGGACCTCAGGTGACGGGGTCCCGACATCACCCTGTGACGCCACCCAGGGACCCGACCCGACACAGGGTCCAGGGGCCGGTATGGGGAATCGAACCTGGGACCTCGCGTGCCGGGGTCCCGACATCACCCTGTGACGCCACCCGGGGACCCGACCCGACCCGGGGTTTTTTGGCCGCTATGGGGAATCGAACCTGGGACCTCGGATGTCGGGGTCCCGACATCACCCTGTGACGCTACCCGGGGACGCGACCCGACCCGGGGTTTTTTGGCCGGTATGGGGAATCGAACCTGGGACCTCGGGTGCCGGGGTCCTGACATCACCCTGTGACGCCACCCAGGGACCCCAACCTACCCGGGGTTTTTTGGCCGGTATGGGGAATCGAACCTGGGACCTCGCGTGCCGGGGTCCCGACATCACCCTGTGACGCCATCCGGGGACCCGAGCCGACCCGGGGTTTTTTGGCCGGTACGGGGAATCAAACCAGGGACCTCCGGTGCAGGGGTCCCGACATCACCCTGTGATGCCACCCAGGGACCCGACCCGATCCGGGGTCCAGGGGCCAGTATGGGGAATCGAACCTGGGACCTCGGGTGCCGGGGTCCCGACATCATCCTGTGACGCCACCCGGGGACCCGACCCGACCCGTGGTTTTTTGACTGGAATGGGGAATCGAAACTGGGACCTCGGGTGCCGGGGTCCCGACATCACCCTGTGACGCCACCTGGCGACCCGAACCTACCCGGGGTCCAGGGGCCGGTATGGGGAATCGAACCTGGGACGTCGGGTGCCAGGGTCCCGACATCACCGTGTGACGCAACCCGGGGATCTGACCCAACCCGGGAAACAAGGACCGGTATGGGGAATCGAACCTGGGACCTCGGGTGCCGGGGTCCCGACGTCACCCTGGTACGCCACCCGGGGACCCGAGCCGACCCGGGGTTTTTTGGCCGGTATGGGGAATCGAACCTGGGACCTCGGGTGCCGGGGTCCCGACATCACCCTGTGACGCCACCCGGGGACCCGACACGACCCGGGGTCCAGGGGCCGGTATGGGGAATCGAACCTTGGACCTCGGGTGCCGGGGTCCCGACATCACCCTGTGACGCCACCCGGGGACCCGACACGACCCGGGGTCCAGGGGCCGGTATGGGGAATCGAACCTGGGACCTCGGGTGCCAGGGTCCCGACGTCACCCTGTGACGCCACCCGGGGACCCGACACGACCCGGGGTTTTTTGTCAGGTATGGGGAATCGAACCTGGGACCTCAGTACCGGGGTCCCGATATCACCCTGTGACGCCACCCAGGGACCCGAATCAACCCGGGGTTTTTTGGCCGGTATGGGGAATCGAACCTGGGACGTCGAGTGCCGGGATCCCGACATCACCCTTATGACACCACCCGGGGACGCGAGCCGACCCGGGGTCCAGGGGCCGGTATGGGGAATCGAACCTGGGAAATCGGGTGCCGGTGTCCCGACATAACCCTGTGACGCCACCCGGGGAACCGACCTGACCCGGAGTTTTTTGGCCGCTATGGGGAATCGAACCTGGGACCTCGGGTGCCGGGGTCCCGACATCACCTTGTGACGCCACCCGGGGACCCGACCCGACCCGGGGTTTTTTGGTCGCTATGGGGAATCGAACCTGGGACGTGGGGTGCCGGGGTCCTGACATCACCCTGTGACGCCACCAGGAAAACTGATCCGACCCGGGGTTTTTTGGCCGGTATGGGGAATCGAACCTGGGACCTCAGGTGACGGGGTCCCGACATCACCCTGTGACGCCACCCAGGGACCCGACCCGACACAGGGTCCAGGGGCCGGTATGGGGAATCGAACCTGGGACCTCGCGTGCCGGGGTCCCGACATCACCCTGTGACGCCACCCGGGGACCCGACCCGACCCGGGGTTTTTTGGCCGCTATGGGGAATCGAACCTGGGACCTCGGATGCCGGGGTCCCGACATCACCCTGTGACGCTACCCGGGGACGCGACCCGACCCGGGGTTTTTTGGCCGGTATGGGGAATCGAACCTGGGACCTCGGGTGCCGGGGTCCTGACATCACCCTGTGACGCCACCCAGGGACCCCAACCTACCCGGGGTTTTTTGGCCGGTATGGGGAATCGAACCTGGGACCTCGGGTGCTGGGGTCCCGACATCACCCTGTGACGCCACCCGGGGACCCGACCCGACCCGGGGTTTTTTGGCTGGTATGTGGAATCGAACCTGGGACCTCGGGTGCCGGGGTCCCTACATCACCCTGTGACGCCACCCGGGGACCCGAGCCGACCCGGGGTCCAGGGGCCGGTATGGGGAATCGAACCTGGGACCTCGGGTGCCGGGGTCCCGACATCACCCTGTGACGCCACCCGGGGACCCGACCCGACCCGGGGTCCAGGGGCCGGTATGGGGAATCGAACCTGGGACGTCGAGTGCCGGGGTCCCGACATCACCCTGTGATGCCACCCGGGGACCCGACCCATCCCGCTGTTTTTTGACCGGTATGGGGAATCGAACCTGGGACCTCGGGTGCCGGGGTCCCGACATCACCCTGTGACGCCACCCGGGGGCCCGACCCGACCTGGGGTCCTTGGCCGGTATGTGGAATCAAACCAGGGACCTCGGGTGCTGGGGTCCCGATATCACCCGGTGACGCCACCCGGGGACCCGACCCACCCGGGGTTTTTTGACTTGTATGGGGAATCGAACCTGAGACCTCGTGTGCTGGGGTCCTGACATCACCCTGTGACGCCACCCGGGGACCCGACCTGACCCGGGGTTTTTTGGCAGGTTTGGGGAATCGAATCTGGGACCTCGCGTGCCGGGGTCCCGACATCATCCTGTGACGCCACCCGGGGATCAGACCCGACCCGGGGTTTTTTGGCCGGTTTGGGGAATCGAACCTGGGACCTCGGGTGCCGGGGTCCCGACATCATCCTGTGACGCCACCCGGGGACCTGACCCGACCCGGGGTTTTTTGACTGGAATGGGGAATCGAACCTGGGACCTCGGGTGCCGGGGTCCCGACATCACCCTGTGACGCCAACCGGGGATCCGACCGGACGGGCTCCAGGGGCCGGTATGGGGAATCGAACCTGGGACCTCGGGTGCCAGGGTCCCGACATCACCCTGTGACGCAACCCGGGGATCTGACCCGACCCGGGGTCCAGGGACCGGTATGGGGAATCGAACCTGGGACCTCGGGTGCCAGGGTCCCGACGTCACCCTGGTACGCCACCCGGGGACCCGAGCCGACCCGGGGTTTTTTGGCCGATATGGGGAATCGAACCTGGGACCTCGGGTGACGGGGTCCCGACATCACCCTGTGACGCCACCCGGGGACCCGACACTACCCGGGGTCCAGGGGCTGGTATGGGGAATCGAACCTGGGACCTTGGGTGCCAGGTTCCCGAAATCGCCCTGTGACGTCACCTGCGGATCCGACCCGACCTGGGGTCCTGGGCCGGTATGGGGAATCGAACCTGGGACCTCGGGTGCCGGGTTCCCGACATCACCCTGTGACGCCGCCTGGGGACCTGACCCGACACGGGGTTTTTTGACTGGTATGGGGAATCGAACCTCGGACCTCGGGTGCCTGGGTCCCGACATCACCCTTTGACGCCACCCGGGGACCCGAGCCGACCCGGGGTCCAGGGGCCGCTATGGGGAATCGAACCTGGGACCTCGCGTGCCGGCGTCCCGACATCACCCTGTGACTCCATCCGGGGACCCGACCCGACTCGGGGTTTTTTGGCCGGTATGGGGAATCGAACCTGGGACCTCGCGTGCCGGGGTCCCGACATCACCCTGTGACGCCACCCGGGGACCCGAGCCGACCTGGGGTTTTTTGGCCGGTACGGGGAATCAAACCAGGGACCTCCGGTGCAGGGGTCCCGACATCACCCTGTGATGCCACCCAGGGACCCGACCCGATCCGGGGTCCAGGGGCCAGTATGGGGAATCGAACCAGGGACCTCGGGTGCCGGGGTCCCGACATCATCCTGTGACGCCACCCGGGGACCCGACCCGACCCGTGGTTTTTTGACTGGAACGGGGAATCGAAACTGGGACCTCGGGTGCCGGGGTCCCGACATCACCCTGTGACGCCACCCGGGGACCCGAGCCGACCTGGGATCCTGGGCCGGTATGGGGAATCGAACCAGGGACCTCGGGTGCCGGGGTCCCGACATCACCCTGTGACGCCACCTGGGGACCAGACCCGACCCGGGGTTTTTTGACTGGTATGGGGAATCGAACCCGGGACCTCGCGTGCCGGGGTCCCGACATCACCCTGTGACGCCACCCGGGGGCCCGACCCGACCTGGGGTCCTTGTCCGGTATGTGGAATCGAACCTGGGACCTCGGGTGCTGGGGTCCCGATATCACCCGGTGACGCCACCCGGGGACCCGACCCACCCGGGGTTTTTTGACTTGTATGGGGAATCGAACCTGAGACCTCGTGTGCTGGGGTCCCGACATCACCCTGTGACGCCACCCGGGGACCCGACACGACCCGGGGTTTTTTGGCCGGTATGGGGAATCGAACCTGGGACCTCGGGTGCCGGGGTCCCGACATCATCCTGTGATGCCACCCGGGGACCTGACCCGACCCGGCGTTTTTTGACTGGAATGGGGAATCGAACCTGGGACCTCGCGTGCCGGGGTCCCGACATCACCCTGTGACGCCACCCGGGGATCCGACCGGACCCGGGGTCCAGGGGCCGGTATGGGGAATCGAACCTGGGACCTCGGGTGCCAGGGTCCCGACGTCACCCTGTGACGCCACCCGGGGACCCGACCCGACCCGGGGTTTTTTGGCCGGTATGGGGAATCGAACCTGGGACCTCGGGTGCCGGGGTCCCGACATCATCCTGTGACGCCACCCAGGGACCCGACCCGACCCGGGGTCCAGGGGCCGGTATGGGGAATCGAACCTGGAACCTCGGGTGCCGGGGTCCCGACATCACCCTGTGACGCCACCCGGGGACCCGAGCCGACCCGGGGTTTTTTGGCCGGTATGGGGAATCGAACCTGGGACGTCGAGTGCCGGGGTCCCGACATCACCCTGTGATGCCACCCGGGGACCCGACCCATCCCGCTGTTTTTTGACCGGTATGGGGAATCGAACCTGGGACCTCGGGTGCCGGGGTCCCGACATCACCCTGTGACGCTAACCGGGGACGCGACCCGACCCGGGGTTTTTTGGCCGGTATGGGGAATCGAACCTGGGAGCTCGGGTGCCGGGGTCCCGACATCACCCTGTGACGCTAACCGGGGACGCGACCCGACCCGGGGTTTTTAGGCCGGTAAGGGAATCGGACCTGAGACCTCGGGTGCCGGGGTCCCGACATCACCGTGTGATGCCACCCGGGGACCCAAACAGACCCGGGGTCCAGGGGCCGGTATGGGGAATCGAACCTGGGACCTCGGGTGACGGGGTCCTGACATCACCCTGTGACGCCACCCAGGGACCCAAAACTACCCGGGGTTTTTTGGGCGGTATGGGGAATCGAACCTGGGACCTCGGGTGCCGGGGTCCCGACATCATCCTGTGATGCCACCCGGGGACCTGACCCGATCCGGCGTTTTTTGACTGGAATGGGGAATCGAACCTGGGACCTCGCGTGCCGGGGTCCCGACATCACCCTGTGACGCCACCCGGGGATCCGACCGGACCCGGGGTCCAGGGGCCGGTATGGGGAATCGAACCTGGGACGTCGGGTGCCAGGGTCCCGACATCACCGTGTGACGCAACCCGGGGATCTGACCCGACCCGGGAAACAAGGACCGGTATGGGGAATCGAACCTGGGACCTCGGGTGCCAGGGTCCCGACGTCACCCTGGTACGCCACCCGGGGACCCGAGCTGACCCGGGGTTTTTTGGCCGGTATGGGGAATCGAACCTGGGACCTCGGGTGCCGGGGTCCCGACATCACCCTGTGACGCCACCCGGGGACGCGAGCCGACCCGGGGTCCAGGGGCCGGTATGGGGAATCGAACCTGGGAAATCGTGTGCCGGTGTCCCGACATAACCATGTGACGCCACCCGGGGAACCGTCCTGACCCGGGGTTTTTTGGCCGGTATGGGGAATCGAACCTGGGACCTCGGGTGCCGGGGTCCCGACATCACCCTGTGACGCCACCCGGGGACCCGACCCGACCCGGGTTTTTTTGGCCGCTATGGGGAATCGAACCTGGGACGTGGGGTGCCGGGGTCCTGACATCACCCTGTGACGCCACCAGGAAAACTGATCCGACCCGGGGTTTTTTGGCCGGTATGGGGAATCGAACCTGGGACCTCGGGTGACGGGGTCCCGACATCACCCTGTGACGCCACCCAGGGACCCGACCCGACACAGGGTCCAGGGGCCGGTATGGGGAATCGAACCTGGGACCTCGCGTGCCGGGGTCCCGACATCACCCTGTGACGCTACCCGGGGACGCGACCCGACCCGGGGTTTTTTGGCCGGTATGGGGAATCGAACCTGGGACCTCGGGTGCCGGGGTCCCGACATCACCCTGTGACGCCACCCAGGGACCCCAACCTACCCGGGGTTTTTTGGCCAGTATGGGGAATCGAACCTGGGACCTCGGGTGCTGGGGTCCCGACATCACCCTATGATGCCACCCGGGGACCCGACCCGACCCGGGGTTTTTTGGCTGGTATGTGGAATCGAACCTGGGACCTCGGGTGCCGGGGTCCCGACATCACCCTGTGACGCCACCCGGGGACCCGAGCCGACCCGGGGTCCAGGGGCCGGTATGGGGAATCGAACCTGGGACCTCGGGTGCTGGGGTCCCGACATCACCCTGTGACACCACCCGGGGACCCAAACAGACCCGGGGTCCTGGGGCCGGTATGGGGAATCGAACCTGGGACCTCGGGTGCCGGGGTCCCGACATCACCCTGTGACGCCACCCAGGGACCCGACCCGACCCGGGGTCCAGGGGCTGGTATGTGGAATCGAACCTGGGACCTCGGGTGCCGGGGTCCCGACATCATCCTGTGACGCCACCCGGGGACCCGACCCGACCCGGAGTTTTTTGGCCGGTATGGGGAATCGAACCTGGGACCTCGGGTGCCGGGGTCCCGACATCATCCTGTGACGCCACCCAGGGACCCGACCCGACCCGGGGTCCAGGGGCCGGTATGGGGAATCGAACCTGGAACCTCGGGTGCCGGGGTCCCGACATCACCCTGTGACGCCACCCGGGGACCCGAGCCGACCCGGGGTTTTTTGGCCGGTATGGGGAATCGAACCTGGGAGGTCGATTGCCGGGGTCCCGACATCACCCTGTGACGCCACCCGGGGACCCGAGCCGACCTGGTGTCCTGGGCCGGTATGGGGAATCGAACCAGGGACCTCGGGTGCCGGGGTCCCGACATCACCCTGTGACGCCACCCGGGGACCCGACACGACCCGGGGATTTTTGACTTGTATGGGGAATTGAACCTGGGACCTCGCGTGCCGGGGTCCCGACATCACCCTGTGACGCCACCTGGGGACCAGACCCGACCCGGGGTTTTTTGACTGGTATGGGGAATCGAACCTGGGACCTCGCGTGCCGGGGTCCCGACATCACCCTGTGACGCCACCAGGGGGCCCGACCCGACCTGGGGTCCTTGGCCGGTATGTGGAATCGAACCTGGGACCTCAGGTGCTGGGGTCCCGATATCACCCTGTGACGCCACCCGGGGACCCGACCTGACCCGGGGTTTTTTGGCCGGTTTGGGGAATCGAATCTGGGACCTCGCGTGCCGGGGTCCCGACATCATCCTGTGACGCCACCCGGGGATCAGACCCGACCCGGGGTTTTTTGGCCGGTATGGGGAATCGAACCTGGGACCTCGGGTGCCGGGGTCCCGACATCACCCTGTGACGCCACCCGGGGACCCGACCCGACCCGGGGTTTTTTGGCCGGTATGGGGAATCGAACCTGGGACCTCGGGTGCCGGGGTCCCGACATCACTCTGTGACGCCAACCGGGGATCCGACCGGACCCGGGGTCCAGGGGCCGGTATGGGGAATCGAACCTGGGACGTCGAGTGCCAGGGTCCCGACATCACCCTGTGACGCAACCCGGGGATCTGACCCGACCCGGGGTCCAGGGACCGGTATAGGGAATCGAACCTGGGACCTCGGGTGCCAGGGTCCCGACGTCACCCTGGTACGCCACCCGGGGACCCGACCCGACCCGGGGTTTTTTGGCCGGTATGGGGAATCGAACCTGGGACCTCGGGTGACGGGGTCCCGACATCACCCTGTGACGCCACCCGGGGACCCGACACGACCCGGGATCCAGGGGCCAGTATGGGGAATCGAACCTGGGACCTTGGGTGCCAGGTTCCCGAAATCGCCCTGTGACGTCACCTGCGGATCCGACCCGACCTGGGGTCCTGGGCCGGTATGGGGAATCGAACCTGGGACCTCGGGTGCCGGGTTCCCGACATCACCCTGTGACGCCGCCTGGGGACCTGACCCGACCTGGGGTTTTTTGACTGGTATGGGGAATCGAACCTCGGACCTCGTGTGCCTGGTCCCGACATCACCCTTTGACGCCACCCGGGGACCCGAGCCGACCCGGGGTCCAGGGGCCGCTATGGGGAATCGAACCTGGGACCTCGCGTGCCGGGGTCCCGACATCACCCTGTGACTCCATCCGGGGACCCGACCCGACTCGGGGTTTTTTGGCCGGTATGGGGAATCAAACCAGGGACCTCTGGTGCAGGGGTCCCGACATCATCCTGTGACGCCACCCGGGGACCCGACACGACCCGGGGTCCAGGGGCCGGTATGGGGAATCGAACCTTGGACCTCGGGTGCCGGGGTCCCGACATCACCCTGTGACGCCACCCGGGGACCCGAGCCGACCCGGGGTTTTTTGGCCGGTATGGGGAATCAAACCAGGGACCTCCGGTGCAGGGGTCCCGACATCACCCTGTGACGCCACCCGGGGACCTGACCCGACCCGGGGTTTTTTGACTGGAATGGGGAATCGAACCTGGGACCTCGGGTGCCGGGGTCCCGACATCACCCTGTGACGCCAACCGGGGATCCGACCGGACGGGCTCCAGGGGCCGGTATGGGGAATCGAACCTGGGACCTCGGGTGCCAGGGTCCCGACATCACCCTGTGACGCAACCCGGGGATCTGACCCGACCCGGGGTCCAGGGACCGGTATGGGGAATCGAACCTGGGACCTCGGGTGCCAGGGTCCCGACGTCACCCTGGTACGCCACCCGGGGACCCGAGCCGACCCGGGGTTTTTTGGCCGATATGGGGAATCGAACCTGGGACCTCGGGTGACGGGGTCCCGACATCACCCTGTGACGCCACCCGGGGACCCGACACTACCCGGGGTCCAGGGGCTGGTATGGGGAATCGAACCTGGGACCTTGGGTGCCAGGTTCCCGAAATCGCCCTGTGACGTCACCTGCGGATCCGACCCGACCTGGGGTCCTGGGCCGGTATGGGGAATCGAACCTGGGACCTCGGGTGCCGGGTTCCCGACATCACCCTGTGACGCCGCCTGGGGACCTGACCCGACACGGGGTTTTTTGACTGGTATGGGGAATCGAACCTCGGACCTCGGGTGCCTGGGTCCCGACATCACCCTTTGACGCCACCCGGGGACCCGAGCCGACCCGGGGTCCAGGGGCCGCTATGGGGAATCGAACCTGGGACCTCGCGTGCCGGCGTCCCGACATCACCCTGTGACTCCATCCGGGGACCCGACCCGACTCGGGGTTTTTTGGCCGGTATGGGGAATCGAACCTGGGACCTCGCGTGCCGGGGTCCCGACATCACCCTGTGACGCCACCCGGGGACCCGAGCCGACCTGGGGTTTTTTGGCCGGTACGGGGAATCAAACCAGGGACCTCCGGTGCAGGGGTCCCGACATCACCCTGTGATGCCACCCAGGGACCCGACCCGATCCGGGGTCCAGGGGCCAGTATGGGGAATCGAACCAGGGACCTCGGGTGCCGGGGTCCCGACATCATCCTGTGACGCCACCCGGGGACCCGACCCGACCCGTGGTTTTTTGACTGGAACGGGGAATCGAAACTGGGACCTCGGGTGCCGGGGTCCCGACATCACCCTGTGACGCCACCCGGGGACCCGAGCCGACCTGGGATCCTGGGCCGGTATGGGGAATCGAACCAGGGACCTCGGGTGCCGGGGTCCCGACATCACCCTGTGACGCCACCTGGGGACCAGACCCGACCCGGGGTTTTTTGACTGGTATGGGGAATCGAACCCGGGACCTCGCGTGCCGGGGTCCCGACATCACCCTGTGACGCCACCCGGGGGCCCGACCCGACCTGGGGTCCTTGTCCGGTATGTGGAATCGAACCTGGGACCTCGGGTGCTGGGGTCCCGATATCACCCGGTGACGCCACCCGGGGACCCGACCCACCCGGGGTTTTTTGACTTGTATGGGGAATCGAACCTGAGACCTCGTGTGCTGGGGTCCCGACATCACCCTGTGACGCCACCCGGGGACCCGACACGACCCGGGGTTTTTTGGCCGGTATGGGGAATCGAACCTGGGACCTCGGGTGCCGGGGTCCCGACATCATCCTGTGATGCCACCCGGGGACCTGACCCGACCCGGCGTTTTTTGACTGGAATGGGGAATCGAACCTGGGACCTCGCGTGCCGGGGTCCCGACATCACCCTGTGACGCCACCCGGGGATCCGACCGGACCCGGGGTCCAGGGGCCGGTATGGGGAATCGAACCTGGGACCTCGGGTGCCAGGGTCCCGACGTCACCCTGTGACGCCACCCGGGGACCCGACCCGACCCGGGGTTTTTTGGCCGGTATGGGGAATCGAACCTGGGACCTCGGGTGCCGGGGTCCCGACATCATCCTGTGACGCCACCCAGGGACCCGACCCGACCCGGGGTCCAGGGGCCGGTATGGGGAATCGAACCTGGAACCTCGGGTGCCGGGGTCCCGACATCACCCTGTGACGCCACCCGGGGACCCGAGCCGACCCGGGGTTTTTTGGCCGGTATGGGGAATCGAACCTGGGACGTCGAGTGCCGGGGTCCCGACATCACCCTGTGATGCCACCCGGGGACCCGACCCATCCCGCTGTTTTTTGACCGGTATGGGGAATCGAACCTGGGACCTCGGGTGCCGGGGTCCCGACATCACCCTGTGACGCTAACCGGGGACGCGACCCGACCCGGGGTTTTTTGGCCGGTATGGGGAATCGAACCTGGGAGCTCGGGTGCCGGGGTCCCGACATCACCCTGTGACGCTAACCGGGGACGCGACCCGACCCGGGGTTTTTAGGCCGGTAAGGGAATCGGACCTGAGACCTCGGGTGCCGGGGTCCCGACATCACCGTGTGATGCCACCCGGGGACCCAAACAGACCCGGGGTCCAGGGGCCGGTATGGGGAATCGAACCTGGGACCTCGGGTGACGGGGTCCTGACATCACCCTGTGACGCCACCCAGGGACCCAAAACTACCCGGGGTTTTTTGGGCGGTATGGGGAATCGAACCTGGGACCTCGGGTGCCGGGGTCCCGACATCATCCTGTGATGCCACCCGGGGACCTGACCCGATCCGGCGTTTTTTGACTGGAATGGGGAATCGAACCTGGGACCTCGCGTGCCGGGGTCCCGACATCACCCTGTGACGCCACCCGGGGATCCGACCGGACCCGGGGTCCAGGGGCCGGTATGGGGAATCGAACCTGGGACGTCGGGTGCCAGGGT
Organism: Somateria mollissima; assembly: GCA_951411735.1. Classification (NCBI taxonomy): domain Eukaryota; kingdom Metazoa; phylum Chordata; class Aves; order Anseriformes; family Anatidae; genus Somateria; species Somateria mollissima. The sequence continues at coordinate 99,431 of CATOCB010000372.1, forward strand.
CCCGACATCACCGTGTGACGCAACCCGGGGATCTGACCCGACCCGGGAAACAAGGACCGGTATGGGGAATCGAACCTGGGACCTCGGGTGCCAGGGTCCCGACGTCACCCTGGTACGCCACCCGGGGACCCGAGCTGACCCGGGGTTTTTTGGCCGGTATGGGGAATCGAACCTGGGACCTCGGGTGCCGGGGTCCCGACATCACCCTGTGACGCCACCCGGGGACGCGAGCCGACCCGGGGTCCAGGGGCCGGTATGGGGAATCGAACCTGGGAAATCGTGTGCCGGTGTCCCGACATAACCATGTGACGCCACCCGGGGAACCGACCTGACCCGGGGTTTTTTGGCCGGTATGGGGAATCGAACCTGGGACCTCGGGTGCCGGGGTCCCGACATCACCCTGTGACGCCACCCGGGGACCCGACCCGACCCGGGTTTTTTTGGCCGCTATGGGGAATCGAACCTGGGACGTGGGGTGCCGGGGTCCTGACATCACCCTGTGACGCCACCAGGAAAACTGATCCGACCCGGGGTTTTTTGGCCGGTATGGGGAATCGAACCTGGGACCTCGGGTGACGGGGTCCCGACATCACCCTGTGACGCCACCCAGGGACCCGACCCGACACAGGGTCCAGGGGCCGGTATGGGGAATCGAACCTGGGACCTCGCGTGCCGGGGTCCCGACATCACCCTGTGACGCTACCCGGGGACGCGACCCGACCCGGGGTTTTTTGGCCGGTATGGGGAATCGAACCTGGGACCTCGGGTGCCGGGGTCCCGACATCACCCTGTGACGCCACCCAGGGACCCCAACCTACCCGGGGTTTTTTGGCCAGTATGGGGAATCGAACCTGGGACCTCGGGTGCTGGGGTCCCGACATCACCCTATGATGCCACCCGGGGACCCGACCCGACCCGGGGTTTTTTGGCTGGTATGTGGAATCGAACCTGGGACCTCGGGTGCCGGGGTCCCGACATCACCCTGTGACGCCACCCGGGGACCCGAGCCGACCCGGGGTCCAGGGGCCGGTATGGGGAATCGAACCTGGGACCTCGGGTGCTGGGGTCCCGACATCACCCTGTGACACCACCCGGGGACCCAAACAGACCCGGGGTCCTGGGGCCGGTATGGGGAATCGAACCTGGGACCTTGGGTGCCGGGGTCCCGACATCACCCTGTGACGCCACCCAGGGACCCGACCCGACCCGGGGTCCAGGGGCTGGTATGGGGAATCGAACCTGGGACCTCGGGTGCCGGGGTCCCGACATCATCCTGTGACGCCACCCGGGGACCCGACCCGACCCGGGGTTTTTTGGCCGGTATGGGGAATCGAACCTGGGACCTCGGGTGCCGGGGTCCCGACATCATCCTGTGACGCCACCCAGGGACCCGACCCGACCCGGGGTCCAGGGGCCGGTATGGGGAATCGAACCTGGAACCTCGGGTGCCGGGGTCCCGACATCACCCTGTGACGCCACCCGGGGACCCGAGCCGACCCGGGGTTTTTTGGCCGGTATGGGGAATCGAACCTGGGAGGTCGATTGCCGGGGTCCCGACATCACCCTGTGACGCCACCCGGGGACCCGAGCCGACCTGGTGTCCTGGGCCGGTATGGGGAATCGAACCAGGGACCTCGGGTGCCGGGGTCCCGACATCACCGTGTGACGCCACCCGGGGACCCGACACGACCCGGGGATTTTTGACTTGTATGGGGAATTGAACCTGGGACCTCGCGTGCCGGGGTCCCGACATCACCCTGTGACGCCACCTGGGGACCAGACCCGACCCGGGGTTTTTTGACTGGTATGGGGAATCGAACCTGGGACCTCGCGTGCCGGGGTCCCGACATCACCCTGTGACGCCACCAGGGGGCCCGACCCGACCTGGGGTCCTTGGCCGGTATGTGGAATCGAACCTGGGACCTCAGGTGCTGGGGTCCCGATATCACCCTGTGACGCCACCCGGGGACCCGACCTGACCCGGGGTTTTTTGGCCGGTTTGGGGAATCGAATCTGGGACCTCGCGTGCCGGGGTCCCGACATCATCCTGTGACGCCACCCGGGGATCAGACCCGACCCGGGGTTTTTTGGCCGGTATGGGGAATCGAACCTGGGACCTCGGGTGCCGGGGTCCCGACATCACCCTGTGACGCCACCCGGGGACCCGACCCGACCCGGGGTTTTTTGGCCGGTATGGGGAATCGAACCTGGGACCTCGGGTGCCGGGGTCCCGACATCACTCTGTGACGCCAACCGGGGATCCGACCGGACCCGGGGTCCAGGGGCCGGTATGGGGAATCGAACCTGGGACGTCGAGTGCCAGGGTCCCGACATCACCCTGTGACGCAACCCGGGGATCTGACCCGACCCGGGGTCCAGGGACCGGTATAGGGAATCGAACCTGGGACCTCGGGTGCCAGGGTCCCGACGTCACCCTGGTACGCCACCCGGGGACCCGACCCGACCCGGGGTTTTTTGGCCGGTATGGGGAATCGAACCTGGGACCTCGGGTGACGGGGTCCCGACATCACCCTGTGACGCCACCCGGGGACCCGACACGACCCGGGATCCAGGGGCCAGTATGGGGAATCGAACCTGGGACCTTGGGTGCCAGGTTCCCGAAATCGCCCTGTGACGTCACCTGCGGATCCGACCCGACCTGGGGTCCTGGGCCGGTATGGGGAATCGAACCTGGGACCTCGGGTGCCGGGTTCCCGACATCACCCTGTGACGCCGCCTGGGGACCTGACCCGACCTGGGGTTTTTTGACTGGTATGGGGAATCGAACCTCGGACCTCGTGTGCCTGGTCCCGACATCACCCTTTGACGCCACCCGGGGACCCGAGCCGACCCGGGGTTTTTTGGCCGGTATGGGGAATCGAACCTGGGACCTCGCGTGCCGGGGTCCCGACATCACCCTGTGACTCCATCCGGGGACCCGACCCGACTCGGGGTTTTTTGGCCGGTATGGGGAATCAAACCAGGGACCTCTGGTGCAGGGGTCCCGACATCATCCTGTGACGCCACCCGGGGACCCGACACGACCCGGGGTCCAGGGGCCGGTATGGGGAATCGAACCTTGGACCTCGGGTGCCGGGGTCCCGACATCACCCTGTGACGCCACCCGGGGACCCGAGCCGACCCGGGGTTTTTTGGCCGGTATGGGGAATCAAACCAGGGACCTCCGGTGCAGGGGTCCCGACATCACCCTGTGACGCCACCCGGGGACCCGACCCGACCTGTGGTTTTTTGACTGGAATGGGGAATCGAACCTGGGACCTCGGGTGCTGGGGTCCCGACATCATCCTGTGACGCCACCCGGGGACCCGACCCGACCTGTGGTTTTTTGACTGGAATGGGGAATCGAACCTGGGACCTCGGGTGCCGGGGTCCCGACATCACCCTGTGACGCCACCTGGCGACCCGAACCTACCCGGGGTCCAGGGGCCGGTATGGGGAATCGAACCTGGGACCTTGGGTGCCGGGGTCCCGACATCACCCTGTGACGCCACGCGGGGACCCAACCCGACCCGGGGTTTTTAGGCCGGTATGTGGAATCGAACCTGGGACCTCGCGTGCCGGATCCCCGACATCACCCTGTGACGCCACCCGGGGACCCGACACGACCCGGGGTCCAGTTGGGGTATGGGGAATCGAACCTGGGACCTTGGGTGCCAGGTTCCCGAAATCGCCCTGTGACGTAACATTCGGATCCGACCCGTCCTGGGGTCCTGGGCCGGTATGGGGAATCGAACCTGGGACCTCGGGTGCCGGGTTCCCGACATCACCCTGTGACGCCGCCTGGGGACCTGACCCGACACGGGGTTTTTTGACTGGTATGGGGAATCGAACCTCGGACCTCGGGTGCCTGGGTCCCGACATCACCCTGTGACTCCATCCGGGGACCCGACCCGACTCGGGGTTTTTTGGCCGGTATGGGGAATCGAACCTGGGACCTCGCGTACCGGGGTCCCGACATCACCCTGTGACGCCACCCGGGGACCCAAACAGACCCGGGGTTTTTTGGCCGGTATGGGGAATCAAACCAGGGACCTCCGGTGCAGGGGTCCCGACGTCACCCTGTGACGCCACCCGGAGACCCGACCTGACCCAAGGTTTTTTGACCGGTATGGGGAATCGAACCTGGGACCTCGGGTGCCGGGGTCCCGACATCATTCTGTGACGCCAGCCGGGGACCCGACCCAACCCGGGGTTTTTTGACTGGAATGGGGAATCGAAACTGGGACCTCGGGTGCCGGGGTCCCGACATCACCCTGTGACGCCACCTGGCGACCCGAACCTACCCGGGGTCCAGGGGCCGGTATGGGGAATCGAACCTTGGACCTTGGGTGCCGGGGTCCCGACATCACCCTGTGACGCCACCCGGGGACCCGACACGACTCGCGGTATTTTGGCCGCTATGGGGAATCGAACGTGGGACCTCGGGTGCCGGGGTCCCGACATCACCCTCTGACGCCACCCGGGGACCCGAACCGACCCGGGGTATTTTGGCCGCTATGGGGAATCGAACCTGGGACCTCGGGTGCCGGGGTCCCGACATCACCCTGTGACGCCACCCGGGCACCCGACCCGACCTGGGGTCCTGGGCCGGTATGGGGAATCGAACCAGGGACCTCGGGTGCCGGGGTCACGACATCACCCTGTGACGCCACCCGGGGACCCGACACGACCCGGGGATTTTTGACTGGTATGGGGAATTGAACCTGGGACCTCGCGTGCCGGGGTCCCGACATCACCCTGTTACGCCACCTGGGGACCAGACCCGACCCGGGGTTTTTTGACTGGTATGGGGAATCGAACCTGGGACCTCGCGTGCCGGGGTCCCGACATCACCCTGTGACGCCACCCGGGGGCCCGACCCGACCTGGGGTCCTTGGCCGGTATGTGGCATCGAACCTGGGACCTCGGGTGCTGGGGTCCCGATATCACCCGGTGACGCCACCCGGGGACCAGACCCACCCGGGGTTTTTTGACTTGTATGGGGAATCGAACCTGAGACCTCGTGTGCTGGGGTCCCGACATCACCCTGTGACGCCACCCGGGGACCCGACCTGATCCGGGGTTTTTTAGCCGGTTTGGGGAATCGAATCTGGGACCTCGCGTGCCGGGGTCCCGACATCATCCTGTGACGCCACCCGGGGACCTGACCCGACCCGGGGTTTTTTGACTGGAATGGGCAATCAAACCTGGGACCTCGGGTGCCGGGGTCCCGACATCACCCTGTGACGCCACCCGGGGATCCGACCCGACCCGGGGTCCAGGGGCCGGTATGGGGAATCGAACCTGGGACGTCGGGTGCCAGGGTCCCGACATCACCCTGTGACGCCACCCGGAGATCCGACCCGACCCGGGGTCCAGGGGCCGGTATGGGGAATCGAACCTGGGACCTCGCGTGCCGGGGGCCCGACATCACCCTGTGACGCCACCCGGGGATCCGAGCCGACCCGGGGTTTTTTGGCCGGTATGGGGAATCGAACCAGGGACCTCGGGTGCCGGGGTCCCGACGTCACCCTGTGACGCCACCCAGGGACCCAAATCAACCCGGGGTT
>CATOCB010000373.1:0-267907 GCA_951411735.1 Somateria mollissima
TTCCCTCTTTCTGACCCAAAATCCTGGTTTCTGACCCCAAATCCCGCTTTTTTCCCACTTTCCTACCCCAAAATCCTGCATTCTGACCCCCAAATCCTGGTTTCTTCCCTCTTTCTGACCCAAAATTCTGGTTTCTGACCCCAAATCCCGCTTTTTTCCCTCTTTCCTACCCCAAAATCCTGTTTTCTTCCCCTCTTTCTGACCCAAAATCCTGGTTTCTGACCCCAAATCCCGCTTTCTTCCCACTTTCCTACCCCAAAATCCTGCTTTCTGACCCCAAATCCTGTTTTCTTCCCTCTTTCTGACCCAAAATCCTGGTTTCTGACCCCAAATCCTGGTTTCTTCCCTCTTTCTGACCCAAAATCCTGGTTTCTGACCCCAAATCCCGCTTTTTTCCCACTTTCCTACCCCAAAATCCTGCTTTCTGACCCAAAATTCTACTTTTATCCCGCTTTCTGACCCCAAATCCCGCTTTTTTCCCACTTTCCTACCCCAAAATCCTGCTTTCTGACCCCAAATCCTGGTTTCTTCCCTCTTTCTGACCCAAAATCCTGGTTTCTGACCCCAAATCCCGCTTTTTTCCCTCTTTCCTACCCCAAAATCCTGCTTTCTGACCCCAAATCCTGGTTTCTTCCCGCATTCTGACCCAAAATCCTGGTTTCTGACCCCAAATCCCGCTTTTTCCTACCTTCTGACCCCAAATCCCACTTTTTTCCCTCTTTCCGACCCCAAATCCCACTTTTCTTTTCCCCTTTTCTGTTTTTTCCCCCTTTTCTTTCCCCTTTTTCCCCTTTTTTCTTCTTTTTTCCTTTTTTCCCCTTTCTTTTCTCCTTTATTTCTTTTTCTTCTTTCTTTTTCCTCTTTCTTTTCCTTTTCCTCCTTTTATTTCTCTATTTTTTCTCTTTCCCTTTTCTTTCTGTTTTCTTCCTTGTTTCTTTCTTCCTTTTTTCTTTTTTCTTCTTTTTCCTTTTTGTCCTTTCTTTTCCTTTTCCCTTTTTCTTCCTTTCTCTTTTTCCTTTCCTTTCTCTTTTTCCCTTCCTTTCTCTTTTTTCCTTTCTCTTTTTTTCCTTTCTCTTTTTTCCTTTCTCTTTTTTTCCTTTCTCTTTTTTTCCTTTCTCTTTTTTTCCTTTCTCTTTTTTTCCTTTCTCTTTTTTTCTTTTCTCTTTTTTCCTCTTTTCTTTTTTCTTTTTTCCCTTTTTCCTTTCTTTTCTCTTTTTTCCTTTCTTTCTCTCTTTTTCCCCTGTCTTTTATCTCCTTTTCTCCTGTCTTTTTTCTTTTTTTTCTTCCCTTTTTTCTCTTTTTTCCTTTGTTTTTTTCTTTTTTTTCCTTTGTTTTTTTTCTATTTTTTTCTTTGTTTTTTTCTCTTTTTTCCTTTTTCTTTCATTCCTTTTTTCCTCTTTTCTTTTTTCTTTTCTCCTTTCTTTTTTCTTTTTCTCTTTTTCTCTTTTTTTCCTTTCTTTCTCCTTTTTTCCTTTCTTCCCTTTTTTCTCTTTTTTCCCTTTGTTTTTTTCTTTTTTCCTTTGTTTTTTTTCTGTTTTTTTCCTTTTTCTTTTTCCTTTTTTTTTCTTTTTCCCTTTTTTCTTTTCTTTCTTTTTTCTTTTTCTTTTTTCTTTTTTCCTTTCTTTCTCCTCTTTTTCCCTTTCTTTTCCTTCCCCCTTCCCCCTTTTTATTCCTCCACATTTCTCTCTTCCCCTTTTCTTTCTCTTCCCTTCCCCCCCTTCCCCCTTTTTTTTCCCCCCCTTCCCCCCTTTTTTCCCCCCCCTTCCCCCCTTTTTTTCCCCCCCTTCCCCCCTTTTTTTCCCCCCTTCCCCCCCTTTTTTTTCCCCCCTTTCCCCCTTTTTTTCCCCATTTCCCCTCTCCCCCGCAGCCCCCCCGCCCAGAAATCCACCCCCCCCGCCAGCCGCCCCCGGAGGGGGGGGGGCCGCAAGCAGAAGCCCCCCAAGAAGCAGAAGAAGAAGAAGGACCCCAACGAGCCCCAGAAGCCGCTCTCCGCCTACGCCCTCTTCTTCCGCGACACCCAGGCCGCCATCAAGGGCCAGAACCCCAACGCCACCTTCGGGGAGGTCTCCAAGATCGTGGCCTCCATGTGGGACAGCCTCGGCGAGGAGCAGAAGCAGGTGAGGGGGGGACAGGAGGCTGAATGTGGGGAGGTGGAGGCTCAGGAGGCTGAATTTGGGGAGGTGGAGGCTCACCAAATTCAGTTTTGGGGAGGTGGAGGATGAGGAGATTGCATTTGGAGGTCGTAGAGGCTGAGGAATTTTGGTTTTAGGGATGTGAAGGCTGAGGAGATTTGGTTTTGGGGAGGCAGAGGATCAGAAACTTCGGTTTTGGGGACGTGGAGGCTCACAAAATTTGGTTTTGGGGAGGTGGAGGCTCAGGAAATCCAGTTTTGGGGAGGTGGAGGCTGAGGAGATTTGGTTTGGAGGTCGTAGAGGCTGAGGAATTTTGGTTTTGGGGAGGCAGAGGATCAGAAACTGCAGTTTTGGGGAGGTGGAGGCTCAGGAAATTTGGTTTTGGGGAAGTGGAGGCTGAGGAATTTTAGTTTGGAGGATGTGGAGGCTCAGGAAATCCAGTTTTGGGGAGGTGGAGGCTCAGGAAATTTGGTTTTGGGGAGGTGGAGGCTGAGGAATTTTAGTTTGGAGGATGTGGAGGCTCAGGAAATTCAGTTTTGAGGAGGTGGAGGCTCAGGAAATTTGGTTTTGGGGAAGTGGAGGCTGAGGAATTTTAGTTTGGAGGAGGTGGAGGCTCAGGAAATCCAGTTTTGGGGAGGTGGAGACTGAGGAGATTTGGTTTGGAGGTCGTAGAGGCTGAGGAATTTTGGTTTCGGGGAGGCAGAGGATCAGAAACTTCGGTTTTGGGGACGTGGAGGCTCACAAAATTTGGTTTTGGGGAGGTGGAGGCTCAGGAAATTGCATTTGGAGGTCGTAGAGGCTGAGGAATTTTGGTTTTGGGGAGGTGGAGGCTCAGAAATTTTAGTTTGGAGGAGGTGGAGGCTCAGGAGATTTGGTTTTGGGGAGGTGGAGGCCCAGGAATTTTGGTTTTGGGGAGGTGGAGGCTCAGAAGTTTTAGTTTGGAGGAGGTGGAGGCTCAGGAAATCCAGTTTTGGGGAGGTGGAGGCTCAGGAAATTTGGTTTTGGGGAGGTGGAGGCTGAGGAATTTTAGTTTGGAGGAGGTGGAGGCTCAGGAAATCCAGTTTTGGGGAGGTGGAGGCCCAGGAAATTTGGTTTTGGGGAGGTGGAGGCCCAGGAAATTCAGTTTTGGGGAAGTGGAGGCTCAGGAAATTGCATTTGGAGGTCGTAGAGGCTGAGGAATTTTGGTTTTGGGGAGGTGGAGGCTCAGAAATTTTAGTTTGGAGGAGGTGGAGGCTCAGGAGATTTGGTTTTGGGGAGGTGGAGGCCCAGGAAATTCAGTTTTGGGGAAGTGGAGGCTCAGGAAATTCAGTTTTGGGGAGGTGGAGGCTCAGGAAATCCGGTTTTGGGGAGGTGGAGGCTGAGGAAATTTGGTTTGGAGGTCGTAGAGGCTGAGGAATTTTGGTTTCGGGGAGGCAGAGGATCAGAAACTTCGGTTTTGGGGACGTGGAGGCTCACAAAATTTGGTTTTGGGGAGGTGGAGGCTCAGAAATTTTAGTTTGGAGGAGGTGGAGGCTCAGGAGATTTGGTTTTGGGGAGGTGGAGGCCCAGGAAATTCAGTTTTGGGGAAGTGGAGGTTGAGGAATTTTGGTTTTGGGGATGTGGAGGCTCAGGAATTTTAGTTTGGAGGAGGTGGAGGCTCAGAAGTTTTGGTTTAGGGGAGGTGGAGGCTCAGGAGATTTGGTTTTCAGGAGGTAGAGGCTGAGGAATTTTGGTTTGGGGGAGGTGGAGGCTGAGGAAATTTGGTTTTGGGGAGGTAGAGGCTCACAAAATTCGGTTTTGGGGAGGTGGAGACTCAGGAAATTTGGTTTAGAGGATGTGGAGGCTCAGGAGATTTAGTTTGGAGGATGTGGAGGCTCAGGAAATTTGGTTTTGGGGAGGTAGAGGCCCAGGAAATTTGGTTTAGGGGACATAGAGGCTCAGGAGCCTCCTTTTGACCAGAGGAGGCCACCTTGGAGGCCACCCCAGACCTCAACCTCCAAACTCAGACGCATGGAGGCCGAGAGGCCTCAAATTTCGTCTCCTGGAGGCCAAAGGACCTCAAATTTCGTCTCCTGGAGGCCAAAGAGCCTCAAATTTCATCTCGTGGAGGCCAAAGAGCCTCCGGGCCTCCCCTTTTGACCTCTTTTTTTTGTTTTTTTCCCCCCCCAGGTCTACAAACGCAAGACGGAGGCCGCCAAGAAGGAGTACCTCAAGGCCCTGGCCGCCTACCGCGCCATCCTGGTGGGCCTCCCCCTTCCTAAAAAACGGAGGCCGGGGCCTCCACTTCCCCCCGAGCCTCCCCTTAACCTCAAACCTCCCAAAAACCAGCTGAAATCAAGCTAATTTTGGTAAATAATCTCGGATTTTCAGACCACGGCGGAGCCTTCGGAGCCGGACCCTCCTCCTCCTCCTCCTCCTCCTTCGGCCTCCCAGCCTCCCTCAGCCTCCGAGCCTCCACCGGGCCTCACCACCTCCACCTCCACCCCGGGTATCACCAAAATCATCATCCCCAAGCAGCTCCTGGCGGCCTCCACGGCCTCCACCACCTCCGGAAACAGCGGCGGAGGAGGAGGAGGAGGAGGAGGAGGCGGAGGCGGAGGTGGAGGCCCGGCCTCCGGCCTCGTCACCGTCATCCCGGCCGCCGTCGTCTCCCCCCGCGGCCTCCACTTGGGGCCGGGGACTCAGATCGTCACCCGCTCCGTCCTGGCGGCCGCCGCCGCTGCCGCCGCGGCCTCCACCTCCTCCTCCTCCTCCTCTTCGGCCTCCACCCTGCCTCCTCCTCGCCTCCAGCCTCCCCCCCTCCAACAAATGCCCCCCCCCCCAGCCTCCAGGCCCGGCCTTGGCCGTCCTCCAGCCTCCCCCACCCCTCCAAGCCATGCAGCAGCCTCCCCCCCAGCCCAAGGGAGGCCGCCTCCCCCAGCAGCCTCCCCCCCTCCAGATTAAGATCCTGCCCCCCCCCGGCCTCCACCTCCCCAATTTGGGCCTCCCCGAGGCCTCCCCCGCCGGGGGGGGACCCCAAAATTCGGCCTCCACCCCCCCGGCGGCCTCCGGGCAAGGTGGGCCTCAAGCCGCCCAAGCAGGGCCGGCCTCGCCGGAGGCCGTGGAGATGATCGCCGGAGATGTGGTGCCCGAGGTGAGGGGGGTTTTGGGGGAAAAAGGGGGGATTTTGGGAACATTTCGGACTTTGGGGGAGGTTTGGTGAAGATTTGGGGGACTTTGGGGGAAAATTGGGAAAATTTGGGGGATTTGGGAGGAAATTTTGGAGAAATTTCAGGGATTTGCGGGAAATTTTGGGGAAAATTGGGAAAATTTTGGAGATTTGGGGGAAAATTGGGAAAATTTTGGACTTTGTGGGGAATTTGGTGAAGATTTGGGAGAAATTTGGGGAAATTGGGGGAAAAAATTGGGAAAATTGGGGGGGAAATTGGGAAAATTTTGGAGATTTGGAGGGATTTGGGGGGAAATTTGGGAAAATTTTGGAGATTCGGGGAAAATTTGGGGGATTTAAGGGATATTTTGAGGGATTTGGGGAAAAATTGGGGGGAAAATTGGGAAAATTTTGGAGATTTGGGGCGATTTAGGGGAAATTTGGGGTATTGGGGTAATTTGGGGAAATTTTAGGGATTTGGGGGACGTTTGGGGGAAATTTTAGGGATTTGGGGGTCATTTGGGGGAAATTTTAGGGATTTGGGGGAAATTAGGGGGAAATTTGGGGAAATTTGAGGGATTGGAGGAATTTTGGGGAAAATTTGGGGGGTTTGGGGGGAAATTTCAGGGAAATTTGGACGGGATTTGGGGGAAAAAATAGGAAAATTTTGGAGATTGGGAGAAATTTGGGGGGATTCGGGGGAAATTCGGGAAAAATTGGAGGGATTTGGGGGAAAAATTGGGGAAATTTTGGAGATTGGGGGAAATCTGGGGAAAATTTGGGGGAAATTTGGAGGGATTTGGTGAAGATTTGGGGGGAAAAGGGGAATTTGGGGGAAAATTGGGAACATTTTGGACTTTGGGGGAAATTCTGGGAAATTTGAGGGATTTGGGGAAAATTTTGGGGATTTGGGGGCAAAATTTGAAAAATTTGGAGGGATTTGGGGGAAATTTTGGGGAAACTTTAGACATTTGCGGGAAAATTTGGGGGGAAAATCGGGGGGATGTGGGGAAAACTTCTGAGAAAATTCTGAAAATTTGGGGGAAATTTTGGGAAAATTTGGAAGGATTTGGGGAAAATTTTGGGAATCAGTGGGGAAAATTGGGAAAATTTTGGAGATTGGGGGAAAAATTGGGGAGATTTGGGGGAAAAAAATGGGAAAATTGGGGGATTTGGGGGAAATTTGGGAAAATTTGGGGGGATTTGAGGGGAAATTGGGAAAAATTGGAAGGATTTTGGGGTCTCTTGAAGTGATTTAGGGATTCCTGGATGGATTTTGGGGTCTTTTGGAAGGATTTTGGGGTCTGTTTGAGCAATTTTGGTGTTTCTTTGAGGGATTTAGGAATTCCTGGGTGGATTTTGGGGTCTTTTGGAAGGATTTAGGAATTTCTGGGTGAATTTTGGGGTCTCTTGGAGGGATTTTGGGGTCTCTTGGAGGGATTTTGGGGTCTCTTGGAGGAATTCAGGAATTCCTGGGTGGGTTTTGGGGTTTTTTGGAGGGATTTGGGGGTCATTTAGTGGGATTTTGGGGTCTTTTGAAGTGATTTAGGAATTCCTGGGTGGATTTTGGGGTCACTTTGTGGGATTTTGGGGTCTTTTGGAAGGATTTTGGGGTCTCTTGAAGTGATTTATGGATTCCTGGGTGGATTTTGGGGGTCTTTTGGAAGGATTTTGGGGTCATTTAGTGGGATTTTGGGGTCTTTTGGAGTGATTTAGGGATTCCTGGGTGGATTTTGGGGTCACTTTGAGGGATTTTGGGGTCTTTTGGAGGAATTTTGGGGTCTATTGGAAAGATTTTGGGGTCTCTTAAAGTGATTTAAGGATTCCTGGATGGATTTTGGGGTCTTTTGGAAGGATTTTTGGGTCACTTGGAGGGATTTTGGGGTCTCTTGGAGGGATTTAGGAATTTCTGGGGTCTATTTGAGCGATTTTGGGGTCTCTATGTGGGATTTAGGAATTCCTGGATGGATTTTGGGGTCTCTTTGTGGGATTTTGGGGTCACTTTGAGAAATTTTGGGGTCTTTTGTAATGATTTTGGGGTCTCTTGGAGGGATTTGGGAATTCCCGGGTAGATTTTGGGGTCTCTTTGAGGGATCTTGGGGTCGGTTAGAGGGATTTTGGGGTCACTTTGAGAGATTTTGGTGTCCCTTTGAGGGATTTGGGAATTCCTGGGTAGATTTTGGGGTCATTTAGAGGGATTTTGGGGTCATTTAGAGGGATTTTGGGGTCTTTTGGAGGGATTTAGGAATTCCTGAGTAATTTTTGAGGTATTTTAGAAGGATTTTGGGGTCTTTTGGAGGAATTTTGGGGTTTCTTTGTAGGATTTCTGAATTCCTGGATGTGTTTTGGTGGCTTTTGAGGGCCTTTAGGATCTCCTGGACCCCTTTTAGGATCCCCCATCACTCCTTTAAGACCCCAAAAGCCCCAAAACCTCCCCAAAACCCCTATAAAAACCCTAAAACCCCAATTTTTCCGTGCCCCCCCCCCAGGTGGAATCCCCCACCCCGATGTCCCTGGAGCTGGTGGCCGAATCCCCGGCCCCCGGCCCCGAATCCCCCCGACCCCGTTGCGTCCGTTCGGGGTGCGACAACCCCCCCGTGCCCAGCTCCGACTGGGACAACGAGTACTGCAGCAGCGAGTGCGTGGTCAAACACTGCCGGTAAGACCCCAAAAAAACCCCTAAATCCCCCTTTTTCACCCCAAAACCCTCCCCGTCCTCCCCACCCTATAAAAAACCCCATAACCCGCCCCCGTTCTGCCCCCAGGGACGTCTTCCTGGCCTGGCTGGCCGCCCGCAACGCCAGCACCAGCGTGGTTTTCGTCAAATAAGCCGGGTTTCGCCCCAAAAATCCTCCTCGCCTGCGACCCCAAAAGCCGAAGAAAACCCCGATGCGCCTTTTGGGGTAAATTCTCCCCATTTCGAGCCAAACCAAAAACCTCCATTCCCCCCCTTCACCTTCCCAAACCTCCCCACCCCAAAACTCAACACCCTAAAACCCGGTATCGACCCTAAAAATGTTATTTCCCCCCAAAAAACACATTCCCTCGCCCTAAAAACCCCAAATTTATTAAAATTCGCCCCAAAACGTCGCCCCGCCCTTCACTTTTTCCCCCTTTTTTCACATATTTTTGGGTTTGGAGATGATCCCGTCGGGGTAATGCTGCTTGAACTGCGCCACCACATCGGGGTCGAGCAGGTGGATCCCGTCCAGCTGGTTCCCCAAGGTGATCCTGGGGCAAAAAAGGGCTTTTTTGGTTAAAATCCCCCCAGAAATGGGTGAAATGGGGTCAGAAAGGGTTATGGGGTCGCTCACCAGTTGGGCTGGACGTTATGGGGTCGCCCAAAAAGCTCGATTTTTCGGGTGCCGGGGGAGAGGCGCTCGATCATCCCGTAAATCTCATCGGGTTTGTGGCTGGTGGAGCGAACCTACAAGGGATTTGGGCTCAGTTTGTAGGATTTTGGGCCATTTGGGGTTTGTTTTTTGGGGTTTTGACTCACCTCGGCCACGATGACGTCGCAGTCCAAGCCCCGGTTGAAGCCTTGGGGGTTTCCCTTCACCCCGACCTGTAGGGGAATAAAAATTTTGGGGTTTTAGCGGGGTTTTTGGGGTGATCGGGGGGCGTCTGGAGAAGATTTGGGGTCGTTTTGGGGGAATTTGGCGCCGTTTTAGGGTCTTGAGGGGGTTTGGGGTGGTTTAGGGCTGTTTTGGGCTCATTTGGGGGAAATTCTGGAGGTTTTGGGGTCGTCTCAGGGATTTGGGGGCATCCCAAAGGGGTTTGGGGCCATTTTAGGGGGGGTTTGGATCCATTTTTGGGGTCTATTTGGGGCCATTTTGGGGTCATTTGGGGTCATTTTTGGGGTCTTTTTGGCGTCCATTCCTGAGGGTCTTTTGGTGTCAATTTTGGGGTCTTTTGGCATCGATTTTGGGGTCCTTTTGGGGTGTTTTAGGGCGGTTTCATTTTGGGGGGGCCAGTCTGGTTCTTTTGGGGCCGTTTGGGAGATTTTGGGATCCCTTTTGGGGTATTTTGGGGTCATTTTGGGGTCTTCAGAGGCCATTTTATTTTTCTGGGGTATTTTAGGGCCATTTTGGGGTCTTTTGGGGTCCATGTTTGGGTATTTTGGGGCCATTTCGGGGGCTTCAGAGGTCATTTTGGGTTTTTGGGGGGTATTTTGGGTACATTTTGGGGTCTTTTGGGGTCCATTTTTGGGTATTTTGGGGCCGTTTTGTGTTCTTTTGGGGCCACTCTTTTTTAGAGTTCTTTAGGGGCCGTTTTTGGGTCTTTAGAGGCAATTTTTGGGATCTTTCGGGGCCATTTGGGGATCTTTAGGAAACATTTTATTTTCCTGGGGTATTTTGGGTCCATTTTGGGTTTCATTTTGGGGTATTTTGGGGCCATTTTGGGGTATTTTGGGGCCACTCTTTTTTAGAGGCATTTAGGGGCCATTTCTGGGTCTTTAGGGGCCATTTTTGGGTCTTTAGGGGCCGTTTTATTTTCCTGGGGTATTTCGGGTCCATTTTGGGTCTGTTTTGGTCCATTTTTGGGTATTTTTGGGGCCATTTTGGGTTCTTTTGGGGCAACTCTTTTTCAGAGATCTTTAGAGGCCATTTTTGGGTCTTTAGGGGCCGTTTTTGAGTCTTTAGGAATCATTTATTTTCCTGGGTTATTTTGGGTCCATTTTGGGTCCATTTCGGGGTTCATTTTTGGGTATTTTTGGGGCCATTTTGCGTTCTTTTGGGGCAACTCTTTTTCAGAGATCTTCAGGGGCCATTTTTGGGTCTTTAGCGACCATTTTTGGCCTCTTTTGGGGCCATTTTTGCCTCTTTAGGAACGGCATTTTTTCCTGGGGCATTTCGGGGCCAGTTTGGGTCAATTTCTAGGTCCATTTTTGGGCATTTTGGGGCCGTCTTGCATTCTTTTGGGGCCACTCTTTTTTAGACGTCTTCAGGGGCCATTTTTGGGTCTTTAGGGGCCGTTTTTGAGTCTTTAGGAATCATTTTATTTTCCTGGGTTATTTGGGGTCCATTTTGGGTCCATTTCGGGCTCCATTTTTGGGTATTTTTGGGGCCATTTTGGGTTCTTTTGGGGCAACTCTTTTTCAGAGATCTTTAGAGGCCATTTTTGGGTCTTTAGGGCCCATTTTTGGCCTCTTTCGGGGCCGTTTTTGCCTCTTTCGGAACCGCGTTTTTTCCTGGGGCGTTCCGGGGCCGTTTTGGGTCCGTTTCGGGGGATTTTGGGGCCGCCTACCAGGCAGTGCTCCTTGCCGTGGTTGAGCCAGTGGCCGGTGCGGCCGGTGCGGATGATGCGCTGCAGTTGGTTGGTCTTCACCCAAATGATCTCGTCCACCCTCTCGTACCTTGGTGGGGGGGCGTGGCCAAAGAGGGCGTGGTCATAAAGTGGGCGGGGCCTAAATGGGCGTGGTCACCAAAAAAAAGGGGGGGGGGGGGCGGGGCTTCGGGTTACTCACCCCCAGAGGTTGAGGCACTCGCGGCCCAGCTCCATGGCCCTGCGGAGAGGGGGCTCCATGAGGTCAACCATGGAGGACCACCAGGAGGACCTCCGGGAGGTCCAATCGAGGAGGTCAATTAAAAAGGACCTCCGGGAGGTCCAATTAAGGAGGTTAATCAAGGAGGAGCTCCAGGAGGACCTCCAGGAGGTCCAAAAGAAGAGGTCAACCATGGAGGACCTCTAGGAGGGCCTCCAGGAGGTCCAACCAAGGAGGAAAATCAAGGAGGAGGTCCAAAAGAAGAGGTCAACCATGGAGGACCTCTAGGAGGACCTCCAGGAGGACCTCCAGGAGGTCCAAGCGAGGAGGTCAACCAAGGAGGACCTCCAAGAGGCCCAATCAAAGAGGACCTCCAGAAGGCCAATCAAGGAGGAACCCCAAGAGGACCTCCAAGAGGTCCAACCCAGGTTGACCTTCAAGAGAACCTCCTGGAGGCCAACCAAGAACCTCTAAGAGAACCTCCAAGAGGTCCAACCAAGGGGGACCTCCAAAAGAACCTCCAGGAGGTCCGCCAAGGAAGGCCTCCAAGAGGTCCAACCAAAGAGGATCTCCAAGAGAACCTCCTGGAGGCCCAAATTAGGAGGCCAATCAAGGAGGACCTCCAAGAGGACCTCCAGGAGGTCAACCAAGGAGGACCTCCAAGAGAACCTCCAGAAGGCCAACCAAGGAGACCTCCAAGATGATCTCCAAGAGGTCCAACCAAGGGGGACCTCCAAAAGAACCTCCTGGAGGCCCAAATGAGGAGGCCAACCAAGGAGAACCTCCAAGAGATCCAACCAAAGAAGACCTTCCAAGAGAACCTCCTGGAGGCCCAAATTAGGAGGCCAATCAAGGAGGACCTCCAAGAGGACCTCCAGGAGGTCAACCAAGGAGAACCTCCAAGAGGTCCAACCAAGGAAGACCTCCAAGAGAACCTCCAGAAGGTCAACCAAGGAAGACCTCCAAAAGAACCTCCAGGAGGTCCACCAAGGAAGGCCTCCAAGAGGTCCAACCAAAGAGGATCTCCAAGAGAACCTCCTGGAGGCCCAAATTAGGAGGCCAATCAAGGAGGACCTCCAAGATGACCTCCAGAAGGTCAACCAAGGAGACCTCCAAGATGACCTCCAAGAGGTCCAACCAAGGGGGACCTCCAAAAGAACCTCCTGGAGGCCCAAATGAGGCGGCCAACCAAGGAGGACCTCCAAGAGGACCTCCAGGAGGTCAACCAAGGAGGACCTCCAAGAGGTCCAACCAAGGAAGACCTCCAAGAGAACCTCCAGAAGGCCAACCAAAGAGGATCTCCAAGAGGTCCACCCAAGGAAGACCTCCAAGAGAACCTCCAAGAGGTCCAACCAAGGAAGACCTCCAAGAGAACCTCCAAGAGGTCCAATCCAGGAGAACCTCCAAGAGAACCTCCTGGAGGCCAACCAAGGAGACCTCCAAGATGACCTCCAAGAGGTCCAACCAAGGAAGACCTCCAAAAGAACCTCCAGGAGGTCCGCCAAGGAAGGCCTCCAAGAGGTCCAACCAAAGAGGATCTCCAAGAGAACCTCCTGGAGGCCCAAATTAGGAGGCCAATCAAGGAGGACCTCCAAGAGGACCTCCAGGAGGTCAACCAAGGAGGACCTCCAAGAGGTCCAACCAAGGAGGACCTCCAAGAGAACCTCCAAGAGGTCCAACCAAGGAAGACCTCCAAGAGAACCTCCTGGAGGCCAACCAAGGAGACCTCCAAGATGACCTCCAAGAGGTCCAACCAAGGAAGACCTCCAAGATGACCTCCAGGAGGTCAACCAAGGAGAACCTCCAAGAGGTCCACCCAAGGAGGACCTCCAGCAGGCCCACCACTCACCTCCCGGTGACCCAGAGGAAGAGGAAGCCCTCGTCCTGCAGGACGGGGATGTTGAGGCGCCGCATCTCGTCGTCGGTCAGCGTGCCGTAGGGCAGCTCCATGTGGATGTCCCAGGGCGGGTCGGCCATCACCACCGCGAACTTGCCCAGGATGCTGACGTCCAGGTAGCGGATGTCGCAGCAGATCCACTGCCAGGAGAAGACCCAGGGACCGTGACGGAAGGGCCACCAGCAGCGTGGGATCCACGTGGGGTGAGGAACGTCCCCGTGGAGGTCTACCAGCATGGTAGGATCTCCTTGGGGTGAGGAACGTCCCCATGGAGGGCCACCACCATCTTGGGTTCTACTTGGGGTGAGGAACGTCCCCATGGAGGTCTACCAGCATCGTAACTCCAATTTGGGGTGAAGAACGTCCTGATGGAGGTCTACCACCATCTTGGGTTCTACTTGGGGTGAGGAACGTCCCCATGGAGGTCCACCATCACCATCATAGGTCCCATTTTGGGTGAAGAACACCCCGATGGAGGTCCACCACCATCATAACTCCAATTTAGGATGAAGATACATCCCCATGGAGGCCCACCACCATCTTAGGTTCTACTTTTAGGGATGAAGAACATCCTGATGGAGGTCCACCACCACCATATCTCCAACTTAGGATGAAAATACAACCCCATGGAGGTCCACCACCATCATAACTCCAACTTAGGATGAAAATACACCCCCATGGAGGCCCACCACCATCATAACTCCAATTTAGGATGAAGAACGTCCCCATGGAGGTCCACCACCATCATAACTCCAACTTAAGATGAAGATACGTCCCCATGGAGGCCCACCACCATCTTAGGTTCTACTTTTAGGGATGAAGAACATCCTGATGGAGGTCCACCACCACCATATCTCCAACTTAGGATGGAAATACACCCCCATGGAGGTCCACCACCATCATAACTCCAACTTAAGATGAAGATACGTCCCGATGGAGGTCCACCACCATCTTAGGTTCTACTTTTGGGGGTGAAGAACACCCTGATGGAGGTCCACCACCATCGTAGCTCCAACTTAGGATGGAAATACACCCCCATGGAGGTCCACCACCATCATAACTCCAATTTAGGATGAAGAACATCCCCATGGAGGTCCACCACCATCATAACTCCAACTTAAGATGAAGATACGTCCCGATGGAGGCCCACCACCATCTTAGGTTCTACTTTTGGGGGTGAAGAACACCCTGATGGAGGTCCACCACCACCATACCTCCAACTTAGGATGAAAATACACCCCCATGGAGGCCCACCACCATCATAACTCCAACTTAGGATGAAGATACGTCCCCATGGAGGTCCACCACCATCATAACTCCAACTTAAGATGAAGATACGTCCCGATGGAGGCCCACCACCATCTTAGCTCCAACTTAGGATGAAAATACACCCCCATGGAGGCCCACCACCACCATAACTCCAATTTAGGATGAAAATACGTCCCCATGGAGCTCCACCACCACCACGGTGGCTCCTACCTGGGGTGGGAAGAGCCGGTCGGCGCCGGCGTCGGGCTGCGGCCGGGCGAGCTCCTGGCCGTGGTCGCGGCCGGGCGGCGCGGTGGCCTCGGCGCCGGTGGCCTCGGCGCAGGCGTCGATCTCGTAGTGGACGTACTTGCAGGTGTCCATGTGGAAGCAGGTGTTGAGGAACGAGCAGTCCCCCAAGGACTCGTCCGTGTGCTTGTTGATGATCCTCCTGGTGGCCCACCAGAAGATGACACACCACCCCCCTACCCCCATCCCCGCGTGGACCTTTTGGGTCAAAACGTGAGGGTTTTGCGGTGTTTCGGGTGTTTTTCTCACCGGAAGTGGAGCTTGCGGCACGGCCGCTCGGCGCCGGTGGCCTTGACGCACTCTTCCTTGGTGCCGTGGTCGCAGAACTCCTGGACCTGCGCCCGGCCCCGCGAGCGGAACTTCTCCACGATGGACTGCTCCTTGGCCGTGGTGGTGTTGAGGAGCTCCAGGATCTCCTGGCTCACCTGGAGAGGGGACAGGAGACCCCCACCGGGGCGCCTTGGTGGCATCTCCGGGGGTTTTTTGGGTTCCTTGAGGGGTTTTTGGGGTCAACGCGGCTTGGTGGGAGCTCAACGCTTTGGTGATGTGAAGATGTTCCTCGAGGTTTTGGGGTGAAACCATCTGGAGAACCTCAACCCTTGATGTCCCTCAAGATTTTTGGGGTGAAACCATCTGGAGAACCTCAACCCTTGATGTCCCTCAAGATTTTTGGGGTGAAACCATCTGGAGAACCTCAACCCTTGATGTCCCTCAAGACTTTTGGGGTGAACCCAACTCTTTCTTGAGGTTTTTCTTGGTAGAACCTCAAAAACCTCAAGTGTTTGAGGGACATCTTGGTGGAACCAAAGACTTTTGGGTTGAACCCGACTCTTCCTTTGACTTTTTCTTGGTAGAACCTCAAGAACCTCAACCCTTTTGGTGCCACCAAGACGTTCTCCAAGACTTTTGGGTTCCTTGGGTTGAACCCAACTCTTTGTTTGACTTTTTTTTGGTAGAACCTCAACCTTTTTGGTGCCACCAAGCCATCCCTCAAGACTTTTGGGTTGAACTCAACTCTTTCTTGTGGTTCTACCAAGAAATGTTGAAGAACCTCAACCTTTTAGGTGCCACCAAGACGTCCCTCAAGACTTTTGGGTTGAACCCAACTCTTTCTCGAGGTTTTTCTTGGTAGAACCTCAAAAACCTCAACTGTTTGAGGGACATCTTGGTGGAACCAAAGACTTTTAGGGTGAATCCAAGTCTTTCTTCAACTTTTTCTTGGTAGAACCTCAAGAACCTCAACCCTTTTGGTGCCACCAAGACGTTCTCCAAGACTTTTGGGTTGAACCCAACTCTTTCTTGAGGTTTTTCTTGGTAGAACCTCAAAAACCTCAACTGTTTGAGGGACATCTTGGTGGAACCAAAGACTTTTGGGTTGAACCCAACTCTTCCTTTGACTTTTTCTTGGTAGAACCTCAAGAACCTCAACCCTTTTGGTGCCACCAAGAGGTTCGCCAAGACTTTTGGGTTGAACTCAACTCTTTCTTGAGGTTCCACCAAGAAATGTTGAAGAACCTCAACCTTTTAGGTGCCACCAAGACGTCCCTCAAGACTTTTGGGTTGAACCCAACTCTTTCTCAAGGTTTTTCTTGGTAGAACCTCAAAAACCTCAAGTGTTTGAGGGACATCTTGGTGGAACCAAAGACTTTTGGGTTGAACCCGACTCTTCCTTTGACTTTTTCTTGGTAGAACCTCAACCCTTTAGATGTCCCTCAACCCTTTTAGGTTGAACCCAACTCCTTCCTTGACTTCTTCTTGCTAGAACCTCAACCTTTGAGGTGCCACCAACCCCCCCTAGATGCCACCAACCCCCCCTAGATGCCACCAACCCCCCCGTGACGCCTTTTTGCCGCCGACCGACCTTCTTGCTCTGCTGCTCCTTGGTGGACTGCTGGCTGAGCAAACTCTCGATCTCCAGGTCCACGTCGGACGCTTGCTTCCGCGACTTCTTGGCCAACTCCTTCCCACCTTCGGCGGCCATCCCGGCGCCGCCGGGCCCGCCGGGCCCGCCGGGGTCCTGCTCGGCTCGCCGTTTCCTCCCGGGGCCGTCGGCGTCGGCGTCGCCGTGCCGTTCGGCGCCGGTCATGGCGGCCAACTTGGAGTGGTCGGCGTAGGTCACCAGGGTGGGACCTTCGGCCAGCAGCCCCCGCCGCACCTCGATCAGCTCCTGGGCGGCGAATTTCTGCAGCAGGCTC
The DNA here is from genome assembly GCA_951411735.1 of Somateria mollissima. NCBI lineage: Eukaryota > Metazoa > Chordata > Aves > Anseriformes > Anatidae > Somateria > Somateria mollissima. The sequence goes on from CATOCB010000373.1 coordinate 16,391, forward strand.
TCCACCGTCCGCGGGGCGGCCGGCGCCTCGGGCTGTTTGGGGGGGGGTTTGGGGTGAAATCAGGGGGTTTTAGGGCTTTTTCTGGATTTTTTTGTTTTTTTTTTTCATGTTTTTTTGGATTTTTCTGCATTTTTTTTGCGTTTTTTCTACATTTTTTTTTGCGTTTTTTGATTTTTAAGGCTTGGTTTGGGGATTTTGGGTGGGATTTTGGGGCAGCCATGCGCTGGGTGGTTGGCATCTACGAGTGGGGGAAATTTGGGGGGTTTGGGGGTGAAATCAGGGGGTTTTAGGGCTTTTTCTGTTTTTTTTTGGTTTTTTTTTGGATTTTTCTGCATTTTTTTGCGTTTTTTTTTTTATTTTTAAGGCTTGGTTTGGGGATTTTGGGTGGGATTTTGGGGCAGCCATGCGCTGGGTGGTTGGCATCTACGAGTGGGGGAAATTTGGGGGGTTTTGGGGTGAAATCAGGGGGTTTTAGGGCTTTTTCTGGATTTTTTTTGGATTTTTTTGGATTTTTGGGGGATTTTTTTTGGATTTTTTTTTTCATTTTTTTTGGATTTTTCTGCATTTTTTTTGCTTTTTAAGGCTTGGTTTGGGGATTTTGGGTGGGATTTTGGGGCAACCATGCGCTGGGTGGTTGGCATCTACGAGTGGGGGAAATTTGGGGGGTTTTGGGGTGAAATCAGGGGGTTTTAGGGCTTTTTCTGGATTTTTATGTTTTTTTTTCTTTTTTTTTTGGATTTTTCTGCATTTTTTGGGGTTTTTTTTTTTGATTTTTAAGGCTTGGTTTGGGGATTTTGGGTGGGATTTTGGGGCAACCATGCGCTGGGTGGTTGGCATCTACGAGTGGGGGAAATTTGGGGGGTTTTGGGGCTTTTGGGGGATTATTTATTTATTTATTTATTTTGAATTTTGGGGGATTTTGGGGGCTTGGTTTGGGGATTTTGGGGCTTCTTCGGGGGATTTTGGGTGGGATTTGGGGGCTACCGTGCACTAGGTGGTCAACATCTACAAGTGTGGGAAATTTGGGGGGATTTTGGGTCCGCTTAATATATTTTAGGTGAGATTTCAGCTATTTTGGGTCCCCTTAGTCTACGTTGGTTTAGATTTTGGCGATTTTGGGTCCCCTTGATATATTTTGGGTGGGATTTCTGCCATTTTGGTTCCCCTTGGTCTATTTTGTGTTGGATTTTGGTGATTTTGGGTGGGATTTCTGCCATTTTGGATCCCTTTGGTGCATTTTGGGTGAGATTTTGGCTATTTTGGGTAGGATTTCTGCCATTTTGGTGCATTTTGGCTGGGATTTCTGCCATTTTGTCCCCCCTTGGTGTATTTTGGGTGGAATTTCAGCTATTTTGTGTCCCTTTGGTGCATTTCGGGTGGGATTTCGGCTATTTTGGGTGGGATTTCAGCTATTTTGGGTCCCTTTTGTATATTTTGGGTGGGATTTCAACAATTTCGGGTCCCTTTGGTGAATTTTGGGTGGGATTTCGGCTATGTTGGGTGGGATTTCTGCTATTTTGGTTCCCCTTGGTCTATTTTGGGTGGGATTTCGGCTATTTTGGTTCCCCTTGGTCTATTTTGTCTGGGATTTCAGCCATTTTGGGGTCCCTTTGGTGCATTTTGGGTGGGATTTCGGCTATTTTGGCGTCCCCTTGATACATTTTAGGTGGGATTTCTGCCATTTTGGGTCCCCTTGGTCTATTTTGGGTGGGATTTCATCTATTCTGGGGTCCCTTTGGTCTATTTTGGGTGGGATTTCGGCTACTTTGGGGTCCCTTAGATGTATTTCGGGTGAGATTTCTATCATTTTGGGTCCCTTGGGTGCATTTTGGGTGGGATTTCTGCCATTTGGGGTCCCCCTGGTCTATTTTGGGTGGGATTTCAGCTATTTTGGGTGGGATTTCTGCCATTTTGGGTCCCTTTCATGCGTTTTGGGTGGGATTTCTGCCCTTTTGCCCCCTCCCAGCCTATTTTTTGGAAGAATTTTGGCAATTTTGGGTCCGCTTGGTCTATTTTGGGTGGGATTTCGGCTATTTTGGAGTCCCTTTGGTGTATTTTGGGTGGGATTTCAGCTATTTTGGGTGGGATTTCTGCCATTTTGGGTCCCTTTGCTGCATTTCGGGTGGGGGGGGGGAGATGGATTTCGGCTATTTTGGGTGGGATTTCAGCCCTTTTGCCCCTCCCCAGCCTATTTTTGGGAGGAATTTTGCCTATTTTGGGTCCCTTGGGTGCATTTTGGCTGCGATTTCAGCCCTTTTGCTCCTCCCCAGCCTATTTTTGGGAGGAATTTTGGCTATTTTGGAGTCCCTTTGGTGCATTTTGGGTGGGATTTCTGCCATTTTGGGTCCCTTTGATGCGTTTTGGGTGGGATTTCTGCCCTTTTGCCCCCTCCCAGCCTATTTTTTGGAAGAATTTTGGCAATTTGGGGTCCGCTTGGTCTATTTTGGGTGGGATTTCGGCTATTTTGGGGTCCCCTTTATATATTTTGTGTGGGATTTCTGCCATTTTGTGTCCCTTTGGTGCATTTCGGGTGGGATTTTGGCTATTTTGGGTGGGATTTCAGCCCTTTTGCCCCTCCCCAGCCTATTTTTGGGAGGAATTTTGGCTATTTTGGGTCCCTTGGGTGCATTTTGGCTGCGATTTCAGCCCTTTTGCGCCTCCCCAGCCTATTTTTGGGTGGGATTTCAGCTATTTTGGAGTCCCTTTGGTGTGTTTTGGGTGGGATTTCGGCTATTTTGGGTGGGATTTCTGCATTTTGGAGTCCCTTTGGTGCATTTTGGGTGGGATTTCTGCCATTTTGGGTCCCTTTGGTGTATTTTGGGTGGGATTTCAGCTATTTTGGGTGGGATTTCTGCCATTTCATGCCCCTTGGGTGCATTTTATGTGGGATTCCTCCCCTTTCCCCCCCCTCCCTCTACTCTGAGTGCAACCGGGGACCCTTTCACCCCCCTCCCACCCCTCTTATTATTAAATTTGGGGTTCCCCCCCCAAAATAAAACCCCAAACTCACGGCAGCGATGGCTCGGCAGATGGCGGCGGCGTCGGTGGGGAGGGGCAGCGCCAGGTCGGCGAGGTGCAGCAGCAGGCGCCGCTCCAGCGCCGGGTCGGGGGCCAAATCCTCCCTCGCCCCCCCCCTGGGGGGCTGCCCCCCCCTCCCAAAATTCCTCCCCCCCCTCCCCCCCCGTCCCCCAAAAATCCTCCCCCCCCTCCGGGACCCGAGGGGGGAGGGGGGGGCCGGGCTGGAGGTGCGGGGAGGGGGGGGGGAGGGAGGGGGGCGGCGTGGCGGGGGTCTGCTGCTGGGGGGGGGGGGGGAAGGGGTGAAATCCCACTGAATTGCCCCAAAATCCCACTGAATTGCCCCAAAATCCCACTAATTCCCCCCAAAATCCCACTGAATTGCCCCAAAATCCCACTGAATTGCCCCCAAAATCCCACTGAATTGCCCCCCAAAATCCCACTAATTCCCCCCAAATTCCCATTGAATTGGCCCAAAATCCCACTGAATTGCTCCAAAATCCCCCTGAATCCCCCCAAATCCCACAGACTCCCCTCAAATCCTCATGAATCCCCCCAAATCCCACTGAATTGCCCCGAAATCCCCCCAAAATGCCCCTGAATTCCCCCAAAATCCCCCTGAATCTCCCCAAATCCCACTGAATTCCCCCAAAATCCCACAAAATCCCCCCAAATCCCCCCCAACCCCCACTTAAACCCCCCTAAACCCCCCCCAAATCCCCTTAACCCCCCCCCCAAAGCCCCCAAATCCCCCTGAACTCCCCCCAAAATCCCCCTGAACTTAACCCTTAAACCCCCAACTCCCCCTAAACCCCACTTAAACCGCCCAAATCCCCCCTTAAATTCCCCAAATCCCCCCCTTAACCCCCCCCCAACTCCCCCCAAACCCCCCTTAAATCCCCCAAATCCCCCCTTAAACCCCCCCAAATCCCCCCTTAAAACCCTCCAAATCTCCCCAACTCCCCCTAAATACCCCTTAAACCCCCCAAATCCCCCCCCAAATCCCCCTTAAACCCTCCAAATCCCCCCCCAAATCCCCCCCAACTCCCCCTAAATCCCCCTTAAACCCCCCAAATCCCCCCTTAAATCCTCCAAATCCCCCCCAAATCCACCTTAACCCCCCCAAATCCCCCCTTAACCTCCCCGAAATCCCCCCAAACCCCCCTTAAACACCCCAAATCCCCCCAAAACCCCCCTTAACCCCCCCCAATCTCCCCCAACTCCCCCCCAAAGCCCCCCCAAATCCCCCTTAACCCCCCCAACCCCCCCCTCAACCCCCCCCCCCCTCCCCCCCTCGCCCCCCTCACCCAAGGGGTCCTGCTTCCGCCGCCGCTGCAGCCGCTCCCGCAGCGAGTCGAGCTGCTTCTTGTGGGCCTGGATGGAGCTCCAGGTGTCCGACATCGCCGCCCCCCGCCGGCCCCCCCGGGCCTCTCCCCCCTGCCCGGGCCTCTCCCCCCCGGCCCCCGGCCTCCCCGAGCCCCTTCACGGCCTCCCCGAGCCCGCCCCGGCCTCCCCGCGGCCTAGCTCCCGGAAGGCCGCGAAGCCGCGCGCGCCATCTTGGAGCCGGGCGTTGCCACAGCAACCGCCGCCATTTTGTCTCCGGGCCCCTATTCCCCCGCCCCCTGCTGCCATGGCAACGGGCGCCATGTTGGTTACTGGCAGCGGGCTCCATAGCAACGCCCGCCATTTTGGGTTCCCGCCCCGCCCCGCTGCCATGGCAACGCCCGCCGCGCGCTGTGATTGGCTCCTCTCCCCCCTGCCCGCCGCCATCTTGGAGACGGGCAACGTCGCCCCCGCCGCCATCTTGGCTGAGGGCAGCCGCCGCCATCTTGCGAGCGAGCGGCGCCCCCCTGAGGGGGAAGAGGGGACAAGATGGCGGCGGCCGCCCCCCCCCCCCCACCCCCCAAAAACGCGCTTTTTCGCCCCAAAAAAGCACTTTTTTTACCACAAAAACCCACTTTTTAACCCCAAAAAAACGCTTTTTCAGCCCCAATCTAAAAGCGTGAGGCGGCGATAGAGTGAGGAAACGGCTTTAATAGGGCCCCGAAACGGCTTTAATAGGGCCCCAAGCCCTCGCTCTATGCTATCGGGGGGGGGGGGATTTTGGGGTGAAAAGAGGGGAATTTGGGGGCTGGAGGGGGTTTGGGTGGAAAAGGGGGATTTTGGGGTGCGGGGGGGTGGGGTTCATCCCCTCCCCACCGCACCCCATTTGTTTAATTAGGGTTAATTAGGTCGCGGCGTCCTCGTCCTGGGGGGGCTCCTGTGGGAGGTTGGGGGGGGGGGTGAAGACCCCAAAATTTTGGGGGGTGACCCCAAAATGTCACCCTAAAATCCCCCAAAATAGCATTTGGGACCCCCCCCAAATCCCCAATTCCCACCCAAATGCCCCAAGTCCCCCCTCAGAAACCCAAATAAAACCCCAAAACATCCCCAAATCCCCCCAAAATACCCCCCAGACACCCCAAAAAAACATTTGGGGCACCCCAAAATCCCCCAATTCCTCCCTAAAATCCCTCAAAAGCCCCAATAAACCCCAGAAGCCCCAAAATACCACCCCACTCCCCCCCAGAGCCCCCCCAAAACCCATTTGGGACACCCCAAATCCCCCAAATCCCCCCAAAATCCCTTCTAGGGCATCCCAAATCCCCCAAATTCCCCCCAAAATCCCATCTGGGACACCCCAAATCCCCCAATTCCCTCCCAATATCAATGCAGACACCACAATACCCCATCCAGGACACCCCAAATCCCCCAAATCCTCCCCAAAATCCCATCTGGGGCACCCCAAATCCCCCCAAAATCCCATCTGGGGCACCTCAAATCCCTGAAATCCACCCCAAAATCCCATCTGGGACACCCCAAATCCCCCAACCCCCCCAAAACCCCATCTGGGGCATCCCAAATCCCCCAAATCCCCCCAAAATCTCATCTAGGGCACGCCAAATCCCCCAAATTCCCCCAAAATCCCATCTAGGACACCCCAAATCTCCCAAATCCCCCAAAATCCCATATGGGGCACCCCAAATCCCCCAATTTCCCCCCAAATCTACCCAGACACCCCAAAATCCCTTCTGGGACACCCCAAATCCCCCAAACCCCGTCCAAATCCCACCTGGGACACCCCAAATCCCCCAAATCTCCCCCAAAACCCCATCTGGGACACCCCAAATCCCCCCCAAATCCCCCCCCCGACCCCAAATCCCCTCGAAATCCCCCCAAAATCCCCTTACCTGGCCGTGCCCCTACTCCTCCCCCTTCCCCTGTTTTTGGGGGGGTCCCTCGGGGTCTTCTGGGACCCCCCCGGGCTCTTGGGGTCCCTCGGGAGTCCCCGGGGGGGTCTCGGGGGGTCCCCGAAGGTTTTCGGGGGGTCCCCGGGGGGGTTTCGGACCCCAAAAGCAGACGGGAAAAGTCCCCTGGTTCCATCGCTGGGGGGGCTGGGGGAAAAGGGGGGTCAGCACCCCCAAATTTTTGGGGTGGGGACCCCAAAAAGGGCCCTAAAGGGGTTGGGGGGAGGGGGGGGCAAAAATTTGTAGTGGGGGAGCCCGAAAATGATGGGAAAAGGGGAAAAATCCCAAAAGTTTTTATGGGCGGGGGGAGTTGATCCCAAAAAAACGTAAAAAATGACCCCAAAAACTTAAATTTGGGGACCCCAAAAAAATTAAATTGGGAGAATTCTCTAAAAAAAAAAACTTAAATAGGGAGAATTCCCCCCAAAAAATCTTAAATGGGGGGAAATACCCCAAAAAATGTAGGTTGGGAGTCCCCAAAAACCTTAAATGGGGAGGATCTTCCCCAAAAATACTTAAATGGGGGGAATTGCCCCAAAAAAACTTACACTGGGAGACCCTAAAAACCTTAAATAGGAGAAATTCCCCTAAAAACCTTAATTGGGGGGAAATCACCCCAAAACATAGGTTGGGAGACCCCAAAAATACTAAATAGGGAGGAAACCCCCCAAAAAGACTTAAATGGGGAGAAATTGCCCCAAAAAACTACATTTAGAGACCCAAAAAAACTTAAATGGGAGGAAATCTCCCCAAAATCTTACATTGGGAGACCCCCAAAAAAGCGTAAATAGGAGAAATTCCCCTAAAAAAAACTTAACTGGGGGGAAATTGCCCCAAAAATCTTAAGTAGGGAGACCCCAAAAAGATTAAATGGGGGGAAATCTCCCCAAAATCTTACATTGGGAGACCGCAAAAAACTTAAATAAGGGAAATTCCCCTAAAAAAACTTAAAAGTGGGGAAATTGCCCCAAAAAACTACATTTATAGACCGAAAAAAAACTAAAATGGGGGAAATTCCCCCCAAAATATTAACTAGGGCGAATCATCCCTAAAAATTTGGGGTAAAACCCCCCAAAACGTGATTTTTGGGCAAAACCCTCATTTCCCCTTACCCGCTTCCTGGTGGCCTCGCAGCCTCCGTCCTGGCGGCCTTCCTCCCGGCCTCCTCCTCCTCCCTCCTCCTCCTCGGGCCTCCGATTTGGGGTCCCCCCGGTTTTGGGGTCCCCCCCCTTACTTCCTCCTCCTCCTCTTCCTCTTCCTCCTCCTCTTCCTCTTCCTCCTCCTCTTCCTCTTCCTCCCTCGTGCCGGAGGCCGCCGGCCTCCTCTTCCTCCTCCTCCTCCGAGCCTTCATCCTCCTCCTCTTCCTCCTCCTCCTCCTCCTCTTCCTCACTTTTGGGATTTTTGGCTCCCCCTCCCAAAATCTGGGCGTCCGACCCCCAAAACCTGAGCCTCCGACCCCAAAATCCGGGCCTCCGACCCCAAAATCCGAGCCTCCGACCCCAAAATCTGAGCCTCCGACCCCAAATCCGGGCCTCGCCCACGCCGTCGGCCCTCCTCCAGCCTCTCCCGGCAGAGGGGGCAAGAATTTGGGGTCCCCCCCCCCCCGGGACCTCACCCCCACCCCAAAAATCCGGCCGCCCGCACCCCTTGCACCGCCGCCGGCGGTCACCGGGGTGGAGGCCGCGGTGAGGCGGAGGCCGGGGCCGGGTCAAAGCCCCGGCGGCAAACGGGGCACTGGGGGCGGGGGGAGGGCGTTAATTGGGGGTTGGGGGGCGTTAATTGGGGGTTGGGGGGGTGTTAATTGGGGGTTGGGGGTGTTAATTGGGGGTTGGAGGTCATTGGTTGGGTGGTGGAGGCCGGTTGGGTGGTGGAGGACATCAACTGGGGGTTGGGGGGCGTTAATTGGGGGTTGGGGGTCGTTAACTGGGGGTTGGAGTTTGTTAATTGGGGGTTGGAGGTCGTTAATTGGAGGTTGGGGGTCGTTAATTGGGGGTTGGAGGTCATTAATTGGGGGTTGGAGGTCATTAATTGGGGGTTGGAGGTCGTTAATTGGGGGTTGGAGGTCATTAATTGGGGGTTGGAGGTCGTTAATTGGGGGTTGGAGGTCATTAATTGGGGGTTGGGGGTCGTCAACTGGGGGTTGGAGGTCGTTAATTGGGGGTTGGAGGTCGTCAACTGGAGGTTGGAGGTCATCAACTGGGAGTTGGAGGTCATTAATTGGGGGTTGGAGGTTGTTAATTGGGGGTTGGAGGTCGTCAACTTGGCGTTGGAGGTCATCAACTGGGGGTTGGAGGTTGTTAATTGGGGGTTGGAGGTCGTCAACTGGAGGTTGGAGGTCGTTAATTGGGCGTTGGAGGTCGTTAACTGGGGGTTGGAGGCCATCAGTTGGGCGTTGGCCAACGGTTGGGTGTTGGTAGCGATCAGTTGGGTGTTGTTGGCCATCGGTTGGCCACTGTTGGTCATCGGTTGGGCGTTGGAGGACATCGGTTGGGCGTTGGCCATCAATTGGACCTTCTTGGCCATCGTTGGGCCACTGTTGGCCATCAGCTGGGCGTTGGAGGTCATCAGTTGGGCGTTGGCCATCAGTTGACCACTGCTGTCCATCGTTGGGCCACTATTGGTCGTCGTTTGACCACTGCTGGCCATCGATTGGGCGTTGTTGGCCATCCGTTGGCCACTACTGGTCATTGGTTGACCACTATTGGCCATCGGTTGACCACTGTTGGCCATCAGTTGAGTGCTGGAGGACATCAGTTGGGCGTTGGCCATCGATTGGACCTTGTTGGCCATCGTTGGGCCACTGTTGGCCACCGATTGGACCTTGTTGGCCATCAGTTGACCACTATTGGTCATCGTTGGGCCACTGTTGCTCATCGTTGGGCCACTGTTGGTCATCAGTTGGGCGTTGGAGGACATCGGTTGGGCGTTGACCATCGATTGGACCTTGTTGACCATCGTTGGGCCACTGTTGGCCATCGTTGGGCTACTGTTGGTCATCGCTGGGCCACTGTTAGCCATCTGTTGACCACTATTGGCCATCGTTGGGCCACTGTTGGCCATTGGTTGACCACTGTTGACCATCGTTGGGCCACTGTTGGCCATCGGTTGGGTGTTGGCCATCGATTGGACCTTGTTGGCCATCGTTGGGCCACTGTTGGCCATCGTTGGGCCACTGTTGGCCATCGTTGGGCCACTATTGGCCATTGGTTGACCACTATTGGCCATCAGTTGGGCGTTGACCATTGATTGGACCTTGTTGACCATCGTTGGGCCACTGTTGGCCATCGTTGGGCCACTATTGGCCATCGTTGGGCCACTATTGGTCATCGTTGGGCCACTATTGGCCATCGTTGGGCCACTGTTGGCCATCGTTGGGCCACTGTTGGCCATCGTTGGGCCACTGTTGGCCATCGGTTGAGCGTTGGCCACCAATTGGACCTTGTTGGCCATCGGTTGACCACTATTGGCTATTGTTGGGCCACTGTTGGTCATCGTTGGGCCACTATTGGCCATTGGTTGAGCGTTAGTCATCGTTGGGCCACTGTTGGCCATCGTTGGGCCACTGTTGGCCATCGTTGGGCCACTATTGGCCATCGGTTGACCACTATTGGCCATCGTTGGGCCACTGTTGGCCATCAGTTGGGCGTTGACCATTGATTGGACCTTGTTGACCATCGTTGGGCCACTGTTGGTCATCGTTGGGCCACTGTTGGCCATTGTTGGGCCACTATTGGCCATCGGTTGGGTGTTGGCCATTGATTGGACCTTGTTGGCCATCGGTTGACCACTATTGGCCATCGTTGGGCCACTGTTGGCCATCGTTGGGCCACTACTGGTCATCGTTGGGCCACTATTGGCCACCAATTGACCGTTATTGGCCACCGATTGGCCATTATTGACCCCCCCTTGCCCCCCATTGGCCCCCACTTGCCCGTTGGCCACCGCTTGCCCCCCGTTGGCCACCGCTTGCCCCCCGTTGGCCACCTCCGGCGGTCTCCCCCCCCCCCTCCACCTCCCACCCGCTTTCCGACGCCGCGTCGGGCGGCCGAAACCCTACGCCACCCAGCCGGGACCACCCCTCGGTGGCCACCCGGGGGTGTTCGGTGGCCACCCGGGAGCCTTCGGTGGCCACCTGGGGGGTCCCGGGTGGCCACTTGGGGGCTCTTCTGGCGGTGCCGGTGCAGGTGGACCTTGAGGTTGCCGCGGGTGGTGAAGCGGTTGCCGCAGACGCCGCAGCCGTAGGGCCGCTCGCCGGTGTGGGACCGCAGGTGGATTTGGCGGGCGCTCTCGCTGCCGAATCCCTTCCCGCAGACCCCGCAGCCGTGCCTCAAAACGCCGGAATCCACCCCAAAAAAATGGAGGGGGCGCCCACGGGGTCCCCCGGCGTCCCCCGGCACCGGGGCGGCGTCGGGCGTTCGGCCGCGTGGAGCCGGCGCCAAGCGGTAGGGCGCGGCGAAGAAAAAAGCGGCCTGCTCGCTTTTGGGGGGAAAAAAGGGGAAAAAGGGTTTGGCGGAAGGGCTGGGGGGGGTTTTTTTGCGAGGGGGGTGGGTTTTCGGGGGTCCCGGCGCCCCCAAAAGGAGGAGGTGGCGGCAAATCTCCTCGGTCAGCTGCATCTGGCGGAGCTGGCGCTGCCGCAGCACCCGCAGCTCCTCCAGCAGGAGGGGGATGTCGAGGTTTTGGGGAGAAAAAAGGGGGTTTTGGGGGTTGGGGGGGGCGGGGAGGGGGGCGGAGGAGGGGGGCAGCGGCGGCGCCGGGGGTCCGGTTCGGGTGGCATCACCGAGGAGGAGGAGGAGGAGGTGGAGGAAGGCTCCTTGGCGGCCGGGCGGCGGGGGGCCGGGGAGGCTGCGGGGAGAAAAAGAACCAAATTAGTGGGGTTTTACCCCAAAATAAACGCCCTCCCCATGACGCAAGTGAGGCCCGAGGGAGGTTTCTCAAGGCCGGAGATGCAAAATTGCTGGGATTGTACCCAAAATTGCTGAAATTGTGCCCAAAATTGCTGAGGTCGTGCCCCAAATTCCTGATATTGTGCTAAAATTGCTGATATTTTGCCCCAAATCATTGATATTTTGCCCCAAATCATTGATATTTTGCCTCAAATCATTGATATTTTGCCCAAAATCGCTGATTCACACCTAAAACTACTGATATTGTGCCAAAAATTGCTGATATTGTGCTAAAATTGCTGATATTGTGCTAAAATTGCTAATATTTTGCCCCAAATCATTGATATTTTGCCCCAAATCATTGATATTTTGCCCAAAATCGCTGATTCACACCTAAAACAATTGATATTGTGCCCAAAATTGCTGAGATTGTGCCCAAACTGGTTGAAAATGTGCCCAAATTCACTGATACTGTGCCCAGATTCACTGATATTTTGCCAAAATTGCTGATATTTTGCCCCAAATTGCTGATTCACACGCAAAATCACTGATTCACACCTAAAATTGCTGATATTGTGCCAAAATTGCTGATATTGTTCCCATATTTGCTGAGATTGTGCCCAAAATTGCTGAAATTGCGCCCAAAATCGCTGATATGTTGCCCAAAATTGCTGATTCACACCTAAAATTGCTGATATTGTGCCAAAACTTGCTGAAAGTGTGCCCAAAATGGTTTATATTTTGCCCAAAATTGCTTATTCACACTAAAATTGCTGATACTGTGCCCAAATTTGCTGATATTGTGCCAAAATTGCTGATATTGTGACAAAAATTGCTGATATTGTGACAAAAATCCTTGATATTTTGCCCAAAATTGCTGAAGTTATGCCCAAATTCACTGATACTGTGCCAAAAATTGCTGATTCACGCCTAAAATTGCTGATACTGTGCCAAAAATTGCTGAGATTGTGCCAAAAATAGCTGATATTTTGCCCCAAATTGCTGATATTTTGCCCCAAATTGCTGATTCACACCTAAAATTGCTGATATTGTGTCAAAAATTGCTGATTCATACATAAAATTGCTGATATTTTGCCCAAAATTGCTGATATTGTGCCAAAATTGCTGATATTGTTCCCATATTTGCTGATATTGTGCCCAAAATTGCTGATATTGTGCCCCAAAATGCTGAGATTGTGCCCAAAACTGCTGAATTTGTGCCCTAAACTGCTGACACTATGCCAAAAAAGCTGATGTTTTGCCCCAAATTGCTGATTCGTACCTAAAACTGCTGATATCGCACCCCAAAATCCTGAAATTACACCCAAAATCGCAGATTCACCCCCAAAATTGCTGATATTGCACCCAAAACTGATGAAATTCCTCCCAAAATTGCTGCTTCAGGCCCAAAATTGCTGATATTGCACCCAAAACTGCTCATTCACACCCAAAATTCCTGAAATTGCGCCCAAAACCGCTGATATCGCACCCAAAATCGCAAGTTTTGCACCCAAAATTCTCCCCCCTAACCCTTCAAGGATTTTCTACCCCCAAAATCGCCGAAATTACCCCCAAAATCACCCCCATAAACAATCCTTCCCTGAACCCCAAAATCCCCGTTATTCACCCCAAAATCCTCTCCCCCTCCCCATAAAGGGCTCCCCTCTGAGAGGCCCCAAAATCCTCATTATTCACCCCAAAATCAACTCGCATTCCAAATAAACAATTTCCCCCCCCAAAGCCCCTAAATCCCTGTTTTTCACCCCAAAATCTCCTCCTTATAAACAATTTTCTAACAGCAAACCCCCCAAATCCCCTTTATTCACCCCAAAATCAATTCCCCGTCCCCGTAAACAATTTCTCCCCCTGCAAAGCCCCCAAATCCACATTTTTCACCTCAAAATCGATTCCCCTTCAAAATAAATGATTCTTCCCCTCCCCAGCGGCCCCAAAATCCCCCTTATTCACCCCAAAATCCATTTCCCTTCCCCAGAAACAATTTTCCCACCCCAGAAGCCCCAAAATCCCCCTTATCCACCCCAAAATCGATTCCCCCTCCCCACAGCCAGTTTCCCCCCTAAAACCCCCCAAAATCCCCGTTATTCACCCCAAAATGACCCCTCCCCTCCCACTAAGCAACCCCCCCGTGCAAAACTTCCCCAAAATCCCCATTTTTCACCCCAAAACCCAGCCCCAAGCACGGACAGGCCCCTCGGCCGTCACCCACCTCCCGGCTCGGCCATGGCACCCCCCCCCCCCGAAAAGTGACGTCATGATGACGTCACAGCCGAGGGGGGGGGTCCTGAGGGGGGTTTGGGGGAATTTGGGGGGATTTGGGGTGGATTTTTGGGGCGGATTTTCAAGGATTTGGGCAAGTTCGAGGGGGGTGGGGGGTTAAGGGGGGCTGTGGGGGGTCCTGGGGAGTTTTTGGGGCAATTTTTAGGGATTTGGGGAGTTTTGGGGTCTTTGGGGGGAAATCCTGACAGGATTTTTGTTATTTTGGGGAGTTTGGGATGTTTTAAAGAGTTTTTTGGGGGGTTCTGAGTGGATTTGGGGGAGTTTTGGGGTCTTTTGGGGGAGATCCTGACAGGATTTTTGTTATTTTGAGAGGGTTTTGGGGTCTTTTGGGGGAAATCCTGACAGGATTTTTATTATTTTGGGGAGTTTTGGATGTTTTAAAGAGTTTTTTGGGGAGTTCTGTGTGGATTTGGGGGAGTTTTGGGGTCTTTTGGGGGAAATCCTGACAGGATTTTGCTATTTTGAGAGAGTTTTGGGGTCTTTTGGGGGAGGTCCTGACAGGATTTTTATTATTTTGGGGAGTTTTGGATGTTTTAAAGAGTTTTTTGGGGAGTTCTGTGTGGATTTGGGGGAGTTTGGGGGTCTTTTGGGGGAAATCCTGACAGGATTTTGCTATTTTGAGAGAGTTTTGGGGCCTTTTGGGGGAAATCCTGACAGGATTTTGTTATTTTGGGGGGGATCTTAAGTTTTTTTGGGGAGTTCTGTGTGGATTTGGAGGAGTTTGGGGGTGTTTTAGGGGAGATCCTGACAGGATTTTTATTATTTTGTGGAGTTTTGGAGGGTTTTAAGAGTTTTTTGGGGGGTTCTGTGTGGATTTGGGGGAGTTTTGGGGTCTTTTGGGGCAGATCCTGACAGGATTTTGTTATTTTTTGAGGCGTTTGGAGGATCCTGAAGATATTTTGAGCTGTTCCTAAGTTTTTTTGAGGGGGGTGGGGGGGTCCCGATGCTTTCCGAGCCCACCCCACAACTTTTTTGGGGCATTTTAACCAACTTTGCCCCCCCTAACCCCCTCACCCATTTCCCCCCCCCAACCCCATTTCCCGACCCCACAACACGCGGGGGACCCCGAAGGACCCCCTCAACCCCTCCACCCCCCCCAAAACCCCCGAAATCCTCTCAAATCCCCCCAAAAAACACCTCCCCCCCCACCCACCGTGTCGGAGCGGCTGAGGCCGGCGCTGCTTGCGGCGAGGCATCGGGGGGGGGGCCACAAGGCCGGGGGGGGGCCACCCTCCTGTCCCCAACCCCGGCCCCTCGGGGACACGCCCCCCCCTTTTTTTTTTTCCTTAAAATTCCTTTATTTGCCCTTTTTCCCTCAGCTTTTGTCCCTTTTAACCCTTTCCTTCCCTCCTCCCCCCCCCCCCCCCGCAGTCCCCAATGGACTCGGCGGCTCCCGGGGCGGTTGCTAAGGGGAACGGCGCCGTTGCTATGGGAACGGCGCCGTCGCTAGGGGAGGACGGCGTTGTTGCTAGGGGGCGGTGCGCTGTTGCTAGGGGGCGGTGCGCTGTTGCTAGGGGCGGTGCGCTGTTGCTAGGGGGCGTTGCGCCGTTGCTAGGGGGTGGGACGCGGTTGGTAGGGGGTGGGACGCGGTTGCTAGGGGAAACGGCACGCCGCCAGGCCACGCCCCCTGCGAGCGCGGCGAAGCCAATCAGAGCGCGTTGCTAGGTAGATTAGAAGCTTGGAGGTGACACTATCCAGAGTACGGTGGCTCAGAGGGGACAAAAGACCTCGGAGTGCGTTCGCTGGGTTGTGCCTCCCAGTATGGCCCAGTATAGCCCAGTATGGCCCAGTAAGCCTCCTGCAGCAGTGTAGGGTTGTTTGGTGTCTCCCAGTATGGCCCAGTATAGCCCAGTATGGCCCAGTAAGCCTCCTGCAGCAGTGTAGGGTTGTTTGGTGTCTCCCAGTATGGCCCAGTATAGCCCAGTATGGCCCAGTAAGCCTCCTGCAGCAGTGTAGGGTTGTTTGGTGTCTCCCAGTATGGCCCAGTATAGCCCAGTATGGCCCAGTAAGCCTCCTGCAGCAGTGTAGGGTTGTTTGGTGTCTCCCAGTATGGCCCAGTATAGCCCAGTATGGCCCAGTAAGCCTCCTGCAGCAGTGTAGGGGGTGTTTGGGGTCTCCCAGTATGTCCCAGTATACCCCAATATGTCCCACTATATCCCAGTATTTCCCAGTAAGGCTCGTGCAGCCGGTTGTGGGGTACAGATGCCTCCCAGTATGGCCCAGTATAGCCCAGTTTACCCAGTAAGCTTCCTGCAGCAGTGTAGGGGGTGTGTGGGGTCTCCCAGTATACACCAGTATAGCCCAGTATGTCCCACTATATCCCAGTATGTCCCAGTAAGGCTCATGCAGCCGGTTATGGGGTACAGATGCCTCCCAGTATGGCCCAGTATAGCCCAGTAAGCCTCCTGCAGCAGTGTAGGGGGTGTTTGGGGTCTCCCAGTATGTCCCAGTATACCCCAGTATGTCCCAGTATGTCCCAGTAAGCCTCCTGCAGCAGTGTAAGGGGTGCTTGGGGTCTTCCAGTATGTCCCAGTATAGCCCAGTATGGCCCAGTATGGTCCAGTAAGCTTCCTGCAGCAGTGTAGGGGCTGTTTGGTGTCCCCCAGTATAGCCCAGTATGTTCCAGTATATCCCAGTATCGCCCAGTAAGCCTCCTGCAGCAGGGTATGGGTTGTTTGGGGTCTCCCAGTATGGCCCAGTATAAACCAGTCCATCCCACAACCCCCATGGGCTTCATTTGCCAGTGGCGCGAAAAAAGAGCCCTGAAATGGTCAAATTCCTATTTTTAACCTTATTTTTTCCCCCTATTTTTAACTTTTGTTGTTGTTTTTGAGTTTCTCCCCTAGGGGGCCGCGTTTTGGGCTAAAACGGGGCGGTTTTGGCCAAAAGCAGCTGCCCCAGGCAAATGAGGCCTTTTGGGGAAAAAAACAGGCGGTTTGGGTTAAAAATAGCACTGAAAATCCCGGGTTGTTTTTTTTTTATATATATAATTTTATGTTTTGGTTCATTTTAATCAAATTTGAGGTATTTTGGTAAAATGTTGGGTATTTAATATTAAGAAATAGAAAATAATAGAATCAATAGAATTAATAAAATAATAATAGAATTAATAAAAGAAATAAGAATAGAATTAATAATTAATAATAGAATTAATAATTAATAATAGAATTAATAATTAATAAATACATAAAATAATCCTTTATAAATAGAATTTTATTTATAAATATGAATAAAATTATCAAAAAAAATATAGTATTGAAAATATAATAGATTTTTTAAGTGAAAATAATGCTAATTAGAGCAAAACCATTTATTTATTAAAGTTTATATTGGAAATAAATAATTTAATTAAAAGCATTTTTAAGCTTTAGTAAGAAAATGCGTTTTATCATAAAAATATTTAAAAAGGATTTCTGCAAATATAAATAACAATATAAAAATATATTAATAATAAGATAATAATAATAAATCAGTAAATATCAAATTTATATAATATTTATGAATATAAAATAATATATAATATAATACATTACATATTATTTAATATATTTATAATACATTTATTAATATAATAATATTAATTAATAATTTATTTAATATAAAATATTAATAAATATAATGAAATACAATAAATATAATAAATATAATGAAATACAATAAATATAATAAATATTAATAAAATATGATGTTAATTATAATAAATTAATTGTATAATTAAATAATAATATAATAAATATATAATAATTCGGTGTTCTTAAATTATAAACATTTTATTATTACAATATCTAATAATTTATTAAATATATATGATAAGTGCATATAAAGTGTATAATAGGTAAAAATTAAAAATATATAAAATAAAAATTAAAAATAAGAAAGTAATAAAAATGTGAAAAATATAAAATATAAAGTACCAAAAACCACTTATTTCTACTGAAAATAATAATAAATAGCACCTACTTCTAATAATCGTGGCATTATTAATAATAATCGTCATGTATTTCTAATCAAATAATGATATTATTAGTCAAAATTATAGATAATACTAAAATTTAGTGTTTCTTTAAAAAACTAATAAAAATATTTGTAATCTAATGAGAAAAAGTCCCTGTTTCCAATCAAATAATTGTCATAATGCCCAAAGAACACCAGTTTTATTTTTTTATTAAAAAATAATAATTCGATAAAATAAAACTTCAATAAAATTCAATAAATTCAATATAAAAATGAAATGAAATGAAATGAAATGAAATAAAATAAAATGAAATAAAATGAAATGAAATAAAAAAAAATAAAATGAAATAAAATGAAATGAAATAAAATAAAATGAAATAAAATGAAATGAAATAAAAAAAAATAAAATGAAATAAAATGAAATGAAATAAAATAAAATGAAATAAAAAATAAAATAAAATAAAATAAAATAAAATAAAATAATACAAAAAAATAATAAAATAAAATAAAATAAAATAAAATAAAATAAAATAAAATAAAATAAAATAAAATAAAATAAAATAAAATAATAAAATTCAATAAAATAATTCTGAAACATCCCCTGAAATTAGTAATGGAGAAAGAACTTGATAAAAATTAATAAATTTCATTAATAAGGTAATAAAAAAGTACGATAGCACCAATTCCTGCTAAAATAAGGATAAAGAAATATAATTTTTCTAATAAAATAATAATAATTCTAATAAAATAGGGATATTTCTAGTATTATCATTCTAATATTTTTATTATTTAATAATAATAATAGTAATAATAATAGTAATAGTAATAACAATAATAATAATAATAATAATAATAATAATAATAATAATAATAATAATAATAATAATAATAATAATAATAATAATGGAATTATTTCTAATATAATAAAAGCGCAGATTTCTTAAAAATAATAAAAAATAATAAATTAATAAGAGATGTTTCTAATAATTTTAGAATAGCGAGTATTTCTTGAAATTAATAACAAAAGAGGTATTTCTAATAATAATATTAAAAGAGGTATTTCTTAAAAATAATAAAACGCGTATTTCTAATAATGCTAATTTTTAAATAGTCATTTCTTCAATAATAATGATAATTTCTAATAATTTTAAGGTAGCGGATATTTCACCTAAAATCAATAAATTAAAAAATAAAAATAAAAATAAATAAATAAATAAACACAAATATTTTTAAGAAATTGACAATTATTGTATGAAATAAATTCGAAGAAAATAATAAAAGTCAAATCCAATAAAATAGTAAAAAAAAGTCCGAATAAAAGAATAAAAATAAATTGGAATAAAATACGAAAATTGAATTCGAATAAAACAATAAAAAGAAATCCAAATAAAATGATACAAAATCAAATTAAAAAAAAATAATAATTCAAATAAAATAATAAAAATACCACTTTTAAAGCAAAATTAACCAAAACCCGGAGAATTTGGGGCCCGAGGTGAGTTTTTGAGCTCGTCGCCTCCTTCTGAGGCCCGCCCGCGCTGCGGCCCCATTTTTCTGTCATTTCTCCCCAATTTGGGGTTTCCCCGCCATGCAGGTGCCCGGCCTGAAAATAACCAGAATCGAAGCTGAAAGACCCAAAAATGCTTTTTTTTGCACATTTCTTACTTTTTCGCCAGCTGGGGGCTTAGAAATAAATCCATTCTCCCCCGAAAGTTGCGATTTTCGTTAAATTTCTATTTTTTTTTTTTTTCCCAGGCACCTGCTAATTGCGTTTTTCCCAACTTCCCCCGGAATTGGGGGTAATTACTCGATATTCGGTAAAATCGGAGCTTATCATTTCCGATACTTTCCTGCCCACCTAAATTCCAGGATTTTGGTTAAAAATAGAATTAGGGGCACTTTTGAATTAAATGGAGTTGTAATTAAAAGTAGTTGTAATTAAAAGTAGTTGCAATTAAAAGTAGTTGTAATTAAAAGTAGTTGCAATTAGGTTTAGTTCTAATTAGATGTGATTTTAATTAAACGTAGTTGTAATTAATCGTAATTAAATGTAAAACTAATTAAACGCCGATGTAATTAAATATAATTAAATATAATTAAATATATCTATGAGTATTTTTATAGTAAGATTATGTTTATCATCGAATATATTTATACTCGAAAATATTATTAATTAAGTGCTTTAATAGGTCAAAAATAGGCAAAAATATTAATTCGATTCATTAGATTTATAATTATTAATTATAATTATATAAACAAACCCTTTCAATTAAATACATCGATTTTCATGAATATACATCATTAATTATATATGATTAATTATATATGATTAATTATATATAATTAATTATATATATATTTTATATATATATAAAATATATAATATATATATTAATTATTATTAATATATATATTATAATTATATATAATTAATTATATATGATTTATATTCTATATGAAATATAGATCATATATATATATTAATTACATTTTAATTATATTTATATTTAATTATGATTCTTGGTTATGTTTTTAATTAACCGTGTGTAAAATTAAATACGTCTGGCTGCCAAGTCAACCCTGACACGCACCTGCTGTGCCGGAGGCGGGGCGGCAGGGCCTCATTTGCATATGCAAATCAGGATGTGCCCGCACTGCACGCAAACGAGAGGGGTGGGGCTTTCATCTATGCAAATGAGGGGAGCTTTGAAGGGTGGTGGTGGACCCACGGAGGGCCCATAGGGTCCTCCGGCCCCATAGCAGTTACCACGGGGTCCTCCAGCCCCATAGCGGTGTCCATAGGGTCCTTCTGCCCCATAGGGGTGACCATAGGGTCCCCCAGCCCCATAGCGTTGACCATAGGGTCCCCCAACCCCATAGGGGTGCCCATAGGGTCCTCCTGCCCCATAGCAGTGCCCATAGGGTCCTTCTGCCCCATAGGGGTGACCATAGGGTCCCCCAGCCCCATAGCGTTGACCATAGGGTCCCCCAACCCCATAGGGGTGCCCATAGGGTCCTCCAGCCCCATAGTGGTGGCCATAGGGTCCCCCAGCCCCATAGGGGTGGCCATAGGGTCCTCCAGCCCTATAGCGGTGCCCATAGGGTCCTTCTGCCCCATAGGGGTGCCCATAGGGTCCCCCAACCCCATAGTGGTGGCCATAGGGTCCTCCTGCCCCATAGCAGTGACCACGGGGTCCTCCAGCCCCATAGCGGTGACCATAGACTCTCCCAACCCCATAGTGGTGCCCATAGGGTCCTCCAGCCCCATAGCGGTGCCCATAGGGTCCTCCAGCCCCATAGCGTTGACCATAGGGTCCCCCAACCCCATAGGGGTGCCCATAGGGTCCTCCTGCCCCATAGCAGTGCCCATAGGGTCCCCCAACCCCATAGGGGTGCCCATAGGATCCTCCAGCCCCATAGGGGTGACCATAGGGTCCCCCAGCCCCATAGGGGTGGCCATAGGGTCCCCCAGCCCCATAGCAGTGACCATAGGGTCCTCCAGCCCCATAGCGGTGTCCGTGGTGTCCCCCAGCCCCATAGTGGTGCCCATAGGGTCCTCCAGCCCCACAGCGGTGCCCGTAGACTCCTCCAACCCCAAAGTCCTGCCCCTAAGGTCCTCCAGCCCCATAGCGGAGATATGGGAGGAGAAGGAAGTCCTCAAAGTCCCCGAGGGACCAATGATGGTTGGTGCGGCCTGCTGTAGGCCTCTACCTTCACCTCGTCCCATCCAATACCCGCGAGCCTCGAGCCCCTTTTTGGGCAGCTGGGGGGTTCCCTGACCTGGGAGCCCAAATTCCCTTCACTGAGCCCAAATTCTCTTCATTGAACCCAACTTCTCTTCATTGAACCCAAATCCCCTTCATTAAACCTATATTCTCTTCACTGAACCTAAATTCCCTCCACTTAACCCAAGTTCCCTCCATTGAGCCCAAATTCCCTTCACTGAACCCCAAATTCCCTTCACTGAACCCCAGTTTCCTTTACTGAACCCAAAATCCCTTCTCTGAGGCTAAATTCCCTTATCGGAGCCCAAATTCCTTTCACTGAACCCAAATTCCCTTCTCTGAGCCTAAATTCCCTTATCTGAGCCCAAATTCCCTTCACTGAACCCAAATTCCCTTCTCTGAGCCTAAATTCCCTTATCCGAGCCCAAATTCCTTTCACTGAACCCAAATTCCCTTCTCTGAGCCTAAATTCCCTTATCCGAGCCCAAATTCCCTTCACTGAACCCAAATTCCCTTCTCTGAGCCTAAATTCCCTTATTCGAGCCCAAATTCCCTTCACTGAACCCAAATTCCCTTCTCTGAGCCTAAATTCCCTTATTTGAGCCCAAATTCCCTTCACTGAACCCAAATTCCCTTCTCTGAGCCTAAATTCCCTTATTTGAGCCCAAATTCCTTTTACTGAACCCAAATTCCCTTCTCTGAGCCTAAATTCCCTTATCCGAGCCCAAATTCCTTTCACTGAACCCAAATTCCCTTCTCTGAGCCTAAATTCCCTTATTTGAGCCCAAATTCCCTTCACTGAACCCAAACTCCCTTCTCTGAGCCTAAATTCCCTTATCCGAGCCCAAATTCCCTTCACTGAACCCAAATTCCCTTCTCTGAGCCTAAATTCCCTTATTTGAGCCCAAATTCCTTTTACTGAACCCAAACTCCCTTCTCTGAGCCTAAATTCCCTTATTGGAGCCCAAATTCCTTTTACTGAACCCAAATTCCCTTCTCTGAGCCTAAATTCCCTTATTCGAGCCCAAATTCCTTTCACTGAACCCAAATTCCCTTCTCTGAGCCTAAATTCCCTTATTTGAGCCCAAATTCCTTTTACTGAACCCAAATTCCCTTCTCTGAGCCTAAATTCCCTTATTCGAGCCCAAATGCCCTTCACTAATATCAATGAGTTTGGTCCAATATCTTGAGTTTTGGGGCAAATACGGAGATATCTTTGATTTGGACATCTTTTCTCACAAAATACATGCAGATTTCGGCCCTTTACGGTTCTTTCCTGCAGCACCCATCGCAGAATGGGGTGAATCTCCCAAATTTGGCTACATCTGGGCCTTTTTAAGTTCACCCTTCGAGGGTTGGACGATGACTCTGCTCCTCCAGGTCAACCCCGGGGCTGTGGGCGGCCACGACGTTGGATGAGTCCGGAGGGGGCCTCGTGAAGCCCGGGGGGTCCCTGACCCTGGTCAAGGGGCTCGAATACGTCGCAGCTATTAACAACGATGGTAGTTGGACAGTTTACGCGCCGGCGGTGAAGGGACGCTTCACCATCTCCAGGCACAACGGGCAGAGCACGCTCACCCTGCAGATGAACAGCCTCAAGGCCGAAGACACCGCCACCTACTACTGCGCGAAAACCACTGGTAGTGGTTGGTGTGGTGGTAGTGCTGGTGGTGGTGATGGCTGACAATATTAACATCACCAGCACCATCATCATGACCAGAACCACAACCAATATCACCAGCAGATCCAGGACCCGCAGCAGCAGCAATCTCTCCCTAGCACCACCATAACTACCAGCACTTTTCGCGCAGTAGTAGGTGGCGGTGTCTTCGGCCTTGAGGCTGTTCATCTGCAGGGTGAGCGTGCTCTGCCCGTCGTTCTTGGAGATGGTGAAGCGTCCCTCCACCGCCGGCAAGTACCATGTGCCACTACCATCACTGTAAATACTCGCAACGTACTCGAGCCCCTTCCCTGGTGCCTGTTGCACCCAGTCCATGTTGTAGCTGCTGAAGGTGAAGCCGGAGGCCTTGCAGACCAGGGTCAGGGACCCCCCGGGACTCACGAGGCCCCCTCCGGACTCATCCAAGGTCTCGGCCGCCCGCAGCCCTGGGGAGGAAGGACAGAGAGCGGTGGGCTCAGCCGCACGGCACGGGCACAGTAGAAGGGTTTCACATTCATCTGAATCAGAGCAATGAAATACCCCGAGGAGGAAACATGAAGAACACCCCTCCTGGTGCCTTCAAATACGCCCGTCAACAGCGTCCCCACAGCACCCAGCACCCTTCCCTTCCCCACCATGAGTCCTCGGCCTCACGCCTTCGCCCTCCTCCTCCTCCTGGCCGCCGTCCCAGGTAGGGCCCGGTCCCGCGGAGGCTGCCGGCGGCCCCGGCTCCCCACGGCCGTGCGGGGGCCCGTGCCGTGCGGCTGAGCCCACCGCTCTCTGTCCTTCCTCCCCAGGGCTGCGGGCGGCCGAGACCTTGGATGAGTCCGGAGGGGGCCTCGTGAAGCCTGGGGGGTCCCTGACCCTGGTCTGCAAGGCCTCCGGATACACCTTCAGCAGCTACGAAATGCAGTGGGTGCGACAGGCACCCGGGAAGGGGCTCGAATACGTCGCACAAATTAGCAGCAGTGGTGGTAGCACATACTACGCGCCGGCGGTGAAGGGACGCTTCACCATCTCCAGGAACAACGGGCAGAGCACGCTCACCCTGCAGATGAACAGCCTCAAGGCCGAAGACACCGCCACCTACTACTGCGCGAAACGTGCTAGTGGTTATACTACAGCTCCTGGTAGTGATATTGCTGGTGCTCCTGGTGCTGGTTACATTGATGGTGGTGGTGACACTGACAATGGTGTTGGTGATGTTGACAGTGTTGGTATTGATTTCGGTGGTGATGTTGGCGGTGGTGGTGATGGTGTTTGTCACATCGCTCATCTTGATCACCCAAATCCCTGGCATTCCACCCTAAATCATTTGCTGAACCCAACTCATTCCGTTGACCCCAAGGTACTGAACTAAGCCCAAATTTCCTGCTCCATGGCCCAAACTTGCACCGGGGCGTCCCTGACCCTGGTCTGCAAGGCAACCAGCTTCACCTTCAGTGACTACTACATGTACTGGGTGCGACAGGCACCTGGGAAGGGGCTTGAAAGAGTCGCAGCTATTACCAGCGATGGTAGTAGCACAGGCTACGCGTCGGCGGTGAAGGGACGCTTCACCCTCTCCATGAACAACGGGCAGAGCACGCTCACCCTGCAGATGAACAGCCTCAAGGCCGAAGACACCGCCACCTACTACTGCGCGAAAACCACTGGTAGTTATGGTGGTGCTGCTGAGATTGCTGCTGCTGCGGGTGCTGGAGCTGCTGGTGATATTGGTTGTGGTTCTGGTCATGATGATGGTGCTGGTGATGTTAATATTGTCAGCCATCAACACCACCAGCACTACCACCACACCAACCACTACCAGTGGTTTTCGCGCAGTAGTAGGTGGCGGTGTCTTCGGCCTTGAGGCTGTTCATCTGCAGGGTGAGCGTGCTCTGCCCGTTGTTCCTGGAGATGGTGAAGCGTCCCCGCACCGCCGGCGCGTAAACTGTGCTACTACCACCACTGTTAATAGCTGCGACGTACTTGAACCCCTTCCCGGGCGCCTGTCGCACCCATGCCATGAGGTAGCTGCTGAAGGGGATGCTGGAGATGTTTGGGACTACCCATGCACTGCAGCGAGCTCTGTTTTACTCACAGTACTGGAACATTGTGCTCCAAAAAGTAAAGTATTTTCCCATTTGTGGCCACCCTTGCCCAAAATAGAAGGACGCACTGCCTCTTATGCTTACTCTTGACCCCAGTGTGGGCAACGTTTTTGCCCTTTCATGGGTATTTTTGCCCCAAATACAGAGGTGTTTGGCTCTAGAGGCCCCCTTTGCTCCAAACATGAGCACCTGGCTCATTTTCAAGGGCAATGTGGCCCCACGATGGGGGTTCTTTGCCCTTAATGGATATTTTTCAATGCAAATAAGACCCATTTCCCACTTTTTAACACCAGTTTGAATGAAATTGGGGTGTTGATTATTATCCTGGCCATTGACGCACATATCTCATGGATTTTTTTCCTCCTTTTTCATTTTTTCCCAGAATGATAGCATATTTTTAGCACTTTGGGGCCAGCTGAGTCCAAAATGTGGGAATGTCGTCCCACTTCTGGGCTAGAAACCCCCGATTTGAGAAGTTTTTGCTGCGACCTGCAGCGCTGCCCAGCCAAGCGCAGCCAGCCAGATGTTTGTGCGGGGGCTATTTCTGGGCAGAAAAACGAGTTATTTTGGTACGGCCTGAAACCTCAGCAGCTGGAGCAGCCCCAAAACACGGCTGCTTTCTGTTTTTTGTGTCCATTTTAGAAGAGATTGCAATTAAATTACTCAGCATCCATATGAAATAATCCATCCAATTAAATATTTCCATGTCATAAGTGATCAGGGATCATGATGAAATAAATAAAAGCACCTCATGAATTAGTGCGGGGTAGAAAATTAAATGGAATAATGAAGAAATGAAAGAAATGATTGTCAAAGATCAAAATGAAATACTTCCACAGGCCCAATTAATTAGAACATGGTGGAAAATACAAAAAAACAATCAAGTTTGTTGAGTTTCTTGTGTTCACCAAAGAAACACGATGAGTCCTTGTCAAGGATTGCCATGAAATAATTCAGTGCATGCAATTAATGAGTGTGTTATGGAATGTAAAGAAATACCCCCAGGAAGAAACGCAATGAACGCCCCCTCCTGGTGCCTTCAAATACGCCCATCCCCAGCGTCCCCACAGCACCCAGCACCCTTCCCTTCCCCACCATGAGTCCTCGGCCTCACGCCTTCGCCCTCCTCCTCCTCCTGGCCGCCGTCCCAGGTAGGGCCCGGTCCCGCGGAGGCTGCCGGCGGCCCCGGCTCCCCACGGCCGTGCGGGGGCCCGTGCCGTGCGGCTGAGCCCACCGCTCTCTGTCCTTCCTCCCCAGGGCTGCGGGCGACCGCGACGTTGGATGAGTCCGGAGGGGGCCTCGTGAGTCCCGGGGGGTCCCTGACCCTGGTCTGCAAGGCCTCCGGCTTCACCTTCAGCAGCTACGAAATGCAGTGGGTGCGACAGGCACCCGGGAAGGGGCTCGAATACGTCGCACAAATTAGCAGCAGTGGTGGTAGCACATACTACGCGCCGGCGGTGAAGGGACGCTTCACCATCTCCAGGAACAACGGGCAGAGCACGCTCACCCTGCAGATGAACAGCCTCAAGGCCGAAGACACCGCCACCTACTACTGCGCGAAAAGTGCTTACGGTGGTGGTGGTGCTCCTAGTATAGTCATTGGTGGTTTAATCATTTATGGTGCTGGTGGTGGTGCTGGTGGTGCTGGTGATGTTCTTTGTGGTGTATGGTCATTATAATGGTGTTGCTGATGGTCTTTGCGTTGCTCGTCATGGCCTTGGTGAGGTTAATATAGTCACTCATCAATACCAGCAGCACTAGCAGTGATCCAAGCACTAGCAGCAAACTCCCTAGCCCAGTAGTAGGTGGTAGTGTCGTGGGCCTTGAGGCTGATCATCTGCAGGGTGGCCGCCCTGGACCAGTAGCTCCTGGAGACCAAGTGTCCCTGAACCGCCGACGCGTACCTTGTGTCACTACCATCCTTCCTAATGTTTAGGATGTATTTGAGCCCCTTCCCGGGTGCCTGTTGCACCCGTAGCATTTGGTAGCCGCTGAAGGTGAAGCCGGAGCCCTTGCAGGCGAGGGTCTGGGACCCCCCAGGCTGAGCCCACCGCTCTCTGTCCTTCCTCCCCAGGGCTGCGGGTGGCCGAGACCTTGGATGAGTCTGGAGGGGGCCGTGTGAGTCCCGGGGGGTCCCTGACCCTGGTCTGCAAGGCCTCCGGCTTCACCTTCAGCGACTACAGCATGTGATGGATGCGACAGGCACCCGGGAAGGGGCTCGAGTTCGTCGCACGTATTAACAGTTATGGTAGTAGCACAAGCTACGCGCCGGCGGTGAAGGGACGCTTCACCATCTCCATGAACAACGGGCAGAGCACGGCCACCCTGCAGATGAACAGCCTCAAGGCCGAAGACACCGCCACCTACTACTGCGCGAAAACCACTTGTAGTGGTTGGTGTGGTGGTAGTGCTGGTGGTGTTGATGGCTGACAATATTAACATCACCAGCACCATCATCATGACCAGCACCAGCACCACCAGCAATATCTTCACCATAACCCCAACCACCACTATCAGCACTTTTCGTGCAGTAGTAGGTGGCGGTGTCTTCGGCCTTGAGGCTGTTCATCTGCAGGGTGGCCGTGCTCTGCTCGTTGTTCCTGGAGATGGTGAAGCGTCCCTCCACCGCCGACGTGTACCATGTGCTACTACCAGTGTTGCTAATTTCTGCGACGTATTTGAGTGCCTTCCCGGGCGCCTGTCGCATCCATGCCATGATGTAGCTGCTGAAGGTGTATCCGGATGCCTTGCAGACCACGGTCATGGACCCCAAGGCTGAGCCCACCGCTCTCTGTCCTTCCTCCCCAGGGCTGCGGGCGGCCTTGACCTTGGATGAGTCTGGAGGGGGCCTCGTGAGTCCCGGGGGGTCCCTGACCCTGGTCTGCAAGGGCTCCGGATACACCTTCAGCAGCAAGGACATGTATTGGGTGCGACGGGCACCCGGAAAGGGGCTCGAATACGTCGCGAGTATTAGCAACAGTGGTGGTACCACAAGATACGCGCCGGCGGTGGAGGGACGCTTCACCATCTCCAGGAACAACGGGCAGAGCACGCTCACCCTGCAGATGAACAGCCTCAAGGCCGAAGACACCGCCACCTACTACTGCGCGAAACGTGCTAGTGGTTATACTACAGCTCCTGGTAGTGATATTGCTGCTGCTACTGGTGCTGGTTACATTGATGGTGGTGGTGACACTGACAATGGTGTTGGTGATGTTGACGGGGTTGATATTGACTGTGGTGGTGATGTTGGCGGCAGTGGTGGTGGTACTGGTCACATCGCTCATCTTGATCACCCAAATCCCTGGCATTCCACCCCAAATCATTTGCTGAACCCAACTCATTCCATTGACCCCAAGGTACTGAACTAAGCCCAAATTTCCTGCTCCATGGCCCAAACTTGCACCGGGGGTTCCCTGACCCTGGTCTGCAAGGCAACCAGCTTCACCTTCAGTGACTACTACATGTACTGGGTGCGACAGGCGCCTGGGAAGGGGCTCGAGTATATTGCAGGTATCAGCTACAGTAGTAGTTACACAGTCTACACGCCGGCGGTGAAGGGACGCTTCACCATCTCCAGGAACAACGGGCAGAGCACGCTCACCCTGCAGATGAACAGCCTCAAGGCCGAAGACACCGCCACCTACTACTGCGCGAAATGTGCTGGTAGTGCTTGGAGTGGTGGTAGTGCTGGTGTGTTGATGGCTGACAATATTAGCATCACCCGGACCATTATGATCATCACAAAGACCATCACCAACACCATCAGCATGACCAGTACCACAACCAGTGTCACGAGCAGCTCCAGCACCAGCAGCACCATCAATCCTACCAGCATAACCACAACCACTACTACCAGCACGTTTCGCTCAGTAGTAGGTGGCGGTGTCTTCGGCCTTGAGGCTGTTCATCTGCAGGGTGAGCGTGCTCTGCCCGTTGTTCTTGGAGATGGTGAAGCGTCCCTGCACCGCCGGCGTGTAGTCTGTGCTACCACCGCTGTAGCTAATACCCGCGATGAACTCGAGCCCCTTCCCGGGTGCCTGTCGCACCCAGTACATCCAGTAGCTGCTGAAGGTGAAGCCGGAGCCCTTGCAGACCAGGGTCAGGGACCCCCCGGGACTCACACGGCCCCCTCCGGACTCATCCGAGGTCGCGGCCGCCCGCAGCCCTGGGGAGGAAGGACAGAGAGCGGTGGGCTCAGCCGCACGGCACGGGCACAGTAGAAAGGGTTCATGTTCATCTGAATTAGAGCAATGAAATACCCTGAGGAGGAAACACGATGAACGCCCCCTTGGGTGCCTTCAAATACGCCCGTCCCCAGCGTCCCCACAGCACCCAGCACCCCTTCCCTTCCCCACCATGAGTCCTCGGCCTCACGCCTTCGCCCTCCTCCTCCTCCTGGCCGCCGTCCCAGGTAGGGCCCGGTCCCGCGGAGGCTGCCGGCGGCCCCGGCTCCCCACGGCCGTGCGGGGGCCCGTGCCATGCGGCTGAGCCCACCGCTCTCTGTCCTTCCTCCCCAGGGCTGCGGGCGGCCGCGACGTTGGATGAGTCCGGAGGGGGCCTCGTGAAGCCCGGGGGGTCCCTGACCCTGGTCTGCAAGGCCTCCGGCTTCACCTTCAGCAGCTACGCCATGAACTGGGTGCGACAGGCACCCGGGAAGGCGCTCGAGTGGGTCGCGGGTATTAGCAGCAGTGGTAGTTACACAGACTACACGCCGGCGGTGAAGGGACGCTTCACCATCTCCAGGAACAACGGGCAGAGCACGCTCACCCTGCAGATGAACAGCCTCAAGGCCGAAGACACCGCCACCTACTACTGTGCGAAAACCACTTGTAGTGGTTGGTGTGGTGGTAGTGCTGGTGGTGTTGATGGCTGACAATATTAACATCACCAGCACCATCATCATGACCAGCACCAGCACCACCAGCAATATCTTCACCATAACCCCAACAACCACTCTCAGCACGTTTCGCGCAGTAGTAGGTGGCGGTGTCTTCGGCCTTGAGGCTGTTCATCCGCAGGGTGAGCGTGCTCTGCCCGTTGTTCCTGGAGATGGTGAAGCGTCCCTTCAAAGCCGGCGCGTAGCCTGTCCAACTACTATCGCTGGTAATAGCTGCGATATCTTCAAGCCCATTCCCTGGTGCCTGTCGCACCCATCTCATGCCCCAGCTGCTGAAGGTGAAGCCGGAGGCCTTGCAGACCAGGGTCAGGGACCCCCCGGGACTCACGAGACCCCCTCCAGACTCATCCAACGTCGCAGCTGCCCGCAGCCCTGGGGAGGAAGGACAGAGAGCGGTGGGCTCAGCCTGGGGGTCCATGACCGTGCTCTGCAAGGCATCCGGCTTCACCTTCAGCATCTACAGAGTGCAACAGGTGCTTGGGAAGGGACTTGAGGCTGTCGCAGCTATTGACAGTGGTGGTGGCACAACCGACATGCTGGCAGTAAAGGGACGTTTCACCATCTTCAAGGAGAACGGGCAGAGCACGCTCATCCTGCAGATGAACAGCCTCAGCGACACTGGACGAGTCCAGAGGGGCCTCGTGTAGCCTGGGGGGTCCCTGACCCTGGTCTGCAAGGCCTCCGGATACACCTTCAGCAGCTACGCCATGGGATGGATGCGACAGGCACCCGGGAAGGGGCTCGAAGCGGTCGCAACTATTAGGAACGATGGTAGTAGCCCATGGTATGCGTCGGCGGTGAAGGGACGCTTCACCATCTCCAGGAACAACGGGCAGAGCACGCTCACCCTGCGGATGAACAGCCTCAAGGCCGAAGACACCGCCACCTACTACTGCGCGAAACGTGCTGGTGGTGGTTGTGGTGGTGCTGTAGATGGGATTGATGGTGCTGCTGGTGCTGGAGCTACTGGTGACACTGGTTGTGGTACTGGTCATGCTGATGCAGTTGGTGATGGTGTTTGTGATGTTTATGATGGTCCTGGTGATGCTAATATTGTCAGCCATCAACACCACCAGCACTACCACGACTCCCAGCACTGCCAGCATAACCTCTCGCGCAGTAGTAGGTGGCGGTGTTTTCGGCCTAGTGCCTGTCGCACCCAAAACATGGGGTAGCTGCTGAAGGTGAAGCCGAAGCCTTTGCAGACCAGGGTCAGGGAACCCCCGGTGCAAGTTTGGGGCATGGAGCAGGAAATTTGGGCTTAGTTCAGTACCTTGGGGTCAACGGAATGAGTTGGGTTCAGCAAATGATTTGGGGTGGAATGCCAGGGATTTGGGTGATCAAGATGAGCAATGTGACGAGCACCATCACCACCACCAACAACATCACCACGACCAACACCATCATGAACACCACCACCACAATGAATAACAACACCATCCACATCACCAACACCATTGTCAATGTCACCACCACCATCAATGTAACCAGCACCAGCAGCACCAGCAATATCACTACCATCAGCTGTAGTATAACCACTAGCATCACCTCTCGCGCAGTAGTAGGTGGCGGTGTCTTCGGCCTTGAGGCTGTTCATCTGAAGGTTGAGTGTGCTCTGCCCGTTGTTCCTGGAGAGGGTGAAGCGTCCCTTCACCACCGGCGCGTAGTTTGTGCTACCACCACTGCTGTAAATACCCGCGACCAACTCGAGCCCCTTCCCGGGTGCCTGTCGCACCCAATACATGGCGTAGTAGCTGAAGGTGTATCCGGAGGCCTTGCAAACCAGGGTCAGGGATCCCCCGGGCTTCACGAGGCCCCCTCCGGACTCATCCAACGTCGCCCGCAGTCCTGGGGAGGAAGGACAGAGAGCAATGGGCTCCGTTGACTTATTATGAAATAACTCAGGGCAATGAAATAACCCAAGGAGGGTTAACCCAATTAATGCCTCTTTGGGCTCCTTCAAATATGCAGCGTCCCCACAGCACCCAGCACCCCTTCCCTTCCCCACCATGAGTCCTCGGCCTCACGCCTTCGCCCTCCTCCTCCTCCTGGCCACCGTCCCAGGTAGGGCCCGGTCCCGCGGAGGCTGCCGGCGGCCCCGGCTCCCCACGGCCGTGTGGGGGCCCGTGCCGTGCGGCTGAGCCCACCGCTCTCTGTCCTTCCTCCCCAGGGCTGCGGGCGGCCGCGACGTTGGATGAGTCCGGAGGGGGCCTCGTGAAGCCCGGGGGGTCCCTGACCCTGGTCTGCAAGGGCTCCGGATACACCTTCGGCGACTACAGCATGTATTGGGTGCGACAGGCACCCGGGAAGGGGCTCGAGTTCGTCGCGGGTATTAACAGTTATGGTAGTTACACAGACTACGCGTCGGCGGTGAAGGGACGCTTCACCATCTCCAGGAACAACGGGCAGAGCACGCTCACCCTGCAGATGAACAGCCTCAAGGCCGAAGACACCGCCACCTACTACTGTGCGAGAGGTGATGCTAGTGGTTATACTACAGCTGATGGTAGTGGTATTGCTGGTGCTGCTGGTGCTGGTTACATTGATGGTGGTGGTGACACTGACAATGGTGGTGGTGATGTTGACAGTGTTGGTATTGATTTCGGTGGTGATGTTGGCGGTGGTGGTGATGGTGTTCGTCACATCGCTCATCTGGATCACCCAAATCCCTGGCATTCCACCCCAAATCATTTGCTGAACCCAACTCATTCCGTTGACCCCAAGGTACTGAACTAAGCCCAAATTTCCTGCTCCATGGCCCAAACTTGCACCGGGGCTTCCCTGACCCTGGTCTGCAAGGCAACCAGCTTCACCTTCAGTGACTACTACATGTACTGGGTGCGACAGGCACCTGGGAAGTGGTTCGAATATGTCGCAGCTATTACCAGCGATGGTAGTAGCACAGGCTACGCGTCGGCGGTGAAGGGACGCTTCACCATCTCCAGGAACAACCCATCTCATGCCCCAGCTGCTGAAGGTGTATCCGGAGGCCTTGCAGACCAGGGTCAGGGACCCCCCGGGACTCACACGGCCCCCTCCGGACTCATCCAAGGTCTCGGCCGCCCGCAGCCCTGGGGAGGAAGGACAGAGAGCGGTGGGCTCAGCCTGCGGGGTCCTTGACCCTGGTCTGCAAGGGCTCCGGCTTCACCTTCAGCAGCTACAGCATGAACTGGGTGCGACAGAAACCCGGGAAGGGGCTTGAGTGGGTCGCGGGTATTGGCAGCAGTGGTAGTTACACAGGCTACGCGCCGGCGGTGAAGGGACGCTTCACCCTCTCCAAGAACAACGGGCAGAGCACGCTCACCCTGCAGATGAACAGCCTCAAGGCCTAAGACACCGCCACCTACTACTGCGCGAAAGAAACTGGTAGTGGTGGTTGGAGTTATGGTGAAGATATTGCTTGTGCTGCTGGTGCTGGTGCTGCTCTTGATGGTGTTTGTGGTGCTGCTCATGCTGATGGTGATGGAGATGTTAATATTGTCAGCCATCAACACCACCAGCACTACCACCACACCAACCACTACCAGTGTATCTGGTACCATCAACAACATCATGAAGACCATCACCAACACCATCTTCATGACCAGCACCACAACCAACATCAGCAGTAGCTCCAGCTGCACCAGCAATCTCAGCAGCACCCCTACCAGTACCACCACCTCTCGCGCAGTAGTAGGTGGCGGTGTCTTCGGCCTTGAGGCTGTTCATCTGCAGGGTGAGCGTGCTCTGCCCGTTGTTCCTGGAGATGGTGAAGCGTCCCTTCACCGCTGACGCGTAGAATGTGCTACCACCACTGTAGCTAATTTCTGGGATGTATTCCAGCAACTTTATTGGGCCTATAACGCCCAATACATGTAGTAGTCACTGAAGGTGAAGCCAGAGGCCTTGCAGACCAGGGCCATTGCCCTTCCCGTGCATTCGAACCCACCGCTCTCTGTCCTTCCACCCCAGGACTGCGGGCGGCCGAGACCTTGGATGAGTCCGGAGGGGGCCTCGTGAGTCCCGGGGGGTCCCTGACCCTGGTCTGCAAGGGCTCCGGCTTCACCTTCAGCAGCTACCAAATGCAGTGGGTGCGACAGGCACCCAGGAAGGGGCTCGAATACGTCGCGGGTATTAGTGACAGTGGTAGTTTCACAAACTACGCGCCGGCGGTGAAGGGACACTTCACCCTCTCCAGGAACAACGGGCAGAGCACGCTCACCCTGCAGATGAACAGCCTCAAGGCCGAAGACACCGCCACCTACTACTGTGCCAGACGTGATCGTGCTCCTGCTAGTGCTGCTGCTGCTTGTGGTGGTGATGGTGACTGCGCTGTTGATAGAGGTGTTAGTGGTGACGATGATGCTAGGCATGATGATGCGAGAGAGTGTGATGGTGTTGGTTGCAGTGGTGATAGTCCTCGAATATGTAACTATCACATCACGAGCACCATTAAGACCACCGAGACCTTCATCAACATCATGAGCACCTTCACCAACATCAACGTCACCATCGCCACCATAATCAACAGCACCAACACCATTGAGATCCATAACACTTTTAACATCCCCAACACCATTAACACCACCAACACCATTAGCACCACCAACACTATCATCATGACGAACACCCCAACCTACATCACCAGCAGCACCATAACCAGCAGCACGATCAATCTCATAAGCATAAGCATAACCATAACCAGTACCAGCAGCTTTCGTGCAGTAGTAGGTGGCGGTGTCCTCGGCCTTGAGGCTGTTCATCTGCAGGGTGAGCGTGCTCTGCCCGTTGTTCCTGGAGATGGTGAAGCGTCCCTTCACCGCCGGCGCGTAGTTTGTGTAACTACCACTGCTGCTAATTTCTGTGACGTATTCGAGCCCCTTCCCAGATGCCTGTCGCACCCAAAACATGGGGTAGCTGCTGAAGGTGTATCCGGAGGCCTTGCAGACCAGGGTCAGGGACCCCCCGGGCTTCACGAGGCCCCCTCCGGACTCATCCAAGGTCTCGGCCGCCCGCAGCCCTGGGGAGGAAGGACAGAGAGCGGTGGGCTCAGCCACACGGTACAAACCCTCTTGCAGTCCACAGCTGTCCGGTGGCCAAAATCCTTGTCTGGGACCTGTCCAGACCTGTGGGGCCTCCTGCAAGGCCTCCAGCCTCACCTCCGGCAACTACGGCATGCTCTGGGTGCGACAGGCACCTGGGAAGGGGTTCGAAGAGGTCACAAGTGTTGGGAACGATGGTAGTGGCACAACCTACGCGCCGGCGGTGAAGAGACGCTTCACCATCTCCAAGAACAACGGGCAGAGCACGCTCACCCTGCAGATGAACAGCCTCAAGGCCGAAGACACCGCCACCTACTACTGCGCGAGAGCTGCTGATAGTGGTGGTTGGAGTACTGATCGT
This sequence comes from Somateria mollissima, assembly GCA_951411735.1. NCBI lineage: Eukaryota > Metazoa > Chordata > Aves > Anseriformes > Anatidae > Somateria > Somateria mollissima. The sequence goes on from CATOCB010000373.1 coordinate 51,588, forward strand.
GCTGGTGGTGCTGATGAATGACATTATTAACGTCACCAACACCATCATCAAGACCAGCACCACAACCACTATCACCAGCAGCACCAGTAGCAGCACCAGCAGCAATCTCAGAACCATAACCATAACCATAACCATAACCACCATAAGCACATTTCATGCAGCAGTATGTGGCAGTGTCGTCGGCCTTGAGGCTGTTCATCTGCAGGTTGACCGTGCTCTGCCCGTTGTTCCTGGAGATGGTGAAGCGTCCCTTCATGGCCGACGCGTAGGCTGTGTAACTACCACTGCTGTCAATACTCGCGACGTACTCAAGCCCCTTCCCGGGCGCCTGTCGCACCCATGCCATGAGGTAGCTGCTGAAGGTGAAGCTGGAGATGTTTGGGACTACCCATGCACTGCAGCGAGCTCTGTTTTACCCACAGTATCACAACATTTTGTTCCAAAATATAAATTACTTTCCCATTCGTGGCCACCCTTCTCCCAAATAGAAGGACGCATTGCCTCTTATGCTTACTCTTGACCCCAGTATGGGCAATGCTTTTGCCCTTTCACGGGTATTTTTGCAACAAATACAGAGGTGTTTGGCTCTAGATGCCCTCTTTGACAAAAACATGAGCACCTGGCTCATTTTCAGGGGCATTGTGGCCCCACGATGGGGTTCTTTGCCCTTAATGGATATTTTTAAATGCAAATAAGACCCATTTCCCACTTTTTAACACCAGTTTGAATGAAATTGGGGTGTTGATTATTATCCTGGCCATTGACGCACCTATCTCATGGATTTTTTTCCTCCTTTTCCATTTTTTCCCAGAATGATAGCATATTTTTAGCACTTTGGGGCCAGCTGAGTCCAAAATGTGGGAATGTCATTCCACTCCTGAGATCAAAACCCCCGATTTGAGAAGTTTTTGCTGAGATCTGCAGCGCTGCCCAGCCAAGCGCAGCCAGCCAGATGTTTGTGCGGGGGCTATTTCTGGGCAGAAAAACGAGTTATTTTGGTACGGCCTGAAACCTCAGCAGCTGGAGCAGCCCTGAAACGCGGCTGCTTTCTGTTTTCTGTGTCCATTTTAGAAGAGATTGCAATTAAATTACTCAGCATCCATATGAAATAATCCATCCAATTAAATATTTCCATGTCATAAGTGATCAGGGATCACGATGAAATAACTCAAAGCACCCCATGAATTAGTGCGGGGTAGAAAATTAAATGGAATAATGAAGAAATGAAAGAAATGCTAGTCAAAGATCAAAATGAAATACTTCCACAGGCCCAATTAATTAGAACATGGTGGAAAATACAAAAAAACAATCAAGTTTGTTGAGTTTCTTGTGTTCACCAAAGAAACACGATGAGTCCTTGTCAAGGATTGCCATGAAATAATTCAGTGCATGCAATTAATGAGTGTGTTATGGAATGTAAAGAAATACCCCCAGGAAGAAACGCAATGAACGCCCCCTCCTGGTGCCTTCAAATACGCCCGTCCCCAGCGTCCCCACAGCACCCAGCACCCTTCCCTTCCCCACCATGAGTCCTCGGCCTCACGCCTTCGCCCTCCTCCTCCTCCTGGCCGCCGTCCCAGGTAGGGCCCGGTCCCGCGGAGGCTGCCGGCGGCCCCGGCTCCCCACGGCCGTGCGGGGGCCCGTGCCGTGCGGCTGAGCCCACCGCTCTCTGTCCTTCCTCCCCAGGGCTGCGGGCGGCCGCGACGTTGGATGAGTCCGGAGGGGGCCTCGTGAAGCCCGGGGGGTCCCTGACCCTGGTCTGCAAGGCCTCCGGATACACCTTCAGCTACTACGCCATGGACTGGGTGCGACAGGCACCTGGGAAGGGGCTCGAGTGGGTCGCGGGTATTAGCAGCAGTGGTAGTGGCACATACTACGCGCCGGCGGTGAAGGGACGCTTCACCATCTCCAGGAACAACGGGCAGAGCACGCTCACCCTGCAGATGAACAGCCTCAAGGCCGAAGACACCGCCACCTACTACTGCGCGAAAAGTGCTTACGGTGGTGGTGGTGCTCCTAGTATAATCATTGGTGGTTTAATCATTTATGGTGCTGGTGGTGGTGCTGGTGGTGCTGGTGATGTTCTTTGTGGTGTATGGTCATTATAATGGTGTTGCTGATGGTCTTTGCGTTGCTCGTCATGGCCTTGGTGAGGTTAATATAGTCACTCATCAATACCAGCAGCACTAGCAGTGATCCAAGCACTAGCAGCAAACTCCCTAGCCCAGTAGTAGGTGGCGGTGTCGTGGGCCTTGAGGCTGATCATCTGCAGGGTGGCCGCCCTGTACCAGCAGCTCCTGGAGACCAAGTGTCCCTGAACCGCCGACGCGTACCTTGTGTCACTACCATCCTTCCTAATGTTTAGGATGTATTTGAGCCCCTTCCCGGGTGCCTGTTGCACCCGTAGCATTTGGTAGCTGCTGAAGATGAAGTCGGGGGCCTTGCAGACCAGGGTCTGGGACCCTCCAGGCTGAGCCCACCGCTCTCTGTCCTTCCTCCCCAGGCCTTCGGGCGGCCGAGACCTTGGATGAGTCCGGAGGGGGCCTTGTGAGTCCCGGGGGGTCCCTGACCCTGGTCTGCAAGGGCTCCGGATACACCTTCAGCGACTACAGCATGGGATGGATGCGACAGGCACCCGGGAAGGGGCTCGAATACGTCGCGAGTATTTACAGCGATGGTAGTAGCACAAGCTACGCGCCGGCGGTGAAGGGACGCTTCACCATCTCCAAGAACAACGGGCAGAGCACGCTCACCCTGCAGATGAACAGCCTCAAGGCCGAAGACACCGCCACCTACTACTGCGCGAAAAGTGCTGATAGTTATGGTGGTGGTGCTCCTGGTAGGATTGATGGGGCTGCCAGTGCTGGAGCTGCTGGTGACACTGGTTGTGGTACTGGTCATGCTGATGTAGTTGGTGATGGTGTTTGTGATGTTTATGATGGTCCTGGTGATGCTAATATTGTCAGCCATCAACACCACCAGCACTACTACCACTCCAAGCACTACCAGTGGCTTTCGCGCAGTAGTAGGTGGCGGTGTCTTCGGCCTTGAGGCTGTTCATCTGCAGGGTGAGCGTGCTCTGCCCGTCGTTCCTGGAGATGGTGAAGCGTCCCTTCACCGCCGACGCGTACCATGGGCTACTACCATCGTTCCTAATAGCTGCGACCGCTTCGAGCCCCTTCCCGGGTGCCTGTCGCATCCATCCCATGGTGTAGCTGCTGAAGGTGTATCCGGAGCCCTTGCAGACCAGGGTCAGGGACCCCCCAGGCTACACGAGGCCCCTCTGGACTCGTCCAGTGTCGCTGAGGCTGTTCATCTGCAGGATGAGCGTGCTCTGCCCGTTCTCCTTGAAGATGGTGAAACGTCCCTTTACTGCCAGCATGTCGGTTGTGCCACCACCACTGTCAATAGCTGCGACAACCTCAAGTCCCTTCCCAAGCACCTGTTGCACTCCGTAGATGCTGAAGGTGAAGCCGGAGGCCTTGCAGAGCAGACTCAGGGACTCCCCGGGCTTCTATCACCGCTCTCTGTCCTTCCTCCCCAGGGCTGCGGGCGGCCGCGACGTTGGATGAGTCCGGAGGGGGCCTCGTGAAGCCCGGGGGGTCCCTGACCCTGGTCTGCAAGGGCTCCGGCTTCACCTTCAGCAGCTGGAGCATGAGATGGGTGCGACAGGCACCAGGGAAGGGGCTTGAAGATATCGCAGCTATTACCAGCGATAGTAGTTGGACAGGCTACGCGCCGGCGGTGAAGGGACGCTTCACCCTCTCCAGGAACAACGGGCAGAGCACGGCCACCCTGCAGATGAACAGCCTCAAGGCCGAAGACACCACCACCTACTACTGCACGAGAGGTGCTAGTACTGGTAGTGGACTAATGAGATTGTTGGTACTGCTGGTGCTGGAGGTGCTGCTAGTGGTATTGGTTGTGGAGCTGGTCATGATGGTGGTGCTGATGATGTTAATATTGTCAGCCCTCAACACCACCAGCACTACCACCACACCAACCACTACAAGTGGTTTTCGCACAGTAGTAGGTGGCGGTGTCTTCGGCCTTGAGGCTGTTCATCTGCAGGGTGAGCGTGCTCTGCCCATTGTTCTTGGAGATGGTGAAGCGTCCCTTCACCGCCGGCGCGTAGTATGTATCACTACCACTGCTACCAATACCCGCGACCCACTCGAGCCCCTTCCCAGGTGCCTGTCCCACCCAGTCCATGTAGTAGCTGCTGAAGGTGAAGCCGGAGCCCTTGCAGACCAGGGTCAGGGACCCCCCGGGCTTCACGAGGCCCCCTCCGGACTCATCCAACGTCGCGGCCGCCCGCAGCCCTGGGGAGGAAGGACAGAGAGCGGTGGGCTCAGCCGCACGGCACGGGCCCCCGCACGGCCGTGGGGAGCCGGGGCCGCCGGCAGCCTCCGCGGGACCGGGCCCTACCTGGGACGGCGGCCAGGAGGAGGAGGAGGGCGAAGGCGTGAGGCCGAGGACTCATGGTGGGGAAGGGAAGGGGTGCTGGGTGCTGTGGGGACGCTGGGGACGGGCGTATTTGAAGGCACCAGGAGGGGGCGTTCATTGCGTTTCCTCCTCGGGGTATTTCTTTACATTCCATAACACACTCATTAATTCCATGCACTGAATTATTTCATGGCAATCCTTGACAAGGACTCATCCTGTGTCTTTGGTGAACACAAGAAACTCAACAAACTTGATTGTTTTTTTGTATTTTCCACCATGTTCTAATTAATTGGGCCTGTGGAAGTATTTCATTTTGATCTTTGACAATCATTTCTTTCATTTCTTCAATATTCCATTTAATTCCCTACCCCGCACTAATTCATGGGGTGCTTTGTGTTATTTCATCGTGATCCCTGATCACTTATGACATGGAAATATTTAATTGGATGGATTATTTCATATGGATGCTGAGTAATTTAATTGCAATCTCTTCTAAAATGGACACAGAAAACAGAAAGCAGCCGCGTTTCAGGGCTGCTCCAGCTGCTGAGGTTTCAGGCCGTACCAAAATAACTCGTTTTTCTGCCCAGAAATAGCCCCCGCACAAACATCTGGCTGGCTGCGCTTGGCTGGGCAGCGCTGCAGGTCGCAGCAAAAATTTCTCAAATTGGGGGTTTCTAGCCCAGAAGTGGAACGACATTGCCGAAGTTTGGACTCAGCTGGCCCCAAAGTTTTGCAAATATGCTAGTATTCTGGGAAAAAAGGGAAAAGGAGGAAAAAATCCATGTGATAGTTGCGTCAATGGCCAGGATAATAATCAACACCCCAATTTCAATCAAACTGGTGTTAAAAAGTGGGAAATGGGTCTTATTTGCATTGAAAAATATCCATTAAGGGCAAAGAACCCCCACCGTGGGGCCATAATGCCCCTGAAAATGAGCCAGGTGCTCATGTTTTGGTCAAAGAGGGCATCTAGAGCCAAACACCTATGTATTTGGGGCAAAAATACCCATCAAAGGGCAAAAGCATTGCCCATACTGGGGTCAAGAGTAAGCATAAGAGGCAATGCGTCCTTCTGTTTGGGAGAAGGGTGGCCACGAATGGGAAAGTAATTTATATTTTGGAACAAAATGTTGTGATACTGTGGGTAAAACAGAGCTCGCTGCAGTGCATGGGTAGTCCCAAACATCTCCAGCTTCCCCTTCAGCAGCTACCTCATGGCATGGGTGCGACAGGCGCCCGGGAAGGGGCTTGAGTACGTCGCGAGTATTGACAGCAGTGGTAGTTACACAGCCTACGCGCCGGCGGTGAAGGGACGCTTCACCATCTCCAGGAACAACGGGCAGAGCACGGCCACCCTGCAGATGAACAGCCTCAAGGCCGAAGACACCGCCACCTACTACTGCGCGAAAAGTTCTGGTAGTTATGGTGGTGGTGCTCCTGGTAGGATTGATTGTGCTGTTGATGCTGGAGCTGCTGGTGACACTGGTTGTGGTACTGGTCATGCTGACGGTGTTGGTGATCGTCTTTGTGATATTTATGATGGTGCTGGTGATGCTAATATTGTCAGCCATCGACACCACCAGCACTACCAGCACTGCAAGCACTACCATCATAAACTCTCGCGCAGTAGTAGGTGGCGGTGTCTTTGGCCTTGAGGCTGTTCATCTGCAGGGTGAGCGTGCTCTGCCTGTTGTTCTTGGAGAGGGTGAAGCGTCCCTTCACCGCCGACGCGTAGTATGTGTAACTACCATAACTGTTAATACGCGCGACGAACTCGAGCCCCTTCCCGGGTGCCTGTCGCACCCACCACATGTTGTAGCTGCTGAAGGTGAAGCCGGAGCCCTTGCAGACCAGGGTCAGGGACCCCCCGGGCTTCACAAGGCCCAATCTGCATTCAGACAACCCGAGCACTGGGCTTGGTACCACCCAGCATGTCCGCAATTCCCTTCCCAACCTGCTCCTGCTGCCTTGTGGCCATCCAGCTCCACATCCCATCTCCTCAGACATTACTGCATTCCTTGGATAGTCCCAAATATCTCTGGCTTAACCTAAAACAGCTACCGCAGGGAATGGGTGCCACAGGTGCCCAGGAAGGGGCTCAAATACGTCGCACAAATTAGCAGCGATGCTGGTGACACAAGGTACACAGCAGCAGCTCAGGGACGCTTCACCATCCCCAGGAACAGTGTTAATCACGTTTATCATGCAGATGAACAGCCTCAAGGCCGACGACACTGCCACCTGCTGCTGCATGAAATGTGCTTATGGTGGTTATGGTTATGGTTATGGTTATGGTTCGGAGATTGCTGCTGGTGCTGCTGCTGGTGCTGCTGGTGATATTGGTTGTGGTGCTGGTCTTGATGATGGTGTTGGTGACGTTAATAATGCCATTCATCAGCACCACCAGCACGATCAGTACTCCAACCACCACTATCAGCAGCTCTCGCGCAGTAGTAGGTGGCGGTGTCTTCGGCCTTGAGGCTGTTCATCTGCAGGGTGAGCGTGCTCTGCCCGTTGTTCCTGGAGATGGTGAAGCGTCCCTTCACCGCCGGCGCGTAGGTTGTGCCACTACCATCGTTCCCAATACTTGCGACGTCTTCGAGCCCCTTCCCAGGTGCCTGTCGCACCCAGAGCATGCCGTAGTTGCCGGAGGTGAGGCTGGAGGCCTTGCAGGAGGCCCCACAGGTCTGGACAGGTCCCAGACAAGGATTTTGGCCACCGGACAGCTGTGGGCTGCAAGAGGGTTTGTACCGTGTGGCTGAGCCCACCGCTCTCTGTCCTTCCTCCCCAGGGCTGCGGGCGGCCGAGACCTTGGATGAGTCCGGAGGGGGCCTTGTGAAGCCCGGGGGGTCCCTGACCCTGGTCTGCAAGGGCTCCGGATACACCTTCAGCGACTACAGCATGGGATGGATACGACAGGCACCTGGGAAGAGGCTCGAGTGGGTCGCAGATATTAGCTATGATGGTAGTGACACATACTACGCGTCGGCGGTGCAGGGACGCTTCACCATCTCCAGGAACAACGGGCAGAGCACGCTCACCCTGCAGATGAACAGCCTCAAGGCCGAAGACACCGCCACCTACTACTGCACGAAAGCTGCTGGTACTGGTTATGGTTATGCTTATGCTTATAAGATTGATCGTGCTGCTGGTTATGGTGCTGCTGGTGATGTAGGTTGGGGTGTTCGTCATGATGATAGTGTTGGTGGTGCTAATGGTGTTGGTGGTGTTAATGGTGTTGGGGATGTTAAAAGTGTTATGGATCTTAATGGTGTTGGTTCTGTTGATTATGGTGGCGATGGTGACGTTGATGTTGGTGAAGGTGCTCATGATGTTGATGAAGGTCTCGGTGGTCTTAATGGTGCTCGTGATGTGATAGTTACATATTCGAGGACTATCACCACTGCAACCAACACCATCACACTCTCTCGCGTCATCATGCCTAGCATCATCGTCACCACTAACACCTCTATCAACAGCGCAGTCACCATCACCACCACAAGCAGCAGCAGCACTAGCAGGAGCACGATCACGTCTGGCACAGTAGTAGGTGGCGGTGTCTTCGGCCTTGAGGCTGTTCATCTGCAGGGTGAGCGTGCTCTGCCCGTTGTTCCTGGAGAGGGTGAAGTGTCCCTTCACCGCCGGCGCGTAGTTTGTGAAACTACCACTGTCACTAATACCCGCGACGTATTCGAGCCCCTTCCTGGGTGCCTGTCGCACCCACTGCATTTGGTAGCTGCTGAAGGTGAAGCCGGAGCCCTTGCAGACCAGGGTCAGGGACCCCCTGGGACTCACACGGCCCCCTCCGGACTCATCCAACGTCGCGGCCGCCCGCAGCCCTGGGGTGGAAGGACAGAGAGCGGTGGGTTCGAATGCATGGCAAGGGCAATGGCCCTGGTCTTCAAGGCCTCTGGCTTCACCTTGAGTGACTACTACATGTATTGGGCGTTATAGGCCCAATAAAGTTGCTGGAATACATCCCAGAAATTATCTACAGTGGTGGTAGCACATTCTACGCGTTGGCGGTGGAGGGACGCTTCACCATCTCCAGGAACAACGGGCAGAGCACGCTCACCCTGCAGATGAACAGCCTCAAGGCCGAAGACACCGCCACCTACTACTGCGCGAAACCTGCTGGTAGTGGTGGTTGGAGTTATGGTGAAGATATTGCTGGTGCTGCTGGTGCTGGTGCTGCTCTTGATGGTGTTTGTGGTGCTGGTCATGTTGATGGTGCTGGTGATGTTAATATTGTAAGCCATCAACACCACCAGCACTTCCACCACACCAAGCACTACCAGTGTATCTGGTACCATCAACAACATCATGAAGACCATCACCAACACCATCCTCATGACCAGCACCACAACCAACATAACCAGCTGCACCAGCAATCTCAGCAGCACCACTACCAGCACCACCACCTCTCGCGCAGTAGTAGGTGGCGGTGTCTTCGGCCTTGAGGCTGTTCATCTGCAGGGTGACCGTGCTCTGCCCGTTGTTCTTGGAGATGGTGAAGCGTCTCTTCACCGCCGGCGCGTAGGTTGTGCCACTACCATCGTTCCCAATACTTGTGACCTCTTCGAACCCCTTCCCAGGTGCCTGTCGCACCCAGAGCATGCCGTACTTGCCGGAGGTGAGGCTGGAGGCCTTGCAGGAGGCCCCACAGGTCTGGACAGGTCCCAGACAAGGATTTTGGCCACCGGACAGCTGTGGGCTGCAAGAGGGTTTGTACCGTGCGGCTGAGCCCACCGCTCTCTGTCCTTCCTCCCCAGGGCTGCGGGCGGCCGCGACGTTGGATGAGTCCGGAGGGGGCCTGGTGAAGCCTGGGGGCTCCATGGCCCTCGTCTGCAAGGGCTCTGGCTTTGACTTCAGCAGCTACGACATGATGTGGGTGCGACAGGCGCCTGGGAAGGCCCTTGAGTTTGTCGCGAGTATCACTGACCGTAGCAGCACATACTACGCGCCGGGGGTTGAGGGACGCTTCACCATCTCCAGGGACAACGGGCAGAGCACGCTCACCCTGCAGATGAACAGCCTCAAGGCCGAAGACACCGCCACCTACTACTGCGCCAAAGACATGGATGATAGCGGTTACCCTCATCCTGGTCAGATTGATGGTGCTGCTGGTGCTGCTCTTGTCCCAGGGAAAGGCCCCGACACAACTCACCTTGGCCACAAGTACCAGCAACACCAATATCTTCAGCAGTACCACTACCAGTACTAGCAGCTTTCGCGCAGTAGTAGGTGGCGGTGTCTTCGGCCTTGAGGCTGTTCATCTGCAGGGTGAGCGTGCTCTGCCCGTTGTTCCTGGAGATGGTGAAGCGTCCCTTCACCGCCGACGCGTAGTCTGTGTAACTACCATCGCTGTAAATACCCGCGACGAACTCGAGCCCCTTTCCGGGTGCCTGTCGCACCCAATACATGGCGTAGTAGCTGAAGGTGTATCCGGTTGCCTTGCAGACCAGGGTCAGGGAACCACTGGGACTCACACGGCCCCCTCCGGACTCATCCAAGGTCTCGGCCGCCCGCAGCCCTGGGGAGGAAGGACAGAGAGCGGTGGGCTCAGCCGCACGGCACGGGCCCCCGCACGGCCGTGGGGAGCCGGGGCCGCCGGCAGCCTCCGCGGGACCGGGCCCTACCTGGGACGGCGGCCAGGAGGAGGAGGAGGGCGAAGGCGTGAGGCCGAGGACTCATGGTGGGGAAGGGAAGGGTGCTGGGTGCTGTGGGGACGCTGGGGACGGGCGTATTTGAAGGCACCTGGAGGGGTGTTCATCATGTTTCCTCCTCGGGGTATTTCTTTACATTCCATAACACACTCATGTGCGACAGGCACCTGGGAAGGGGCTCGAATTCGTCGCGCATATTAACAGCGATGGTAGTTACACAAACTACGCGCCGGCGGTGAAGGGACGCTTCACCATCTCCAGGAACAACGGGCAGAGCACGCTCACCCTGCAGATGAACAGCCTCAAGGCCGAAGACACCGCCACCTACTACTGCGCGAGAGGTTATGCTGGTAGTGCTTGCAGTGCTGGTAGTGCTGGTGGTGTTGATGGCTGACAATATTAGCATCACCAGACAATATTAACATCATCGTGACCAGAACCACAACCAATATCACCAGCAGCTCCAGCACCAGCAGCAGCAGCAGTGTCATCAGCACCACCATAACTACCAGCTTGTTTCGAGCAATAGTAGGTGGCGGTGTCTTCGGCCTTGAGGCTGTTCATCTGCAGGGTGAGCGTGCTCTGCCCGTTGTTCCTGGAGATGGTGAAGCGTCCCTTCACCGCCGGCGCGTACCATGTGCTACTACCACCACTGTTAATACTCGCGACGAACTCGAGCGCCTTCCCGGGTGCCTGCCGGATCCATCCCATGCTGTGGCTGCTGAAGGTGTATCCGGAGCCCTTGCAGGCCAGGGTCAGGGACCCCCCGGGGCTCACACGGCTCCCTCTGGACTCCTCCAGCGTCTTGGCCACCCGCAGCCCTGTGGAGGAAGGACAGAAAGCGGAGCACTCTGTTGACTTATTATGAAATACCTCAGAGCAATGCAATATCTCATGCAGGAGACGCAATGAATGCCCCCTTCAGTGCCTTCAAATATGCAGCGTCCCCACAGCACCCAGCACCCCTTCCCCTGCACACCATGAGTCCTCGGCCTCACGCCTTCGCCCTCCTCCTCCTCCTGGCCGCCGTCCCAGGTAGGACCCGGTCCCGCGGAGGCTGCCGGCGGCCCCGGCTCCCCACGGCCGTGCAGGGGCCCGTGCCGTACGGCTGAGCCCACCGCTCTCTGTCCTTCCTCCCCAGGGCTGCGGGCGGCCGCGACGTTGGATGAGTCCGGAGGGGGCCGTGTGAGTCCCGGGGGGTCCCTGACCCTGGTCTGCAAGGGCTCCGGATACACCTTCAGCTACTACGCCATGGACTGGGTGCGACAGGCACCTGGGAAGGGGCTCGAGTGGGTCGCGGGTATTGGTAGCAGTGGTAGTGGCACATACTACGCGCTGGCGTTGAAGGGACGCTTCACCCTCTCCAGGAACGACGGGCAGAGCACGCTCACCCTGCAGATGAACAGCCTCAAGGCCGAAGACACCGCCACCTACTACTGCGCGAAACGTGCTTACGGTGGTGGTTCTGCTCCTAGTATAATCATTGGTGGTTTAATCATTTATGGTGCTGGTGGTGGTGCTGGTGGTGCTGGTGATGTTCTTTGTGGTGTATGGTCATTATAATGGTGTTGCTGATGGTCTTTGCGTTGCTCGTCATGGCCTTGGTGAGGTTAATATAGTCACTCATCAATACCAGCAGCACTAGCAGTGATCCAAGCACTAGCAGCAAACTCCCTAGCCCAGTAGTAGGTGGCGGTGTCGTGGGCCTTGAGGCTGATCATCTGCAGGGTGGCCGCCCTGGACCAGCAGCTCCTGGAGACCAAGTGTCCCTGAGCCGCCGACGCGTACCTTGTGTCACTACCATCCTTCCTAATGTTTAGGATGTATTTGAGCCCCTTCCCGGGTGCCTGTTGCACCCGTAGCATTTGGTAGCTGCTGAAGGTGAAGCCGGAGCCCTTGCAGGCGAGGGTCTGGGACCCCCCAAGGCTGAGCCCACCGCTCTCTGTCCTTCCTCCCCAGGGCTGCGGGCGGCCGCGACATTGGATGAGTCCGGAGGGGGCCTCGTGAGTCCCGGGGGGTCCCTGACCCTGGTCTGCAAGGGCTCTGGCTTCACCTTCAGCAGCTACCCCATGTACTGGGTGCGACAGGCACCTGGAAAGGGGCTCGAATTCGTCGCGCGTATTAACAGCGATGGTAGTAGCACAAGCTACGCGTCAGCGGTGAAGGGACGCTTCACCATCTCCAGGAACAACGGGCAGAGCACGCTCACCCTGCAGATGAACAGCCTCAAGGCCGAAGACACCGCCACCTACTACTGCGCGAAATATGCTGGTAGTGGTGGTTGTGGTTATGCTGGTAGGATTGATGGTGCTGCTGGTGCTGGAGCTGCTCGTGACACTGGTTGTGGTACTGGTCATGCTGATGGTGTTGGTGATGGTGTTTGTGATGATCATAATGGTCCGGGTGATGCTAATATTGTCAGCCATCAACACACCAGCACTATCACCACTCCAAGCACTACCAGCACTTTTCGCGCAGTAGTAGGTGGCGGTGTCTTCGGCCTTGAGGCTGTTCATCTGCAGGGTGAGCGTGCTCTGCCCGTTGTTCCTGGAGATGGTGAAGCGTCCCTTCCCCACCGGCGTGTAGACTGTGTAACTACTACTGTAGCTGATACCCGCAATATACTTGAGCCCCTTCCCAGGCGCCTGTTGCACCCACTCCATGGTGTAGTCGCTGAAGGTGAAGTCAGACGCCTTGCAGACCAGGGTCAGGGAACCCCCGGTGGAAGTTTTGGGTATGGAGCAGGAAATTTGGGCTTAGTTCAGTACCTTGGGGTCAATGGAATGAGTTGGGTTCAGCAAATGATTTGGGGTGGAATGACAAGGATTTGGGTGATCAAGATGACCGATGTGACCAGTACCACCACCACCGCTGCCAACATCACCACCACAGTCAATACCAACCCCGTCAACATCACCACCACCATTGTCAGTGTCACTACCACCATCAATGTAACCAGCACCAGCAGCACCAGCAATGTCACTACCAGGAGCTGTAGTATAACCACTAGCAGCTCTCGCGCAGTAGTAGGTGGCGGTGTCTTCGGCCTTGAGGCTGTTCATCTGCAGGGTGAGCGTGCTCTGCCCGTCGTTCCTGGAGATGGTGAAGCGTCCCTGCACTGCTGGCGCGTATCTTGTGATACTACCATCACTATAAATACCTGTGACCCACTCGACCCACTTCCCAGGTGCCTGTCGCACCCACTTCATGCTGTCACTGCTGAAGGTGAATCCGCAGATGTTTGGGACTAACCAGGGACTGCTGTGACGTCTGAAGAGATGAAGTGTGGTGTAGGATGGCCACATGGCAGCAGGAGCTGTTTGGGAAGGGAGATGTGGAGGTGCTGAGTGACAGCAAGCACGGTGCTCGGGTTCTCTGACTGCGGGGGGGGCCCTGTGAAGCCCGGGGGGTCCCTAACCTTGGTCTGCAAGGGCTCCGGATACACCTTCAGCAGCAACTCCATGTATCGGGTGGGACAGGCACCCGGGAAGGGGCTTGAAAGAGTCGCGGGTATTTACTATGATGGTAGTGAAACATACTACGCGCCGGCGGTGCAGGGACGCTTCACCATCTCCAGGAACGACGGGCAGAGCACGGCCACCCTGCAGATGAACAGCCTCAAGGCCGAAGACACCGCCACCTACTACTGCGCGAAACCTGCTGGTAGTTATGGTGGTGCTGATGAGATTGCTGCTGCTGCGGGTGCTGGAGCTGCTGGTGATATTGGTTGTGGTGCTGGTCATGATGATGGTGCTGGTGATGTTAATATTGTCAGCCATCAACACCATCAGCACTACTAGCACTCCAACCACTACAAGTGGTTTTCGCGCAGTAGTAGGTGGCGGTGTCTTCGGCCTTGAGGCTGTTCATCTGCAGGGTGAGCGTGCTCTGCCCGTTGTTCCTGGAGATGGTGAAGCGTCCCTTCACCGCCGGCGCGTAGTATGTGCCACTACCACTGCTGGTAATACCTGCGACGTACTCGAGCCCCTTCCCAGGTGCCTGTCGCACCCACTGCATGCTGTAGCTGCTGAAGGTGAAGCCGGAGGCCTTGCAGACCAGGGTCAGGGACCCCCCGGGACTCACGAGGCCCCCTCCGGACTCATCCAACGTCATGGCTGCCCACAGCCCTGGGGAGGAAGGAAAGCAGTGAAGCAGCCTTGGGTGGCCCTGACCATGGTCGTCAAGGGCTCTGGCTTCACCTTCAGCAGCTACCCCATGTACTGGGTGCGACAGGCACCCCGGAAGGGGCTCGAGAACCTCGCTGTTATTAGCAGCTCTGGTGGCACAAGCTACACGGTGGCAGTGCAGGGACGTGCTCCCGGTGGTCTTGATGGTGTTGAAGGTGCTGGTGATGTTCCTAAATGTTCTGCACCATACCCAACTGTTGTTTTAACAACATAGACGTGAGCACTGCCCAAAACCCTGGCCTTACACCTCAGAATTTTCTGCACTCAACCCAAAGCATTCCATTGAGCCTGAAAGTACAGAACTAAGCCCAAATTTCCTGCTCCATGCCCACATTTTAATAAAGGGTGTCCCTGATGCTGGTCTGCAAGGGCTCCGGATACACCTTCAGCAGCTACGACATGGCATGGGTGCGACAGGCACCCGGGAAGGCGCTCGAGTGGGTCGCGGGTATTGACAGCTACAGTAGTAGCACAGCCTACGCGCCGGCGGTGAAGGGACGCTTCACCATCTCCAGGAACAACGGGCAGAGCACGCTCACCCTGCAGATGAACAGCCTCAAGGCCGAAGACACCGCCACCTACTACTGCGCGAAACCTGCTGGTAGTGGTGTTTGGAGTTATGGTGAAGATATTGCTGGTGCTGCTGGTGCTGGTGCTGCTCTTGATGGTGTTTGTGGTGCTGGTCACGCTGATGGTGATGGAGATGTTAATATTGTCAGCCATCAACACCACCAGCACTACCACCACACCAACCACTACCAGTGTATCTGGTACCATCAACAACATCATGAAGACCATCACCAACACCATCCTCATGACCAGCACCACAACCAACATCACCAGCTGCACCAGCAATCTCAGCAGCACCCCTACCAGTACCACCACCTCTCGCGCAGTAGTAGGTGGCGGTGTCTTCGGCCTTGAGGCTGTTCATCTGCAGGGTGAGCGTGCTCTGCCCGTTGTTCCTGGAGATGGTGAAGCGTCCCTTCACCGCTGACGCGTAGAATGTGCTACCACCACTGTAGCTAATTTCTGGGATGTATTCCAGCAACTTTATTGGGCCTATAACGCCCAATACATGTAGTAGTCACTGAAGGTGAAGCCAGAGGCCTTGCAGACCAGGGCCATTGCCCTTCCCGTGCATTCGAACCCACCGCTCTCTGTCCTTCCACCCCAGGACTGCGGGCGGCCGAGACCTTGGATGAGTCCGGAGGGGGCCTCGTGAGTCCCGGGGGGTCCCTGACCCTGGTCTGCAAGGGCTCCGGCTTCACCTTCAGCAGCTACCAAATGCAGTGGGTGCGACAGGCACCCAGGAAGGGGCTCGAATACGTCGCGGGTATTAGTGACAGTGGTAGTTTCACAAACTACGCGCCGGCGGTGAAGGGACACTTCACCCTCTCCAGGAACAACGGGCAGAGCACGCTCACCCTGCAGATGAACAGCCTCAAGGCCGAAGACACCGCCACCTACTACTGTGCCAGACGTGATCGTGCTCCTGCTAGTGCTGCTGCTGCTTGTGGTGGTGATGGTGACTGCGCTGTTGATAGAGGTGTTAGTGGTGACGATGATGCTAGGCATGATGATGCGAGAGAGTGTGATGGTGTTGGTTGCAGTGGTGATAGTCCTCGAATATGTAACTATCACATCACGAGCACCATTAAGACCACCGAGACCTTCATCAACATCATGAGCACCTTCACCAACATCAACGTCACCATCGCCACCATAATCAACAGCACCAACACCATTGAGATCCATAACACTTTTAACATCCCCAACACCATTAACACCACCAACACCATTAGCACCACCAACACTATCATCATGACGAACACCCCAACCTACATCACCAGCAGCACCATAACCAGCAGCACGATCAATCTCATAAGCATAAGCATAACCATAACCAGTACCAGCAGCTTTCGTGCAGTAGTAGGTGGCGGTGTCCTCGGCCTTGAGGCTGTTCATCTGCAGGGTGAGCGTGCTCTGCCCGTTGTTCCTGGAGATGGTGAAGCGTCCCTTCACCGCCGGCGCGTAGTTTGTGTAACTACCACTGCTGCTAATTTCTGCGACGTATTCGAGCCCCTTCCCAGATGCCTGTCGCACCCAAAACATGGGGTAGCTGCTGAAGGTGTATCCGGAGGCCTTGCAGACCAGGGTCAGGGACCCCCCGGGCTTCACGAGGCCCCCTCCGGACTCATCCAAGGTCTCGGCCGCCCGCAGCCCTGGGGAGGAAGGACAGAGAGCGGTGGGCTCAGCCACACGGTACAAACCCTCTTGCAGTCCACAGCTGTCCGGTGGCCAAAATCCTTGTCTGGGACCTGTCCAGACCTGTGGGGCCTCCTGCAAGGCCTCCAGCCTCACCTCCGGCAACTACGGCATGCTCTGGGTGCGACAGGCACCTGGGAAGGGGTTCGAAGAGGTCACAAGTGTTGGGAACGATGGTAGTGGCACAACCTACGCGCCGGCGGTGAAGAGACGCTTCACCATCTCCAAGAACAACGGGCAGAGCACGCTCACCCTGCAGATGAACAGCCTCAAGGCCGAAGACACCGCCACCTACTACTGCGCGAGAGCTGCTGATAGTGGTGGTTGGAGTACTGATCGTGCTGGTGGTGCTGATGAATGACATTATTAACGTCACCAACACCATCATCAAGACCAGCACCACAACCACTATCACCAGCAGCACCAGTAGCAGCACCAGCAGCAATCTCAGAACCATAACCATAACCATAACCATAACCACCATAAGCACATTTCATGCAGCAGTATGTGGCAGTGTCGTCGGCCTTGAGGCTGTTCATCTGCAGGTTGACCGTGCTCTGCCCGTTGTTCCTGGAGATGGTGAAGCGTCCCTGCACCGCCGGCGCGTAGGCTGTGTAACTACCACTGCTGTCAATACTCGCGACGTACTCAAGCCCCTTCCCGGGCGCCTGTCGCACCCATGGCATGAGGTAGCTGCTGAAGGTGAAGCTGGAGATGTTTGGGACTACCCATGCACTGCAGCGAGCTCTGTTTTACCCACAGTATCACAACATTTTGTTCCAAAATATAAATTACTTTCCCATTCGTGGCCACCCTTCTCCCAAACAGAAGGACGCATTGCCTCTTATGCTTACTCTTGACCCCAGTATGGGCAATGCTTTTGCCCTTTGATGGGTATTTTTGCCCCAAATACA
Source organism: Somateria mollissima (assembly GCA_951411735.1). Taxonomy (NCBI): domain Eukaryota; kingdom Metazoa; phylum Chordata; class Aves; order Anseriformes; family Anatidae; genus Somateria; species Somateria mollissima. The sequence goes on from CATOCB010000373.1 coordinate 69,072, forward strand.
TAGGTGTTTGGCTCTAGATGCCCTCTTTGACCAAAACATGAGCACCTGGCTCATTTTCAGGGGCATTGTGGACACACAATGGGGGTTCTTTGCCCTTAATGGATATTTTTCAATGCAAATAAGACCCATTTCCCACTTTTTAACACCACTTTGAATGAAATTGGGGTGTTGATTATTATCCTGGCCATTGACGCACCTATCTCATGGATTTTTTTCCTCCTTTTCCATTTTTTCCCAGAATGATAGCATATTTTTAGCACTTTGGGGCCAGCTGAGTCCCAAATGTGGGAATGTCGTTCCACTCCTGAGATCAAAACCCCCGATTTGAGAAGTTTTTGCTGAGATCTGCAGCGCTGCCCAGCCAAGCGCAGCCAGCCAGATGTTTGTGCGGGGGCTATTTCTGGGCAGAAAAACGAGTTATTTTGGTACGGCCTGAAACCTCAGCAGCTGGAGCAGCCCTGAAACGCGGCTGCTTTCTGTTTTTTGTGTCCATTTTAGGAGAGATTGCAATTAAATTACTCAGCATCCATATGAAATAATCCATCCAATTAAATATTTCCATGTCATAAGTGATCAGGGATCATGATGAAATAAATAAAAGCACCTCATGAATTAGTGCGGGGTAGAAAATTAAATGGAATAATGAAGAAATGAAAGAAATGATTGTCAAAGATCAAAATGAAATACTTCCACAGGCCCAATTAATTAGAACATGGTGGAAAATACAAAAAAACAATCAAGTTTGTTGAGTTTCTTGTGTTCACCAAAGAAACACGATGAGTCCTTGTCAAGGATTGCCATGAAATAATTCAGTGCATGCAATTAATGAGTGTGTTATGGAATGTAAAGAAATACCCCCAGGAAGAAACGCAATGAACGCCCCCTCCTGGTGCCTTCAAATACGCCCATCCCCAGCGTCCCCACAGCACCCAGCACCCTTCCCTTCCCCACCATGAGTCCTCGGCCTCACGCCTTCGCCCTCCTCCTCCTCCTGGCCGCCGTCCCAGGTAGGGCCCGGTCCCGCGGAGGCTGCCGGCGGCCCCGGCTCCCCACGGCCGTGCGGGGGCCCGTGCCGTGCGGCTGAGCCCACCGCTCTCTGTCCTTCCTCCCCAGGGCTGCGGGCGACCGCGACGTTGGATGAGTCCGGAGGGGGCCTCGTGAGTCCCGGGGGGTCCCTGACCCTGGTCTGCAAGGCCTCCGGCTTCACCTTCGGCAGCTACTACATGGACTGGGTGCGACAGGCACCCGGGAAGGGGCTCGAATACGTCGCACAAATTAGCAGCGATGGTAGTTACACAAACTACGCGTCGGCGGTGAAGGGACGCTTCACCATCTCCAGGAACAACGGGCAGAGCACGCTCACCCTGCGGATGAACAGCCTCAAGGCCGAAGACACCGCCACCTACTACTGCGCGAAAAGTGCTTACGGTGGTGGTGGTGCTCCTAGTATAGTCATTGGTGGTTTAATCATTTATGGTGCTGGTGGTGGTGCTGGTGGTGCTGGTGATGTTCTTTGTGGTGTATGGTCATTATAATGGTGTTGCTGATGGTCTTTGCGTTGCTCGTCATGGCCTTGGTGAGGTTAATATAGTCACTCATCAATACCAGCAGCACTAGCAGTGATCCAAGCACTAGCAGCAAACTCCCTAGCCCAGTAGTAGGTGGTAGTGTCGTGGGCCTTGAGGCTGATCATCTGCAGGGTGGCCGCCCTGGACCAGTAGCTCCTGGAGACCAAGTGTCCCTGAACCGCCGACGCGTACCTTGTGTCACTACCATCCTTCCTAATGTTTAGGATGTATTTGAGCCCCTTCCCGGGTGCCTGTTGCACCCGTAGCATTTGGTAGCCGCTGAAGGTGAAGCCGGAGCCCTTGCAGACGAGGGTCTGGGACCCCCCAAGGCTGAGCCCACCGCTCTCTGTCCTTCCTCCCCAGGCCTTCGGGCGGCAGAGACCTTGGATGAGTCCGGAGGGGGCCTCGTGAGTCCCGGGGGGTCCCTGACCCTGGTCTGCAAGGGCTCCGGCTTCACCTTCAGCAGCTGGAGCATGAGATGGGTGCGACAGGCACCAGGGAAGGGGCTTGAAGATATCGCAGCTATTACCAGCGATAGTAGTTGGACAGGCTACGCGCCGGCGGTGAAGGGGCGCTTCACCATCTCCAGGAACAACGGGCAGAGCACGCTCACCCTGCAGATGAACAGCCTCAAGGCCGAAGACACCGCCACCTACTACTGCACGAAAGACTGTTGTGGTGGTCAGGCTCTTGATGGTGCTGGTGGTGGTGTTGACAGTATTGATGTTCACATGTTGATGCTGGTGCTCTTTATGATGATGGTGTTGGTGGTGTTGGTGTTGGTGCTCTTCATGATGATGATCATGGTGGCAGTGGTGCTGCTGCTGTTGATATTGATGGTGCTGAGAAGAGCTGCGGGTGGAGATCCTGCTGGTGGCTGGGATGAGTTGTGTTGGGGCCTGTCCCTGGGCCGTGAACAATGCCAGCAGCACCAGCAGCACCATCAATCTCACCAGCACAACCATAACTACCACCAGTGTAAGCCTCTTTCGCGCAGTAGTAGGTGGCGGTGTCTTCGGCCTTGAGGCTGTTCATCTGCAGGGTGAGCGTGCTCTGCCCGTTGTTCTTGGAGATGGTGAAGCGTCCCTTCACCGCCGGCGCGTAGTCTGTGTAACTACCACTGCTGCTAATACCCGCGACCCACTCGAGCGCCTTCCCGGGTGCCTGTCGCACCCACTGCATGGCGTAGCTGCTGAAGGTGAAGCCGGAGGCCTTGCAGACCAGGGTCAGGGACCCCCCGGGCTTCACGAGGCCCCCTCCGGACTCATCCAACGTCGCGGCCGCCCGCAGCCCTGGGGAGGAAGGACAGAGAGCGGTGGGCTCAGCCGCACGGCACGGGCCCCCGCACGGCCGTGGGGAGCCGGGGCCGCCGGCAGCCTCCGCGGGACCGGGCCCTACCTGGGACGGCGGCCAGGAGGAGGAGGAGGGCGAAGGCGTGAGGCCGAGGACTCATGGTGGGGAAGGGAAGGGGTGCTGGGTGCTGTGGGGACGCTGGGGACGGGCGTATTTGAAGGCGCCAGGAGGCGTGTTCATCATTTTTCCTCCTTGGGATATTTCATTGCTCTGATTCAGATGAATGTGAAACCCTTCTACTGTGCCCATGCCGTGCGGCTGAGCCCACCGCTCTCTGTCCTTCCTCCCCAGGGCTGCGGGCGGCCGAGACCTTGGATGAGTCCGGAGGGGGCCTCGTGAAGCCCGGGGGGTCCCTGACCCTGGTCTGCAAGGGCTCCGGCTTCACCTTCAGCAGCTACGCCATGTACTGGGTGCGACAGGCACCCGGGAAGGGGCTCGAGTGGGTCACGCTTATTACCAGCAGTGGTAGTGGCACATACTACGCGCCGGCGGTGAAGGGACGCTTCACCATCTCTAGGAACGACAGGCAGAGCTGGTGGTGCTGATGGAGATGCTTCTTGTGGCCAGGACAATTTGTGCCCAGGCCCTTTCCCTGTGCCAGGCATGAAGGCAGCAGCACCAGCAGCCTCATCGACGTAATGACCAATATCAGCGTGAGCAGCGCCTTCATCGTCATCGACACCAACATCACTTAGTAGTTTAGTGGGTAGTAGTAGTGATAGGAGGATGGTTGGAGTAGGTGACCTTGTAGCTCCTTTCCAAACTTGTGCTTTTTATGACTCCGTGCTTCTATGATCATTATCAACACCGTCGACATCATCGACACCATGATAATTATCAGTGATATCAACATCACCAACATCAACATCAACACCACCGCCAACGACGTCAAAGTTACCAACAACATCACCCTTACTGGAACCACCAATTTTACTGAAAGCATCATCACTAACACCTTTATCATCATCAACACCATCACCAACACCACCAACAGCATCACCCCCACCAGTGGCACCACCACAACCCCAACCACTACCAGCAGCATTCACGCAGGCAGGGTGTCCAGCAGAGTCAAATTCATCGTGGGTATTTACAGCAGTGGTAGCGCTACGGGCTGCAGCAGCACCAGCAGCACCATCGATCCGATAACCCCAACTATAACTACTACCAGCAATTTTCGCGCAGTAGTAGGTGGCGGTGTCTTCGGCCTTGAGGCTGTTCATCTGCAGGGTGAGCGTGCTCTGCCCGTTGTTCCTGGAGATGGTGAAGCGTCCCTTCACCGCCGGCGCGTAGGCTGTGTAACTACCACCAGTGTTAATAAATGCGACGTATTCGAGCCCCTTCCCAGGTGCCTGTCGCACCCACCACATGTAGTAGCTGCCGAAGGTGAAGCCGGAGGCCTTGCAGACCAGGGTCAGGGACCCCCCGGGACTCACGCGACCCCCTCCGGACTCATCCAAAGTCGCGGCCGGCCGCAGCCGTGGGGAGGAAGGACAGAGAGCGGTGGGCTCAGCCTGGGGTATCCCTGACCCTGGTCTGCAAGGGCTCCGGATACACCTTCAGCAGCTACAACATGGAGTGGGTGCGACAGGCACCCGGGAAGGGGCTCGAATACGTCGCAGCTATTAACAGTGGTGGTAGTGGCACATTCTACGCGCCGGCGGTGAAGGGACGCTTCACCATCTCCAGGAACAACGGGCAGAGCACGCTCACCCTGCAGATGAACAGCCTCAAGGCCGAAGACACCGCCACCTACTACTGCGCGAAACGTGCTGCTAGTGGTTATGGTGGTGCTGCTTCTGGTAGGATTGATTGTGCTGTTGATGCTGGAGCTGCTGGTGACACTGGTTGTGGTACTGGTCATGCTGACGGTGTTGGTGATCGTCTTTGTGATATTTATGATGGTGCTGGTGATGCTAATATTGTCAGCCATCGACACCACCAGCACTACCAGCACTGCAAGCACTACCATCATAAACTCTCGCGCAGTAGTAGGTGGCGGTGTCTTCGGCCTTGAGGCTGTTCATCTGCAGGGTGAGCGTGCTCTGCCTGTTGTTCTTGGAGAGGGTGAAGCGTCCCTTCACCGCCGACGCGTAGTATGTGTAACTACCATAACTGTTAATACGCGCGACGAACTCGAGCCCCTTCCCGGGTGCCTGTCGCACCCACCACATGTTGTAGCTGCTGAAGGTGTATCCGGAGCCCTTGCAGACCAGGGTCAGGGACCCCCCGGGCTTCACAAGGCCCAATCTGCATTCAGAGAACCCGAGCACTGGGCTTGGTACCACCCAGCATGTCCACAATTCCCTTCCCAACCTGCTCCTGCTGCCTTGTGGCCATCCAGCTCCACATCCCATCTCCTCAGACATTACTGCATTCCTTGGATAGTCCCAAATATCTCTGGCTTAACCTTAAACAGCTACCGCAGGGAATGGGTGCCACAGGTGCCCAGGAAGGGGCTCAAATACGTCGCACAAATTAGCAGCGATGCTGGTGACACAAGGTACACGGCAGCAGCTCAGGGACGCTTCACCATCCCCAGGAACAGTGTTAATCACGTTTATCATGCAGATGAACAGCCTCAAGGCCGACGACACTGCCACATACTGCTGCATGAAATGTGCTTATGGTGGTTATGGTTATGGTTATGGTTATGGTTATGGTTCTGAGATTGCTGCTGGTGCTGCTGCTGGTGCTGCTGGTGATAGTGGTTGTGGTGCTGGTCTTGATGATGGTGTTGGTGACGTTAATAATGCCATTCATCAGCACCACCAGCACGATCAGTACTCCAACCACCACTATCAGCAGCTCTCGCGCAGTAGTAGGTGGCGGTGTCTTCGGCCTTGAGGCTGTTCATCTGCAGGGTGAGCGTGCTCTGCCCGTTGTTCCTGGAGATGGTGAAGCGTCCCTTCACCGCCGGCGCGTAGGTTGTGCCACTACCATCGTTCCCAATACTTGCGACGTCTTCGAGCCCCTTCCCAGGTGCCTGTCGCACCCAGAGCATGCCGTAGTTGCCGGAGGTGAGGCTGGAGGCCTTGCAGGAGGCCCCACAGGTCTGGACAGGTCCCAGACAAGGATTTTGGCCACCGGACAGCTGTGGGCTGCAAGAGGGTTTGTACCGTGTGGCTGAGCCCACCGCTCTCTGTCCTTCCTCCCCAGGGCTGCGGGCGGCCGAGACCTTGGATGAGTCCGGAGGGGGCCTTGTGAAGCCCGGGGGGTCCCTGACCCTGGTCTGCAAGGGCTCCGGATACACCTTCAGCGACTACAGCATGGGATGGATACGACAGGCACCTGGGAAGAGGCTCGAGTGGGTCGCAGATATTAGCTATGATGGTAGTGACACATACTACGCGTCGGCGGTGCAGGGACGCTTCACCATCTCCAGGAACAACGGGCAGAGCACGCTCACCCTGCAGATGAACAGCCTCAAGGCCGAAGACACCGCCACCTACTACTGCACGAAAGCTGCTGGTACTGGTTATGGTTATGCTTATGCTTATAAGATTGATCGTGCTGCTGGTTATGGTGCTGCTGGTGATGTAGGTTGGGGTGTTCGTCATGATGATAGTGTTGGTGGTGCTAATGGTGTTGGTGGTGTTAATGGTGTTGGGGATGTTAAAAGTGTTATGGATCTTAATGGTGTTGGTTCTGTTGATTATGGTGGCGATGGTGACGTTGATGTTGGTGAAGGTGCTCATGATGTTGATGAAGGTCTCGGTGGTCTTAATGGTGCTCGTGATGTGATAGTTACATATTCGAGGACTATCACCACTGCAACCAACACCATCACACTCTCTCGCATCATCATGCCTAGCATCATCGTCACCACTAACACCTCTATCAACAGCGCAGTCACCATCACCACCACAAGCAGCAGCAGCACTAGCAGGAGCACGATCACGTCTGGCACAGTAGTAGGTGGCGGTGTCTTCGGCCTTGAGGCTGTTCATCTGCAGGGTGAGCGTGCTCTGCCCGTTGTTCCTGGAGAGGGTGAAGTGTCCCTTCACCGCCGGCGCGTAGTTTGTGAAACTACCACTGTCACTAATACCCGCGACGTATTCGAGCCCCTTCCTGGGTGCCTGTCGCACCCACTGCATTTGGTAGCTGCTGAAGGTGAAGCCGGAGCCCTTGCAGACCAGGGTCAGGGACCCCCTGGGACTCACACGGCCCCCTCCGGACTCATCCAACGTCGCGGCCGCCCGCAGCCCTGGGGTGGAAGGACAGAGAGCGGTGGGTTCGAATGCATGGCAAGGGCAATGGCCCTGGTCTTCAAGGCCTCTGGCTTCACCTTGAGTGACTACTACATGTATTGGGCGTTATAGGCCCAATAAAGTTGCTGGAATACATCCCAGAAATTATCTACAGTGGTGGTAGCACATTCTACGCGTTGGCGGTGGAGGGACGCTTCACCATCTCCAGGAACGACGGGCAGAGCACGCTCACCCTGCAGATGAACAGCCTCAAGGCCGAAGACACCGCCACCTACTACTGCGCGAAACCTGCTGGTAGTGGTGGTTGGAGTTATGGTGAAGATATTGCTGGTGCTGCTGGTGCTGGTGCTGCTCTTGATGGTGTTTGTGGTGCTGGTCATGTTGATGGTGCTGGTGATGTTAATATTGTAAGCCATCAACACCACCAGCACTTCCACCACACCAAGCACTACCAGTGTATCTGGTACCATCAACAACATCATGAAGACCATCACCAACACCATCCTCATGACCAGCACCACAACCAACATAACCAGCTGCACCAGCAATCTCAGCAGCACCACTACCAGCACCACCACCTCTCGCGCAGTAGTAGGTGGCGGTGTCTTCGGCCTTGAGGCTGTTCATCTGCAGGGTGACCGTGCTCTGCCCGTTGTTCTTGGAGATGGTGAAGCGTCTCTTCACCGCCGGCGCGTAGGTTGTGCCACTACCATCGTTCCCAATACTTGTGACCTCTTCGAACCCCTTCCCAGGTGCCTGTCGCACCCAGAGCATGCCGTACTTGCCGGAGGTGAGGCTGGAGGCCTTGCAGGAGGCCCCACAGGTCTGGACAGGTCCCAGACAAGGATTTTGGCCACCGGACAGCTGTGGGCTGCAAGAGGGTTTGTACCGTGCGGCTGAGCCCACCGCTCTCTGTCCTTCCTCCCCAGGGCTGCGGGCGGCCGCGACGTTGGATGAGTCCGGAGGGGGCCTGGTGAAGCCTGGGGGCTCCATGGCCCTCGTCTGCAAGGGCTCTGGCTTTGACTTCAGCAGCTACGACATGATGTGGGTGCGACAGGCGCCTGGGAAGGCCCTTGAGTTTGTCGCGAGTATCACTGACCGTAGCAGCACATACTACGCGCCGGGGGTTGAGGGACGCTTCACCATCTCCAGGGACAATGGGCAGAGCACGGCCACCCTGCAGATGAACAGCCTCAAGGCCGAAGACACCGCCACCTACTACTGCGCCAAAGACATGGATGATAGCGGTTACCCTCATCCTGGTCAGATTGATGGTGCTGCTGGTGCTGCTCTTGTCCCAGGGAAAGGCCCCGACACAACTCACCTTGGCCACAAGTACCAGCAACACCAATATCTTCAGCAGTACCACTACCAGTACTAGCAGCTTTCGCGCAGTAGTAGGTGGCGGTGTCTTCGGCCTTGAGGCTGTTCATCTGCAGGGTGAGCGTGCTCTGCCCGTTGTTCCTGGAGATGGTGAAGCGTCCCTTCACCGCCGACGCGTAGTCTGTGTAACTACCATCGCTGTAAATACCCGCGACGAACTCGAGCCCCTTTCCGGGTGCCTGTCGCACCCAATACATGGCGTAGTAGCTGAAGGTGTATCCGGTTGCCTTGCAGACCAGGGTCAGGGAACCACTGGGACTCACACGGCCCCCTCCGGACTCATCCAAGGTCTCGGCCGCCCGCAGCCCTGGGGAGGAAGGACAGAGAGCGGTGGGCTCAGCCGCACGGCACGGGCCCCCGCACGGCCGTGGGGAGCCGGGGCCGCCGGCAGCCTCCGCGGGACCGGGCCCTACCTGGGACGGCAGCCAGGAGGAGGAGGAGGGCGAAGGCGTGAGGCCGAGGACTCATGGTGGGGAAGGGAAGGGTGCTGGGTGCTGTGGGGACGCTGGGGACGGGCGTATTTGAAGGCACCTGGAGGGGTGTTCATCATGTTTCCTCCTCGGGGTATTTCTTTACATTCCATAACACACTCATGTGCGACAGGCACCTGGGAAGGGGCTCGAATTCGTCGCGCATATTAACAGCGATGGTAGTTACACAAACTACGCGCCGGCGGTGAAGGGACGCTTCACCATCTCCAGGAACAACGGGCAGAGCACGCTCACCCTGCAGATGAACAGCCTCAAGGCCGAAGACACCGCCACCTACTACTGCGCGAAACGTGCTAGTGGTTATACTACAGCTCCTGGTAGTGACATTGCTGCTGCTACTGGTGCTGGTTACATTGATGGTGCTGGTGACATTGACAATGGTGTTGGTGATGTGGATGGTGTTGTTATTCATTGTGGTGGTGGTGTTCATGATGGTGTTGGTCGTGGTGATGTTGTTGGTGGTGGTGATGGTGCTCGTCACATCGGTCATCTTGATCACCCAAATCCCTGGCATTCCACCCCAAATCATTTGCTGAACCCAACTCATTCCATTGACCCCAAGGTACTGAACTAAGCCCAAATTTCCTGCTCCATGCCCCAACCTTGCACCGGGGCTTCCCTGACCTTGGTCTGCAAGGCAACCAGCTTCACCTTCAGTGACTATTACATGTACTGGGTGCGACAGGCACCTGGGAAGGGGCTCGAATATGTCGCAGCTATTACCAGCGATGGTAGTAGCACAGGCTACGCGTCGGCGGTGAAGGGACGCTTCACCATCTCCAGGAACAACGGGCAGAGCACGCTCACCCTGCAGATGAACAGCCTCAAGGCCGAAGACACCGCCACCTACTACTGCGCGAGAGGTTATGCTGGTAGTGCTTGCAGTGCTGGTAGTGCTGGTGGTGTTGATGGCTGACAATATTAGCATCACCAGACAATATTAACATCATCGTGACCAGAACCACAACCAATATCACCAGCAGCTCCAGCACCAGCAGCAGCAGCAGTGTCATCAGCACCACCATAACTACCAGCTTGTTTCGAGCAATAGTAGGTGGCGGTGTCTTCGGCCTTGAGGCTGTTCATCTGCAGGGTGAGCGTGCTCTGCCCGTTGTTCCTGGAGATGGTGAAGCGTCCCTTCACCGCCGGCGCGTACCATGTGCTACTACCAGCACTGTTAATACTCGCGACGAACTCGAGCGCCTTCCCGGGTGCCTGCCGGATCCATCCCATGCTGTGGCTGCTGAAGGTGTATCCGGAGCCCTTGCAGGCCAGGGTCAGGGACCCCCCGGGGCTCACACGGCTCCCTCTGGACTCCTCCAGCGTCTTGGCCACCCGCAGCCCTGTGGAGGAAGGACAGAAAGCGGAGCACTCTGTTGACTTATTATGAAATACCTCAGAGCAATGCAATATCTCATGCAGGAGACGCAATGAATGCCCCCTTCAGTGCCTTCAAATATGCAGCGTCCCCACAGCACCCAGCACCCCTTCCCCTGCACACCATGAGTCCTCGGCCTCACGCCTTCGCCCTCCTCCTCCTCCTGGCCGCCGTCCCAGGTAGGGCCCGGTCCCGCGGAGGCTGCCGGCGGCCCCGGCTCCCCACGGCCGTGCGGGGGCCCGTGCCGTGCGGCTGAGCCCACCGCTCTCTGTCCTTCCTCCCCAGGGCTGCGGGCGACCGCGACGTTGGATGAGTCCGGAGGGGGCCTCGTGAGTCCCGGGGGGTCCCTGACCCTGGTCTGCAAGGCCTCCGGCTTCACCTTCGGCAGCTACTACATGGACTGGGTGCGACAGGCACCCGGGAAGGGGCTCGAATACGTCGCACAAATTAGCAGCGATGGTAGTTACACAAACTACGCGTCGGCGGTGAAGGGACGCTTCACCATCTCCAGGAACAACGGGCAGAGCACGCTCACCCTGCGGATGAACAGCCTCAAGGCCGAAGACACCGCCACCTACTACTGCGCGAAAAGTGCTTACGGTGGTGGTGGTGCTCCTAGTATAGTCATTGGTGGTTTAATCATTTATGGTGCTGGTGGTGGTGCTGGTGGTGCTGGTGATGTTCTTTGTGGTGTATGGTCATTATAATGGTGTTGCTGATGGTCTTTGCGTTGCTCGTCATGGCCTTGGTGAGGTTAATATAGTCACTCATCAATACCAGCAGCACTAGCAGTGATCCAAGCACTAGCAGCAAACTCCCTAGCCCAGTAGTAGGTGGTAGTGTCGTGGGCCTTGAGGCTGATCATCTGCAGGGTGGCCGCCCTGGACCAGTAGCTCCTGGAGACCAAGTGTCCCTGAACCGCCGACGCGTACCTTGTGTCACTACCATCCTTCCTAATGTTTAGGATGTATTTGAGCCCCTTCCCGGGTGCCTGTTGCACCCGTAGCATTTGGTAGCCGCTGAAGGTGAAGCCGGAGCCCTTGCAGACGAGGGTCTGGGACCCCCCAAGGCTGAGCCCACCGCTCTCTGTCCTTCCTCCCCAGGCCTTCGGGCGGCAGAGACCTTGGATGAGTCCGGAGGGGGCCTCGTGAGTCCCGGGGGGTCCCTGACCCTGGTCTGCAAGGGCTCCGGCTTCACCTTCAGCAGCTGGAGCATGAGATGGGTGCGACAGGCACCAGGGAAGGGGCTTGAAGATATCGCAGCTATTACCAGCGATAGTAGTTGGACAGGCTACGCGCCGGCGGTGAAGGGACGCTTCACCATCTCCAGGAACAACGGGCAGAGCACGCTCACCCTGCAGATGAACAGCCTCAAGGCCGAAGACACCGCCACCTACTACTGCACGAAAGACTGTTGTGGTGGTCAGGCTCTTGATGGTGCTGGTGGTGGTGTTGACAGTATTGATGTTCACATGTTGATGCTGGTGCTCTTTATGATGATGGTGTTGGTGGTGTTGGTGTTGGTGCTCTTCATGATGATGATCATGGTGGCAGTGGTGCTGCTGCTGTTGATATTGATGGTGCTGAGAAGAGCTGCGGGTGGAGATCCTGCTGGTGGCTGGGATGAGTTGTGTTGGGGCCTGTCCCTGGGCCGTGAACAATGCCAGCAGCACCAGCAGCACCATCAATCTCACCAGCACAACCATAACTACCACCAGTGTAAGCCTCTTTCGCGCAGTAGTAGGTGGCGGTGTCTTCGGCCTTGAGGCTGTTCATCTGCAGGGTGAGCGTGCTCTGCCCGTTGTTCTTGGAGATGGTGAAGCGTCCCTTCACCGCCGGCGCGTAGTCTGTGTAACTACCACTGCTGCTAATACCCGCGACCCACTCGAGCGCCTTCCCGGGTGCCTGTCGCACCCACTGCATGGCGTAGCTGCTGAAGGTGAAGCCGGAGGCCTTGCAGACCAGGGTCAGGGACCCCCCGGGCTTCACGAGGCCCCCTCCGGACTCATCCAACGTCGCGGCCGCCCGCAGCCCTGGGGAGGAAGGACAGAGAGCGGTGGGCTCAGCCGCACGGCACGGGCCCCCGCACGGCCGTGGGGAGCCGGGGCCGCCGGCAGCCTCCGCGGGACCGGGCCCTACCTGGGACGGCGGCCAGGAGGAGGAGGAGGGCGAAGGCGTGAGGCCGAGGACTCATGGTGGGGAAGGGAAGGGGTGCTGGGTGCTGTGGGGACGCTGGGGACGGGCGTATTTGAAGGCGCCAGGAGGCGTGTTCATCATTTTTCCTCCTTGGGATATTTCATTGCTCTGATTCAGATGAATGTGAAACCCTTCTACTGTGCCCATGCCGTGCGGCTGAGCCCACCGCTCTCTGTCCTTCCTCCCCAGGGCTGCGGGCGGCCGAGACCTTGGATGAGTCCGGAGGGGGCCTCGTGAAGCCCGGGGGGTCCCTGACCCTGGTCTGCAAGGGCTCCGGCTTCACCTTCAGCAGCTACGCCATGTACTGGGTGCGACAGGCACCCGGGAAGGGGCTCGAGTGGGTCACGCTTATTACCAGCAGTGGTAGTGGCACATACTACGCGCCGGCGGTGAAGGGACGCTTCACCATCTCTAGGAACGACAGGCAGAGCTGGTGGTGCTGATGGAGATGCTTCTTGTGGCCAGGACAATTTGTGCCCAGGCCCTTTCCCTGTGCCAGGCATGAAGGCAGCAGCACCAGCAGCCTTATCGACGTAATGACCAATATCAGCGTGAGCAGCGCCTTCATCGTCATCGACACCAACATCACTTAGTAGTTTAGTGGGTAGTAGTAGTGATAGGAGGATGGTTGGAGTAGGTGACCTTGTAGCTCCTTTCCAAACTTGTGCTTTTTATGACTCCGTGCTTCTATGATCATTATCAACACCGTCGACATCATCGACACCATGATAATTATCAGTGATATCAACATCACCAACATCAACATCAACACCACCGCCAACGACGTCAAAGTTACCAACAACATCACCCTTACTGGAACCACCAATTTTACTGAAAGCATCATCACTAACACCTTTATCATCATCAACACCATCACCAACACCACCAACAGCATCACCCCCACCAGTGGCACCACCACAACCCCAACCACTACCAGCAGCATTCACGCAGGCAGGGTGTCCAGCAGAGTCAAATTCATCGTGGGTATTTACAGCAGTGGTAGCGCTACGGGCTGCAGCAGCACCAGCAGCACCATCGATCCGATAACCCCAACTATAACTACTACCAGCAATTTTCGCGCAGTAGTAGGTGGCGGTGTCTTCGGCCTTGAGGCTGTTCATCTGCAGGGTGAGCGTGCTCTGCCCGTTGTTCCTGGAGATGGTGAAGCGTCCCTTCACCGCCGGCGCGTAGGCTGTGTAACTACCACCAGTGTTAATAAATGCGACGTATTCGAGCCCCTTCCCAGGTGCCTGTCGCACCCACCACATGTAGTAGCTGCCGAAGGTGAAGCCGGAGGCCTTGCAGACCAGGGTCAGGGACCCCCCGGGACTCACGCGACCCCCTCCGGACTCATCCAAAGTCGCGGCCGGCCGCAGCCGTGGGGAGGAAGGACAGAGAGCGGTGGGCTCAGCCTAGGGTATCCCTGACCCTGGTCTGCAAGGGCTCCGGATACACCTTCAGCAGCTACAACATGGAGTGGGTGCGACAGGCACCCGGGAAGGGGCTCGAATACGTCGCAGCTATTAACAGTGGTGGTAGTGGCACATTCTACGCGCCGGCGGTGAAGGGACGCTTCACCATCTCCAGGAACAACGGGCAGAGCACGCTCACCCTGCAGATGAACAGCCTCAAGGCCGAAGACACCGCCACCTACTACTGCGCGAAACGTGCTGCTAGTGGTTATGGTGGTGCTGCTTCTGGTAGGATTGATTGTGCTGTTGATGCTGGAGCTGCTGGTGACACTGGTTGTGGTACTGGTCATGCTGACGGTGTTGGTGATCGTCTTTGTGATATTTATGATGGTGCTGGTGATGCTAATATTGTCAGCCATCAACACCACCAGCACTACCAGCACTGCAAGCACTACCATCATAAACTCTCGCGCAGTAGTAGGTGGCGGTGTCTTCGGCCTTGAGGCTGTTCATCTGCAGGGTGAGCGTGCTCTGCCTGTTGTTCTTGGAGAGGGTGAAGCGTCCCTTCACCGCCGACGCGTAGTATGTGTAACTACCATAACTGTTAATACGCGCGACGAACTCGAGCCCCTTCCCGGGTGCCTGTCGCACCCACCACATGTTGTAGCTGCTGAAGGTGTATCCGGAGCCCTTGCAGACCAGGGTCAGGGACCCCCCGGGCTTCACAAGGCCCAATCTGCATTCAGAGAACCCGAGCACTGGGCTTGGTACCACCCAGCATGTCCACAATTCCCTTCCCAACCTGCTCCTGCTGCCTTGTGGCCATCCAGCTCCACATCCCATCTCCTCAGACATTACTGCATTCCTTGGATAGTCCCAAATATCTCTGGCTTAACCTTAAACAGCTACCGCAGGGAATGGGTGCCACAGGTGCCCAGGAAGGGGCTCAAATACGTCGCACAAATTAGCAGCGATGCTGGTGACACAAGGTACACGGCAGCAGCTCAGGGACGCTTCACCATCCCCAGGAACAGTGTTAATCACGTTTATCATGCAGATGAACAGCCTCAAGGCCGACGACACTGCCACATACTGCTGCATGAAATGTGCTTATGGTGGTTATGGTTATGGTTATGGTTATGGTTCTGAGATTGCTGCTGGTGCTGCTGCTGGTGCTGCTGGTGATAGTGGTTGTGGTGCTGGTCTTGATGATGGTGTTGGTGACGTTAATAATGCCATTCATCAGCACCACCAGCACGATCAGTACTCCAACCACCACTATCAGCAGCTCTCGCGCAGTAGTAGGTGGCGGTGTCTTCGGCCTTGAGGCTGTTCATCTGCAGGGTGAGCGTGCTCTGCCCGTTGTTCCTGGAGATGGTGAAGCGTCCCTTCACCGCCGGCGCGTAGGTTGTGCCACTACCATCGTTCCCAATACTTGCGACGTCTTCGAGCCCCTTCCCAGGTGCCTGTCGCACCCAGAGCATGCCGTAGTTGCCGGAGGTGAGGCTGGAGGCCTTGCAGGAGGCCCCACAGGTCTGGACAGGTCCCAGACAAGGATTTTGGCCACCGGACAGCTGTGGGCTGCAAGAGGGTTTGTACCGTGTGGCTGAGCCCACCGCTCTCTGTCCTTCCTCCCCAGGGCTGCGGGCGGCCGAGACCTTGGATGAGTCCGGAGGGGGCCTTGTGAAGCCCGGGGGGTCCCTGACCCTGGTCTGCAAGGGCTCCGGATACACCTTCAGCGACTACAGCATGGGATGGATACGACAGGCACCTGGGAAGAGGCTCGAGTGGGTCGCAGATATTAGCTATGATGGTAGTGACACATACTACGCGTCGGCGGTGCAGGGACGCTTCACCATCTCCAGGAACAACGGGCAGAGCACGCTCACCCTGCAGATGAACAGCCTCAAGGCCGAAGACACCGCCACCTACTACTGCACGAAAGCTGCTGGTACTGGTTATGGTTATGCTTATGCTTATAAGATTGATCGTGCTGCTGGTTATGGTGCTGCTGGTGATGTAGGTTGGGGTGTTCGTCATGATGATAGTGTTGGTGGTGCTAATGGTGTTGGTGGTGTTAATGGTGTTGGGGATGTTAAAAGTGTTATGGATCTTAATGGTGTTGGTTCTGTTGATTATGGTGGCGATGGTGACGTTGATGTTGGTGAAGGTGCTCATGATGTTGATGAAGGTCTCGGTGGTCTTAATGGTGCTCGTGATGTGATAGTTACATATTCGAGGACTATCACCACTGCAACCAACACCATCACACTCTCTCGCATCATCATGCCTAGCATCATCGTCACCACTAACACCTCTATCAACAGCGCAGTCACCATCACCACCACAAGCAGCAGCAGCACTAGCAGGAGCACGATCACGTCTGGCACAGTAGTAGGTGGCGGTGTCTTCGGCCTTGAGGCTGTTCATCTGCAGGGTGAGCGTGCTCTGCCCGTTGTTCCTGGAGAGGGTGAAGTGTCCCTTCACCGCCGGCGCGTAGTTTGTGAAACTACCACTGTCACTAATACCCGCGACGTATTCGAGCCCCTTCCTGGGTGCCTGTCGCACCCACTGCATTTGGTAGCTGCTGAAGGTGAAGCCGGAGCCCTTGCAGACCAGGGTCAGGGACCCCCTGGGACTCACACGGCCCCCTCCGGACTCATCCAACGTCGCGGCCGCCCGCAGCCCTGGGGTGGAAGGACAGAGAGCGGTGGGTTCGAATGCATGGCAAGGGCAATGGCCCTGGTCTTCAAGGCCTCTGGCTTCACCTTGAGTGACTACTACATGTATTGGGCGTTATAGGCCCAATAAAGTTGCTGGAATACATCCCAGAAATTATCTACAGTGGTGGTAGCACATTCTACGCGTTGGCGGTGGAGGGACGCTTCACCATCTCCAGGAACAACGGGCAGAGCACGCTCACCCTGCAGATGAACAGCCTCAAGGCCGAAGACACCGCCACCTACTACTGCGCGAAACCTGCTGGTAGTGGTGGTTGGAGTTATGGTGAAGATATTGCTGGTGCTGCTGGTGCTGGTGCTGCTCTTGATGGTGTTTGTGGTGCTGGTCATGTTGATGGTGCTGGTGATGTTAATATTGTAAGCCATCAACACCACCAGCACTTCCACCACACCAAGCACTACCAGTGTATCTGGTACCATCAACAACATCATGAAGACCATCACCAACACCATCCTCATGACCAGCACCACAACCAACATAACCAGCTGCACCAGCAATCTCAGCAGCACCACTACCAGCACCACCACCTCTCGCGCAGTAGTAGGTGGCGGTGTCTTCGGCCTTGAGGCTGTTCATCTGCAGGGTGACCGTGCTCTGCCCGTTGTTCTTGGAGATGGTGAAGCGTCTCTTCACCGCCGGCGCGTAGGTTGTGCCACTACCATCGTTCCCAATACTTGTGACCTCTTCGAACCCCTTCCCAGGTGCCTGTCGCACCCAGAGCATGCCGTACTTGCCGGAGGTGAGGCTGGAGGCCTTGCAGGAGGCCCCACAGGTCTGGACAGGTCCCAGACAAGGATTTTGGCCACCGGACAGCTGTGGGCTGCAAGAGGGTTTGTACCGTGCGGCTGAGCCCACCGCTCTCTGTCCTTCCTCCCCAGGGCTGCGGGCGGCCGCGACGTTGGATGAGTCCGGAGGGGGCCTGGTGAAGCCTGGGGGCTCCATGGCCCTCGTCTGCAAGGGCTCTGGCTTTGACTTCAGCAGCTACGACATGATGTGGGTGCGACAGGCGCCTGGGAAGGCCCTTGAGTTTGTCGCGAGTATCACTGACCGTAGCAGCACATACTACGCGCCGGGGGTTGAGGGACGCTTCACCATCTCCAGGGACAATGGGCAGAGCACGGCCACCCTGCAGATGAACAGCCTCAAGGCCGAAGACACCGCCACCTACTACTGCGCCAAAGACATGGATGATAGCGGTTACCCTCATCCTGGTCAGATTGATGGTGCTGCTGGTGCTGCTCTTGTCCCAGGGAAAGGCCCCGACACAACTCACCTTGGCCACAAGTACCAGCAACACCAATATCTTCAGCAGTACCACTAC
Source organism: Somateria mollissima (assembly GCA_951411735.1). Classification (NCBI taxonomy): domain Eukaryota; kingdom Metazoa; phylum Chordata; class Aves; order Anseriformes; family Anatidae; genus Somateria; species Somateria mollissima. The sequence goes on from CATOCB010000373.1 coordinate 87,126, forward strand.
CAGTACTAGCAGCTTTCGCGCAGTAGTAGGTGGCGGTGTCTTCGGCCTTGAGGCTGTTCATCTGCAGGGTGAGCGTGCTCTGCCCGTTGTTCCTGGAGATGGTGAAGCGTCCCTTCACCGCCGACGCGTAGTCTGTGTAACTACCATTGCTGTAAATACCCGCGACGAACTCGAGCCCCTTTCCGGGTGCCTGTCGCACCCAATACATGGCGTAGTAGCTGAAGGTGTATCCGGTTGCCTTGCAGACCAGGGTCAGGGAACCACTGGGACTCACACGGCCCCCTCCGGACTCATCCAAGGTCTCGGCCGCCCGCAGCCCTGGGGAGGAAGGACAGAGAGCGGTGGGCTCAGCCGCACGGCACGGGCCCCCGCACGGCCGTGGGGAGCCGGGGCCGCCGGCAGCCTCCGCGGGACCGGGCCCTACCTGGGACGGCGGCCAGGAGGAGGAGGAGGGCGAAGGCGTGAGGCCGAGGACTCATGGTGGGGAAGGGAAGGGTGCTGGGTGCTGTGGGGACGCTGGGGACGGGCGTATTTGAAGGCACCTGGAGGGGTGTTCATCATGTTTCCTCCTCGGGGTATTTCTTTACATTCCATAACACACTCATGTGCGACAGGCACCTGGGAAGGGGCTCGAATTCGTCGCGCATATTAACAGCGATGGTAGTTACACAAACTACGCGCCGGCGGTGAAGGGACGCTTCACCATCTCCAGGAACAACGGGCAGAGCACGCTCACCCTGCAGATGAACAGCCTCAAGGCCGAAGACACCGCCACCTACTACTGCGCGAAACGTGCTAGTGGTTATACTACAGCTCCTGGTAGTGACATTGCTGCTGCTACTGGTGCTGGTTACATTGATGGTGCTGGTGACATTGACAATGGTGTTGGTGATGTGGATGGTGTTGTTATTCATTGTGGTGGTGGTGTTCATGATGGTGTTGGTCGTGGTGATGTTGTTGGTGGTGGTGATGGTGCTCGTCACATCGGTCATCTTGATCACCCAAATCCCTGGCATTCCACCCCAAATCATTTGCTGAACCCAACTCATTCCGTTGACCCCAAGGTACTGAACTAAGCCCAAATTTCCTGCTCCATGCCCCAACCTTGCACCGGGGCTTCCCTGACCTTGGTCTGCAAGGCAACCAGCTTCACCTTCAGTGACTATTACATGTACTGGGTGCGACAGGCACCTGGGAAGGGGCTCGAATATGTCGCAGCTATTACCAGCGATGGTAGTAGCACAGGCTACGCGTCGGCGGTGAAGGGACGCTTCACCATCTCCAGGAACAACGGGCAGAGCACGCTCACCCTGCAGATGAACAGCCTCAAGGCCGAAGACACCGCCACCTACTACTGCGCGAGAGGTTATGCTGGTAGTGCTTGCAGTGCTGGTAGTGCTGGTGGTGTTGATGGCTGACAATATTAGCATCACCAGACAATATTAACATCATCGTGACCAGAACCACAACCAATATCACCAGCAGCTCCAGCACCAGCAGCAGCAGCAGTGTCATCAGCACCACCATAACTACCAGCTTGTTTCGAGCAATAGTAGGTGGCGGTGTCTTCGGCCTTGAGGCTGTTCATCTGCAGGGTGACCGTGCTCTGCCCGTTGTTCCTGGAGATGGTGAAGCGTCCCTTCACCGCCGGCGCGTACCATGTGCTACTACCACCACTGTTAATACTCGCGACGAACTCGAGCGCCTTCCCGGGTGCCTGCCGGATCCATCCCATGCTGTGGCTGCTGAAGGTGTATCCGGAGCCCTTGCAGGCCAGGGTCAGGGACCCCCCGGGGCTCACACGGCTCCCTCTGGACTCCTCCAGCGTCTTGGCCACCCGCAGCCCTGTGGAGGAAGGACAGAAAGCGGAGCACTCTGTTGACTTATTATGAAATACCTCAGAGCAATGCAATATCTCATGCAGGAGACGCAATGAATGCCCCCTTCAGTGCCTTCAAATATGCAGCGTCCCCACAGCACCCAGCACCCCTTCCCCTGCACACCATGAGTCCTCGGCCTCACGCCTTCGCCCTCCTCCTCCTCCTGGCCGCCGTCCCAGGTAGGACCCGGTCCCGCGGAGGCTGCCGGCGGCCCCGGCTCCCCACGGCCGTGCAGGGGCCCGTGCCGTACGGCTGAGCCCACCGCTCTCTGTCCTTCCTCCCCAGGGCTGCGGGCGGCCGCGACGTTGGATGAGTCCGGAGGGGGCCGTGTGAGTCCCGGGGGGTCCCTGACCCTGGTCTGCAAGGGCTCCGGATACACCTTCAGCTACTACGCCATGGACTGGGTGCGACAGGCACCTGGGAAGGGGCTCGAGTGGGTCGCGGGTATTGGTAGCAGTGGTAGTGGCACATACTACGCGCTGGCGTTGAAGGGACGCTTCACCCTCTCCAGGAACAACGGGCAGAGCATGCTCACCCTGCAGATGAACAGCCTCAAGGCCGAAGACACCGCCACCTACTACTGCGCGAAACGTGCTTACGGTGGTGGTGGTGCTCCTAGTATAATCATTGGTGGTTTAATCATTTATGGTGCTGGTGGTGGTGCTGGTGGTGCTGGTGATGTTCTTTGTGGTGTATGGTCATTATAATGGTGTTGCTGATGGTCTTTGCGTTGCTCGTCATGGCCTTGGTGAGGTTAATATAGTCACTCATCAATACCAGCAGCACTAGCAGTGATCCAAGCACTAGCAGCAAACTCCCTAGCCCAGTAGTAGGTGGCGGTGTCGCGGGCCTTGAGGCTGAGCATCTGCAGGGTGGCCGCCCTGTACCAGCAGCTCCTGGAGACCAAGTGTCCCTGAACCGCCGACGCGTACCTTGTGTCACTACCATCCTTCCTAATGTTTAGGATGTATTTGAGCCCCTTCCCGGGTGCCTGTTGCACCCGTAGCATTTGGTAGCTGCTGAAGGTGAAGCCGGAGCCCTTGCAGGCGAGGGTCTGGGACCCCCCAGGCTGAGCCCACCGCTCTCTGTCCTTCCTCCCCAGGGCTGCGGGTGGCCGAGACCTTGGATGAGTCTGGAGGGGGCCGTGTGAGTCCTGGGGGGTCCCTGACCCTGGTCTGCAAGGGCTCCGGCTTCACCTTCAGCGACTACGGCATGGGATGGATGCGACAGGCACCTGGGAAGGGGCTCGAATTCGTCGCGCGTATTAACAGCGATGGTAGTAGCACAAGCTACGCGTCAGCGGTGAAGGGACGCTTCACCATCTCCAGGAACAACGGGCAGAGCACGCTCACCCTGCAGATGAACAGCCTCAAGGCCGAAGACACCGCCACCTACTACTGCGCGAAATATGCTGGTAGTGGTGGTTGTGGTTATGCTGGTAGGATTGATGGTGCTGCTGGTGCTGGAGCTGCTCGTGACACTGGTTGTGGTACTGGTCATGCTGATGGTGTTGGTGATGGTGTTTGTGATGATCATAATGGTCCGGGTGATGCTAATATTGTCAGCCATCAACACACCAGCACTATCACCACTCCAAGCACTACCAGCACTTTTCGCGCAGTAGTAGGTGGCGGTGTCTTCGGCCTTGAGGCTGTTCATCTGCAGGGTGAGCGTGCTCTGCCCGTTGTTCCTGGAGATGGTGAAGCGTCCCTTCCCCACCGGCGTGTAGACTGTGTAACTACTACTGTAGCTGATACCCGCAATATACTTGAGCCCCTTCCCAGGCGCCTGTTGCACCCACTCCATGGTGTAGTCGCTGAAGGTGAAGTCAGACGCCTTGCAGACCAGGGTCAGGGAACCCCCGGTGGAAGTTTTGGGTATGGAGCAGGAAATTTGGGCTTAGTTCAGTACCTTGGGGTCAATGGAATGAGTTGGGTTCAGCAAATGATTTGGGGTGGAATGACAAGGATTTGGGTGATCAAGATGACCGATGTGACCAGTACCACCACCACCGCTGCCAACATCACCACCACAGTCAATACCAACCCCGTCAACATCACCACCACCATTGTCAGTGTCACTACCACCATCAATGTAACCAGCACCAGCAGCACCAGCAATGTCACTACCAGGAGCTGTAGTATAACCACTAGCAGCTCTCGCGCAGTAGTAGGTGGCGGTGTCTTCGGCCTTGAGGCTGTTCATCTGCAGGGTGAGCGTGCTCTGCCCGTCGTTCCTGGAGATGGTGAAGCGTCCCTGCACTGCTGGCGCGTATCTTGTGATACTACCATCACTATAAATACCTGTGACCCACTCGACCCACTTCCCAGGTGCCTGTCGCACCCACTTCATGCTGTCACTGCTGAAGGTGAATCCGCAGATGTTTGGGACTAACCAGGGACTGCTGTGACGTCTGAAGAGATGAAGTGTGGTGTAGGATGGCCACATGGCAGCAGGAGCTGTTTGGGAAGGGAGATGTGGAGGTGCTGAGTGACAGCAAGCACGGTGCTCGGGTTCTCTGACTGCGGGGGGGGGCCCTGTGAAGCCCGGGGGGTCCCTAACCTTGGTCTGCAAGGGCTCCGGATACACCTTCAGCAGCAACTCCATGTATCGGGTGGGACAGGCACCCGGGAAGGGGCTTGAAAGAGTCGCGGGTATTTACTATGATGGTAGTGAAACATACTACGCGCCGGCGGTGCAGGGACGCTTCACCATCTCCAGGAACGACGGGCAGAGCACGGCCACCCTGCAGATGAACAGCCTCAAGGCCGAAGACACCGCCACCTACTACTGCGCGAAAAGTGCTGGTAGTTATGGTGGTGCTGATGAGATTGCTGCTGCTGCGGGTGCTGGAGCTGCTGGTGATATTGGTTGTGGTGCTGGTCATGATGATGGTGCTGGTGATGTTAATATTGTCAGCCATCAACACCATCAGCACTACTAGCACTCCAACCACTACAAGTGGTTTTCGCGCAGTAGTAGGTGGCGGTGTCTTCGGCCTTGAGGCTGTTCATCTGCAGGGTGAGCGTGCTCTGCCCGTTGTTCCTGGAGATGGTGAAGCGTCCCTTCACCGCCGGCGCGTAGTATGTGCCACTACCACTGCTGGTAATACCTGCGACGTACTCGAGCCCCTTCCCAGGTGCCTGTCGCACCCACTGCATGCTGTAGCTGCTGAAGGTGAAGCCGGAGGCCTTGCAGACCAGGGTCAGGGACCCCCCGGGACTCACGAGGCCCCCTCCGGACTCATCCAACGTCATGGCTGCCCACAGCCCTGGGGAGGAAGGAAAGCAGTGAAGCAGCCTTGGGTGGCCCTGACCATGGTCGTCAAGGGCTCTGGCTTCACCTTCAGCAGCTACCCCATGTACTGGGTGCGACAGGCACCCCGGAAGGGGCTCGAGAACCTCGCTGTTATTAGCAGCTCTGGTGGCACAAGCTACACGGTGGCAGTGCAGGGACGTGCTCCCGGTGGTCTTGATGGTGTTGAAGGTGCTGGTGATGTTCCTAAATGTTCTGCACCATACCCAACTGTTGTTTTAACAACATAGACGTGAGCACTGCCCAAAACCCTGGCCTTACACCTCAGAATTTTCTGCACTCAACCCAAAGCATTCCATTGAGCCCCAAAGTACAGAATTAAGCCCAAATTTCCTGCTCCATGCCCACATTTTAATAAAGGGTGTCCCTGATGCTGGTCTGCAAGGGCTCCGGATACACCTTCAGCAGCTACGACATGGCATGGGTGCGACAGGCACCCGGGAAGGCGCTCGAGTGGGTCGCGGGTATTGACAGCTATGGTAGTCCCACAGCCTACGCGCCGGCGGTGAAGGGACGCTTCACCATCTCCAAGAACAACGGGCAGAGCACGGTCACCCTGCAGATGAACAGCCTCAAGGCCGAAGACACCGCCACCTACTATTGCTCGAAACAAGCTGGTAGTTATGGTGGTGCTGATGACACTGCTGCTGCTGCTGGTGCTGGAGCTGCTGGTGATATTGGTTGTGGTTCTGGTCACGATGATGTTAATATTGTCTGGTGATGTTAATATTGTCAGCCATCAACACCAGCAGCACTACCACCACTGCAACCACTACCAGCATAACCTCTCGCGCAGTAGTAGGTGGCGGTGTCTTCGGCCTTGAGGCTGTTCATCTGCAGGGTGAGCGTGCTCTGCCCGTTGTTCCTGGAGATGGTGAAGCGTCCCTTCACCGCCGGTGCATACCATGTGGTACCACCATCGTTGCTAAAACCTGCGACCCACTGCAGCCCCTTCCCAGGCGCCTGCCGGATCCATGCCATGCTGTAACTGCTGAAGGTGAAGCCGGAGCCCTTGCAGACCAGGGTCAGGGACCCCCCGGGACTCACGCGACCCCCTCCAGACTCATCCAACGTTGCCCGCAGCCCTGGGGAGGAAGGACAGAGAGCGGAGCACTCTGTTGACTTATTATGAAATAACTCAGGGCAATGCAATATCTCATGCAGGAGACGCAATGAATGCCCCCTTCAGTGCCTTCAAATATGCAGCGTCCCCACAGCACCCAGCAATCCCTCCCCTGGCCACCATAAGTCCTCGGCCTCACGCCTTCGCCCTCCTCCTCCTCCTGGCCGCCGTCCCAGGTAGGGCCCGGTCCCGCGGAGGCTGCCGGCGGCCCCGGCTCCCCACGGCCGTGCGGGGGCCCGTGCCGTGCGGCTGAGCCCACCGCTCTCTGTCCTTCCTCCCCAGGGCTGCGGGCGGCCGAGACCTTGGATGAGTCCGGAGGGGGCCTGGTGAAGCCTGGGGGGTCCCTGACCCTGGTCTGCAAGGCCTCCGGCTTCACCTTCGGCGACTACAGCATGTATTGGGTGCAACAGGCACCCTGGAAGGGGCTCAAATACATCCTAAACATTAGGAATGATGGTAGAGACACAAGGTACGCGTCGGCGGTTCAGGGACACTTGGTCTCCAGGAGCTGCTGGTACAGGGCGGCCACCCTGCAGATGATCAGCCTCAAGGCCGAAGACACCGCCACCTACTACTGGGCTAGGGAGTTTGCTGCTAGTGCTTGGATCACTGCTAGTGCTGCTGGTATTGATGAGTGACTATATTAACCTCACCAAGGCCATGACGAGCAACGCAAAGACCATCAGCAACACCATTATAATGACCATACACCACAAAGAACATCACCAGCACCACCAGCACCACCACCAGCACCATAAATGATTAAACCACCAATGATTATACTAGGAGCACCACCACCACCGTAAGCACTTTTCGCGCAGTAGTAGGTGGCGGTGTCTTCGGCCTTGAGGCTGTTCATCTGCAGGGTGAGCGTGCTCTGCCCGTTGTTCCTGGAGATGGTGAAGCGTCCCTTCACCGCCGACGCGTAGTATGTGCCACTACCACTGCTACCAATACCCGCGACCCACTCGAGCCCCTTCCCAGGTGCCTGTTGCACCCAGTCCATGGGGTAGTAGCTGAAGGTGTATCCGGAGCCCTTGCAGACCAGGGTCAGGGACCCCCCGGGACTCACACGGCCCCCTCCGGACTCATCCAACGTCGCGGCCGCCCGCAGCCCTGGGGAGGAAGGACAGAGAGCGGTGGGCTCAGCCGCACGGCACGGGCCCCCGCACGGCCGTGGGGAGCCGGGGCCGCCGGCAGCCTCCGCGGGACCGGGCCCTACCTGGGACGGCGGCCAGGAGGAGGAGGAGGGCGAAGGCGTGAGGCCGAGGGCTCATGGTGGGCAGGGGAAGGGGTGCTGGGTGCTGTGGGGACAGGCGTATTTGAAGGAGCCCAAGGGGGCATTAATTGGGTTAACCCTCCTTGGGTTATTTCATTGCCCTGAGCTATTTCATAATAAGTCAACGGAGCTCTCCACTCTCTGTCCTTCCTCCCCAGGGCTGCAGGCGGCCGCGACGTTGGATGAGTCCGGAGGGGGCCTCGTGAAGCCCGGGGGGTCCCTGACCCTGGTCTGCAAGGCCTCCGGATACACCTTCAGCTACTACGCCATGTATTGGGTGCGACAGGCACCCGGGAAGGGGCTCGAGTTCATCGCGGGTATTTACAGCAGTGGTGGTAGCACAAACTATGCGCCAGCGGTGAAGGGACGCTTCACCATCTCCAGGAACAACGGGCAGAGCACGCTCACCCTGCAGATGAACAGCCTCAAGGCCGAAGACACCGCCACCTACTACTGCGCGAAAACCACTTGTAGTGGTTGGTGTGGTGGTAGTGCTGGTGGTGTTGATGGCTGACAATATTAACAATCGCCAGCACCATCATCATGACCAGCACCAGAACCACCAGCACCACCAGCACCAGAACTCCAACCACTACTACCACCTTGTTTCGCGCAGTAGTAGGTGGCGGTGTCTTCGGCCTTGAGGCTGTTCATCTGCAGGGTGAGCGTGCTCTGCCCGTTGTTCTTGGAGATGGTGAAGCGTCCCTTCACCGCCGGCACGTAGTATGTGTAGCTACCATCACTCTCAATACCCGCTACGAACTCGATCGCCTTCCCAGGAGCCTGTGGCACCCAGTAAATCCAGTAGCTGCTGAAGGTGTATCCGGAGCCCTTGCAGACCAGGGTCAGGGACCCCCCGGGACTCACGAGGCCCCCTCCAAACTCAGGGAACCCGAGTACCATGTCTGGTGCTGCCCAGCACCTCCACATCTGCCTTCCCAACCTGCTCCTGGTGCTGTGTGGCCATCCTGCACCACATCTCATGGCTTCAGACCTCGCTGCAGTCCCTTCATGGTCCCAAACACCTCTGGCTTCACCTTCAGCAGCTACACCATGTGGTGGGTGCGACAGGCACCTGGGAAGGGGCTCGAATACTTCGCATATATTAGCACTGATGGTAGTTACACCGGCTACGCGCCGGCGGTGAGGGGACGCTTCACCATCTCCAAGAACAACGGGCAGAGCACGGTCACCCTGCAGATGAACAGCCTCAAGGCCGAAGACACCGCCACCTACTACTGCGCGAGAGCTGCTAGTGGTTATACTACAGCTCCTGGTAGTGACATTGCTGGTGCTACTGCTGCTGGTTACATTGATGGTGGTGGTGACACTGACGATGGTGTTGGTGATGTTGACGGGGTTGGTATTGACTGTCGTGGTGATGTTGGCGGCGGTGGTGGTGGTACTGGTCACATCGGTCATCTTGATCACCCAAATCCCTGGCATTCCACCCCAAATCATTTGCTGAACCCAACTCATTCCATTGACCCCAAGGTACTGAACTAAGCCCAAATTTCCTGCTCCATGGCCCAAGCTTGCTCCGGGGGTTCCCTGACCCTGGTCTGCAAAGGCTTCGGCTTCACCTTCAGCAGCTACCCCATGTTTTGGGTGCGACAGGCACTAGGCCGAAAACACCGCCACCTACTACTGCGCGAGAGGTTATGCTGGCAGTGCTGGGAGTCTTGGTAGTTCTGGTGGTGTTGATGGCTGACAATATTAGCATCACCAGGACCATCATAAACATCACAAACACCATCACCAACTGCATCAGCATGACCAGTACCGCAACCAGTGTCACCAGTAGCTCCAGCACCAGCAGCACCATCAATCCCATCTACAGCACCACCACAACCACCACCAGCACATTTCGCGCAGTAGTAGGTGGCGGTGTCTTCGGCCTTGAGGCTGTTCATCTGCAGGGTGAGCGTGCTCTGCCCGTCGTTCCTGGAGATGGTGAAGCGTCCCTTCACCGCCGACGCGTACCATGGGCTACTACCACCGCTGTTAATACTCGCGACGAACTCGAGCGCCTTCCCGGGTGCCTGTCGGATCCATCCCATGCTGTGGCTGCTGAAGGTGTATCCGAAGCCCTTGCAGACTAGGGTCTGGGACCCCCCAAGGCTGAGCCCACTGCTCTCTGTCCTCCCTCCCCAGGGCTGCGGGCAGCCGAGACCTTGGATGAGTCCGGAGGGGGCCTCGTGAAGCCCGGGGGGTCCCTGACCCTGGTCTGCAAGGGCTCCGGCTTCACCTTCGGCAGCTACAGCATGTTTTGGGTGCGACAGGCACCTGGGAAGGCGCTCGAATACGTCGCAGAAATTAGCAGCGATGGTAGTTACACAAACTACGCGCCGGCAGTGAAGGGACGCTTCACCATCTCCAGGAACAACGGGCAGAGCACGCTCACCCTGCAGATGAACAGCCTCAAGGCCGAAGACACCGCCACCTACTACTGCGCGAAACCTGCTTACACTGGTGGTAGTTATGGTTATCTAGGACAGATTGGTGGTGCTGCTGGTGCTGCTGGCATTGTTCATGGCCCAGGGAAAGGCCCCGACACAACTCACCCCGGCCACCGGCCGGTTCTCCACCCCCAGCTCTTGTCACGCAGCACTGGGCTCTGGGGTCATCGCTCTTGAGGCTTTTCACCCATGGAGCCCTCAGGGTGATGGATGTCACCCTGGGATGCAGCAAGGGCTGGGCCATCAAGGGCCCAGGATCCTGCTGGAGAACCCCCTGATGGATGGGCTGCATGGGCTTAGGATGATGGAGGTTGGCCAATGGATGAAGGGTGGTCATGAAACAACACAAAATGGAAGGGTGATGGTGGTGGAGACCCCAAAATGCAGGTCCCAGGCCCTTCCCTGTGCTCTGCGTGATACCAACACCACCACCACATGCAACATCAATACGATAAGCATCACCAGCATAACCACTAGCAGCTCTCGCGCAGTAGTAGGTGGCGGTGTCTTCGGCCTTGAGGCTGTTCATCTGCAGGGTGAGCGTGCTCTGCCCGTCGTTCCTGGAGATGGTGAAGCGTCCCTCCACCGCCGGCGCGTAGAATGTGCTACTACCAGCACTGTTAATAGCTGCGACATATTCGAGCCCCTTCCCAGGTGCCTGTCGCACCCACTCCATGGCGTAGCTGCTGAAGGTGAAGCCGGAGCCCTTGCAGACCAGGGTCCGGGATACCCCAGGCTGAGCCCACCGCTCTCTGTCCTTCCTCCCCAGGGCTGCGGGCGGCCACGACGTTGGATGAGTCCGGAGGGGGCCTTGTGAAGCCCGGGGGGTCCCTGACCCTGGTCTGCAAGGCCTCCGGCTTCACCTTCAGCAGCAACAACATGTATTGGGTGTGACAGGCACCTGGAAAGGGGCTCGAATACGTTGCATTTATTAACACTGGTGGTAGTTACACAGCCTACGCGCCGGCAGTGAAGGGACGCTTCACCATCTCCAGGAGGAACTGGTACAGCACGGCCACCCTGCAGATGAACAGCCTCAAGGCCGAAGACACCGCCACCTACTACTGCGCGAAAAGTGCTGGTAGTAGTTATAGTTGGGGTTATCGGATCGATGGTGCTGCTGGTGCTGCTGGTGCTGCTGCAGCCCGTAGCGCTACCACTGCTGTAAATACCCATGATGAATTTGACTCTGCTGGACACCCTTCTGCGTGAATGCTGCTGGTAGTGGTTGGGGTTGTGGTGGTGCCACTGGTAGGGGTGATGCTGTTGGTGGTGTTGGTGTTGGTGTTGATGTTGATAAAGGTGTTAGTGATGATGCTTTCAGTAAAATTGGTGGTTCCAGTAAGGGTGATGTTGTTGGTAACTTTGACGTCGTTGTCGGTGGTGTTGATGTTGATGTTGGTGATGTTGATATCACTGATAATTATCATGGTGTCGATGATGTCGACGGTGTTGATAATGATCATAGAACCACGGAGTCATAAAAAGCACAAGTTTGGAAAGGAGCTACAAGGTCACCTACTCCAACCATCCTCCTATCACTACTGCTACCCACTAAACTACTAAGTGATGTTGGTGTCGATGACGATGAAGGCGCTGCTCACGCTGATATTGGTCATTACGTCGATGAGGCTGCTGGTGCTGCTGCCTTCATGCATGACACAGGGAAAGGGCCTGGGCACAAATTGTCCTGGCCACAAGAAACATCTCCATCAGCACCACCAGCTCTGCCCGTTGTTCCTGGAGATGGTGAAACGTCCCTTCACCGCCGACGCGTAGTATGTGCCACTACCACTGCTGGTAATAAGTGCGACCCACTCGAGCCCCTTTCCAGGGGCCTGTTGCACCCAGTACATGGCGTAGCTGCTGACGGTGAAGCCGGAGGCCTTGCAGACCAGGGTCAGGGACCCCCCGGGACTCACACGGCCCCCTCCGGACTCATCCAAGGTCTCGGCCGCCCGCAGCCCTGGGGAGGAAGGACAGAGAGCGGTGGGCTCAGCCTGGGGGTCCATGACCGTGGTCTGCAAGGCATCCGGCTTCACCTTCAGCATCTACAGAGTGCAACAGGTGCTTGGGAAGGGACTTGAGGTTGTCGCAGCTATTGACAGTGGTGGTGGCACAACCGACATGCTGGCAGTAAAGGGACGTTTCACCATCTTCAAGGAGAACGGGCAGAGCACGCTCATCCTGCAGATGAACAGCCTCAGTGACACTGGACAAGTCCAGAGAGGCCTCGTGTAGCCTGGGGGGTCCCTGACCCTGGTCTGCAAGGGCTCCGGCTTCACCTTCAGCAGCTACGCCATGGGATGGATGCGACAGGCACCCGGGAAGGGGCTCGAAGCGGTCGCAACTATTAGGAACGATGGTAGTAGCCCATGGTACGCGTCGGCGGTGAAGGGACGCTTCAGCATCTCCAGGAACAACGGGCAGAGCACGCTCACCCTGCAGATGAACAGCCTCAAGGCCGAAGACACCGCCACCTACTACTGCGCGAGAGACTATCGTGGTGGTCAGGCTCTTGATGGTGCTGGTGGTGGTGTTGACAGTATTGATGTTCACATGTTGATGCTGGTGCTCTTTATGATGATGGTGTTGGTGGTGTTGGTGTTGGTGCTCTTCATGATGATGATCATGGTGGCAGTGGTGCTGTCGATATTGATGGTGCTGAGAAGAGCTGCGGGTGGAGATCCTGCTGGTGGCTGGGATGAGTTGTGTTGGGGCCTGTCCCTGGGCCGTGAGCAATGCCAGCAGCACCAGCAGCACCATCAATCTCACCAGCACAACCATAACTACCACCACCGTAAGCACGTTTCGCGCAGTAGTAGGTGGCGGTGTCTTCGGCCTTGAGGCTGTTCATCTGCAGGGTGAGCGTGCTCTGCCCGTCGTTCCTGGAGATGGTGAAGCGTCCCTTCACCGCCGACGCATAGTATGTGTTACTACCACTGCTGTAAATAGTTGCGACCCACTCGAGCGCCTTCCCTGGCGCCTGTCGCACCCAAAACATGCTGTAGCTGCTGAAGTCAAAGCCGGAGGCCTTGCAGACCAGGGTCAGGGACCCCCCGGGCTTCACGAGGCCCCCTCCGGACTCATCCAAGGTCTCGGCCGCCCGCAGCCCTGGGGAGGAAGGACAGAGAGCGGTGGGCTCAGCCGCATGGCATGGGCACAGTAGAAGGGTTTCACATTCATCTGAATTAGAGCAATGAAATACCCCGAGGAGGAAACATGAAGAACACCCCTCCAGGTGCCTTCAAATATGTCCGTCCCCAGCGTCCCCACAGCACCCAGCACCCCTTCCCTTCCCCACCATGAGTCCTCGGCCTCACGCCTTCGCCCTCCTCCTCCTCCTGGCCGCCGTCCCAGGTAGGGCCCGGTCCCGCGGAGGCTGCCGGCGGCCCCGGCTCCCCACGGCCGTGCGGGGGCCCGTGCCGTGCGGCTGAGCCCACCGCTCTCTGTCCTTCCTCCCCAGGGCTGCGGGCGGCCGAGACCTTGGATGAGTCCGGAGGGGGCCTCGTGAGTCCCGGGGGGTCCCTGACCCTGGTCTGCAAGGGCTCCGGCTTCACCTTCAGCACCTACGTCATGTACTGGGTGCGACAGGCCCCTGGAAAGGGGCTCGAGTGGGTCGCGCTTATTACCAGCAGTGGTAGTGGCACATACTACGCGTCGGCGGTGAAGGGACGCTTCACCATCTCCAGGAACAACGGGCAGAGCTGGTGGTGCTGATGGAGATGCTTCTTGTGGCCAGGACAATTTGTGCCCAGGCCCTTTCCCTGTGCCATGCATGAAGGCAGCAGCACCAGCAGCCTCATCGACGTAATGACCAATATCAGCATGAGCAGCGCCTTCATCGTCATCGACACCAACGTCACTTAGTAGTTTAGTGGGTAGTAGTAGTGATAGGAGGATGGTTGGAGTAGGTGACCTTGTAGCTCCTTTCCAAACTTGTGCTTTTTATGACTCCGTGGTTCTATGATCATTATCAACACCGTCGACATCATCGACACCATGATAATTATCAGTGATATCAACATCACCGACATCAACATCAACACCACCGACAACGACGTCAAAGTTACCAACAACATCACCCTTACTGGAACCACCAATTTTACTGAAAGCATCATCACTAACACCTTTATCAACATCAACACCATCACCAACAGCATCACCCCTACCAGTGGCACCACCACAACCCCAACCACTACCAGCAGCATTCACGCAGGCAGGGTGTCCAGCAGAGTCAAATTCATCGTGGGTATTTACAGCAGTGGTAGCGCTACGGGCTGCAGCAGCACCAGCAGCACCATCGATCCGATAACCCCAACTATAACTACTACCAGCAATTTTCGCGCAGTAGTAGGTGGCGGTGTCTTCGGCCTTGAGGCTGTTCATCTGCAGGGTGACCGTGCTGTACCAGTTCCTCCTGGAGATGGTGAAGCGTCCCTTCACCGCCGGCGCGTAGGCTGTGTAACTACCACCAGTGTTAATAAATGCGACGTATTCGAGCCCCTTTCCAGGTGCCTGTCGCACCCAATACATGTTGTTGTTGCTGAAGGTGAAGCCGGAGGCCTTGCAGACCAGGGCCAGGGACCCCCCGGGCTTCACGAGGCCCCCTCCGGACTCATCCAACGTCGCGGCCGCCTGCAGCCGTGGGGAGGAAGGACAGAGAGCGGTGGGCTCAGCCTGGGGTATCCCTGACACTGGTCTGCAAGGGCTCCGGCTTCACCTTCAGCAGCTACAACATGGAGTGGGTGCGACAGGCACCTGGGAAGGGGCTCGAATACGTCGCAGCTATTAACAGTGCTGGTAGTAGCACATTGTACGCGCCGGCGGTGAAGGGACGCTTCACCATCTCCAGGAACGACGGGCAGAGCACGCTCACCCTGCAGATGAACAGCCTCAAGGCCGAAGACACCGCCACCTACTACTGCGCGAGAGCTGCTAGTGGTTATGCTGGTGATGCTTATCGTATTGATGTTGCATGTGGTAGTGGTGTTGGTACCACGCAGAGCACAGGGAAGGGCCTGGGACCTGCATTTTGGGGTCTCCACCACCATCACCCTTCCATTTTGTGTTGTTTCATGACCACCCTTCATGCATTGGCCAACCTCCATCATCCTAAGCCCATGCAGCCCATCCATCAGGAGGTTCTCCAGCAGGATCCTGGGCCCTTGATGGCCCAGCCCTTGCTGCATCCCAGGGTGACATCCATCACCCTGAGGGCTCCATGGGTGAAAAGCCTCAAGAGCGATGACCCCAGAGCCCAGTGCTGCGTGACAAGAGCTGCGGGTGGAGAACCGGCTGGTGGCCGGGGTGAGTTGTGTCGGGGCCTTTCCCTGGGCCATGAACAATGCCAGCAGCACCAACAGCACCACCAATCTGTCCTAGATAACCATAACTACCACCAGTGTAAGCATCTTTCGCGCAGTAGTAGGTGGCGGTGTCTTCGGCCTTGAGGCTGTTCATCTGCAGGGTGAGCGTGCTCTGCCCGTTGTTCCTGGAGATGGTGAAGCGTCCCTTCACCGCCGACGCGTACCATGGGCTACTACCATCGTTCCTAATAGCTGCGACCGCTTCGAGCCCCTTCCCAGGTGCCTGTCGCATCCATCCCATGCCGTAGCTGCTGAAGGTGTATCCGGAGCCCTTGCAGACCAGGGTCAGGGACCCCCCGGGCTTCACGAGGCCCCCTCCGGACTCATCCAAGGTCTCGGCCGCCCGCAGCCCTGGGGAGGAAGGACAGAGAGCGGTGGGCTCAGCTGCACGGCACGGGCACAGTAGAAGGGTTTCACATTCATCTGAATCAGGGCAATGAAATATCCCAAGGAGGAAAAATGATGAACACGCCTCCTGGCGCCTTCAAATACGCCCGTCCCCAGCGTCCCCACAGCACCCAGCACCCCTTCCCTTCCCCACCATGAGTCCTCGGCCTCACGCCTTCGCCCTCCTCCTCCTCCTGGCCGCCGTCCCAGGTAGGGCCCGGTCCCGCGGAGGCTGCCGGCGGCCCCGGCTCCCCACGGCCGTGCGGGGGCCCGTGCCGTGCGGCTGAGCCCACCGCTCTCTGTCCTTCCTCCCCAGGGCTGCGGGCGGCTGCGACGTTGGATGAGTCCGGAGGGGGCCGTGTGAGTCCCGGGGGGTCCCTGACCCTGGTCTGCAAGGGCTCCGGCTTTGACTTCAGCAGCTACAGCATGTTTTGGGTGCGACAGGCGCCAGGGAAGGCGCTCGAGTGGGTCGCAACTATTTACAGCAGTGG
Organism: Somateria mollissima; assembly: GCA_951411735.1. NCBI lineage: Eukaryota > Metazoa > Chordata > Aves > Anseriformes > Anatidae > Somateria > Somateria mollissima. Next base: position 103,429 of record CATOCB010000373.1, read on the forward strand.
TAGTAGCACATGGTACGCGTCGGCGGTGAAGGGACGCTTCACCATCTCCAAGAACAACGGGCAGAGCACGCTCACCCTGCAGATGAACAGCCTCAAGGCCGAAGACACCGCCACCTACTACTGCGCGAAACGTGCTAGTGGTTATACTACAGCTGATGGTAGTGATATTGCTGGTGCTGCTGGTGCTGGTTACATTGATGGTGGTGGTGACACTGACAATGGTGGTGGTGATGTTGACAGTGTTGGTATTGATTTCGGTGGTGATGTTGGCGGTGGTGGTGATGGTGTTCGTCACATTGCTCATCTGGATCACCCAAATCCCTGGCATTCCACCCCAAATCATTTGCTGAACCCAACTCATTCCGTTGACCCCAAGGTACTGAACTAAGCCCAAATTTCCTGCTCCATGGCCCAAACTTGCACCGGGGGTTCCCTGACCCTGGTCTGCAAGGCAACCAGCTTCACCTTCAGTGACTACTACATGTACTGGGTGCGACAGGCACCTGGGAAGTGGTTCGAATATTTCGCAGCTATTACCAGCGATGGTAGTAGCACAGGCTACGCGTCGGCGGTGAAGGGACGCTTCACCACCTCCAGGAACAACCCATCTCATGCCCCAGCTGCTGAAGGTGTATCCGGAGCCCTTGCAGACCAGGGTCAGGGACCCCCCGGGCTTCACCAGGCCCCCTCCAAACTCAGAGAACCCGAGCACTGTGATTGATGACACCCACCACTTCCACCACGTATGGCCATGTGGCCATCCTGCAGCACATCTCATAGCTTCAGACCTCAATGTATTCTCTGAGCATTCCCAAACATCTCCGGCTTCACCCTCGGCAGCTACAGCATGGTGTGGGTGCGACAGGCACCCGGAAAGGGGCTCGAGTACAGCGTGGGTATTATCAGTGCTGGTAGTTGGACAGGCTACATGCCGGCGGTGCAGGGACGCTTCAGCATCTCCAGGACCTACTGGGACAGCACGGTCACCCTGCAGATGAACAGCCTCAAGGCTGAAGACACCGCCACCTACTACTGCGCGAGAAGTTATGGTGCTGGTTGGAGTGGAGACAGAGCTGGTGGTGTTGATAGATGACAATATTAACACCACCAGCACCATCATCATGACCAGCACCAGCAGCACCAGCACCAGCAGCACCAGTACCAGCAGCACCAGCAATATCTTCACCATAACTCCAACCACCACTACCAGCAGGTTTCGCGCAGTAGTAGGTGGCGGTGTCTTCGGCCTTGAGGCTGTTCATCTGCAGGGTGAGCGTGCTCTGCCCGTTGTTCCTGGAGATGGTGAAGCGTCCCTTCACCGCCGACGCGTAGTCTGTGCCACTACCATCATTCCTAATACTCATGAAGTCTTCGAGCCCCTTCCCAGGTGCCTGTTGCACCCAGAGCAGGCCGGAGCTGCTGGAGGTGAGGCTGGAGGCCTTCCAGGAGGCCCCACACGAAGGACAGGTCCCAGAAAAGGAATTTTGTCACCTGTCAACAGTGGGCTGCATGAGGGTTTGTACAGTGTGGCTGAGCCCACCGCTCTCTGTCCTTCCTCCCCATGGCTGCGGGCCGCCGAGACCTTGGATGAGTCCGGAGGGGGCCTCGTGAGTCCGGGGGGTCCCTGACCCTGGTCTGCAAGGCCTCCGGCTTCACCTTCAGCAGCTACCACATGGGATGGGTGCGACGGGCACCCAGGAAGGGACTTGAGTACGTCGCGGGTATTCAGAGTGATGGTAGCACATGGCACGAACACGTTATGAGCAGTGGTAGAACAGCCTTATGATGATGGTGTTGGCGGTGTTGGTGTTGGTGCTCTTTATGATGATGATCATGGTGATGTTGGTGCTGGTGCTGTCGATACTATTGGTGAGGAGAAGAGCTGAGGGTGGAGAACCTGCTGGTGGCTGGGGTGAGTTGTGTCAGGGCCTTTCCCTGGGCCATGAGCAATGCCAGCAGCACCAGCAGCATCATCAATCTCACTAGCACCAGCACCACAACCACTGCTATAACATTTCGCGCAGTAGTAGGTGGCGGTGTCTTCGGCCTTGAGGCTGTTCATCTGCAGGGTGAGCGTGCTCTGCCCGTTGTTCCTGGAGATGGTGAAGCGTCCCTTCACCACCGGCGCGTAGCCGGTGTAACTACCATCAGTGCTAATATATGCGACGTATTCGAGCCCCTTCCCAGGTGCCTGTCGCACCCAGTTCATGCCGTAGCTGCTGAAGGTGTATCCAGAGCCCTTGCAGACCAGGGTCAGGGACCCCCCAGGACTCACGAGGCCCCCTCCGGACTCATCCAACGTCATGGCTGCCCACAGCCCTGGGGAGGAAGGAAAGCAGTGAAACAGCCTTGGGTGGCCCTGACCATGGTTGTCAAGGGCTCTGGCTTCACCTTCAGCAGCTACCCCATGTACTGGGTGCGACAGGCACCCCGGAAGGGGCTCGAGAACCTCGCTGTTATTAGCAGCTCTGGTGGCACAAGCTACACGGTGGCAGTGCAGGGACCTGCTCCCGGTGGTCTTGATGGTGTTGAAGGTGCTGGTGATGTTCCTAAATGTTCTGCACCATACCCAACTGTTGTTTTAACAACATAGACGTGAGCACTGCCCAAAACCCTGGCCTTACACCTCAGAATTTTCTGCACTCAACCCAAAGCATTCCATTGAGCCTGAAAGTACAGAACTAAGCCCAAATTTCCTGCTCCATGCCCACATTTTAATAAAGGGTGTCCCTGATGCTGGTCTGCAAGGGCTCCGGATACACCTTCAGCAGCTACGACATGGCATGGGTGCGACAGGCACCCGGGAAGGCGCTCGAGTGGGTCGCGGGTATTGACAGCTACAGTAGTAGCACAGCCTACGCGCCGGCGGTGAAGGGACGCTTCACCATCTCCAGGAACAACGGGCAGAGCACGCTCACCCTGCAGATGAACAGCCTCAAGGCCGAAGACACCGCCACCTACTACTGCGCGAAACCTGCTGGTAGTGGTGTTTGGAGTTATGGTGAAGATATTGCTGGTGCTGCTGGTGCTGGTGCTGCTCTTGATGGTGTTTGTGGTGCTGGTCACGCTGATGGTGATGGAGATGTTAATATTGTCAGCCATCAACACCACCAGCACTACCACCACACCAACCACTACCAGTGTATCTGGTACCATCAACAACAACATGAAGACCATCACCAACACCATCCTCATGACCAGCACCACAACCAACATCACCAGCTGCACCAGCAATCTCAGCAGCACCACTACCAGCACCACCACCTCTCGCGCAGTAGTAGGTGGCGGTGTCTTCGGCCTTGAGGCTGTTCATCTGCAGGGTGGCCGTGCTCTGCCCGTTGTTCCTGGAGATGGTGAAGCGTCCCTCCACCGCCGGCGCGTACCATGTGCTACCACCACTGTATCTAATTTCTGGGATGTATTCCAGCAACTTTATTGGGCCTATAACGCCCAATACATGTAGTAGTCACTGAAGGTGAAGCCAGAGGCCTTGCAGACCAGGGCCATTGCCCTTCCCGTGCATTCGAACCCACCGCTCTCTGTCCTTCCACCCCAGGACTGCGGGCGGCCGAGACATTGGATGAGTCCGGAGGGGGCCTTGTGAGTCCCGGGGGGTCCCTGACCCTGGTCTGCAAGGCCTCCGGCTTCACCTTCAGCAGCTACACCATGCAGTGGGTACGACAGGCACCCGGGAAGGCGCTTGAGTGGGTCGCGGGTATTAGCAGCAGTGGTAGTAGCACATACTACGCGCCGGCGGTGAAGGGACGCTTCACCCTCTCCAGGAACAACGGGCAGAGCACGGCCACCCTGCAGATGAACAGCCTCAAGGCCGAAGACACCGCCACCTACTACTGTGCCAGACGTGATCGTGCTCCTGCTAGTGCTGCTGCTGCTTGTGGTGGTGATGGTGACTGCGCTGTTGATAGAGGTGTTAGTGGTGACGATGATGCTAGGCATGATGATGCGAGAGAGTGTGATGGTGTTGGTTGCAGTGGTGATAGTCCTCGAATATGTAACTATCACATCACGAGCACCATTAAGACCACCGAGACCTTCATCAACATCATGAGCACCTTCACCAACATCAACGTCACCATCGCCACCATAATCAACAGCACCAACACCATTGAGATCCATAACACTTTTAACATCCCCAACACCTTTAACACCACCAACACCATTAGCACCACCAACACTATCATCATGACGAACACCCCAACCTACATCACCAGCAGCACCATAACCAGCAGCACGATCAATCTCATAAGCATAAGCATAACCATAACCAGTACCAGCAGCTTTCGTGCAGTAGTAGGTGGCGGTGTCCTCGGCCTTGAGGCTGTTCATCTGCAGGGTGAGCGTGCTCTGCCCGTTGTTCCTGGAGATGGTGAAGCGTCCCTGCACCGCCGACGCGTAGTATGTGTCACTACCATCATAGCTAATATCTGCGACCCACTCGAGCCTCTTCCCAGGTGCCTGTCGTATCCATCCCATGCTGTAGTCGCTGAAGGTGTATCCGGAGCCCTTGCAGACCAGGGTCAGGGACCCCCCGGGCTTCACGAGGCCCCCTCCGGACTCATCCAAGGTCTCGGCCGCCCGCAGCCCTGGGGAGGAAGGACAGAGAGCGGTGGGCTCAGCCACACGGTACAAACCCTCTTGCAGCCCACAGCTGTCCGGTGGCCAAAATCCTTGTCTGGGACCTGTCCAGACCTGTGGGGCCTCCTGCAAGGCCTCCAGCCTCACCTCCGGCAACTACGGCATGCTCTGGGTGCGACAGGCGCCTGGGAAGGGGTTCGAAGAGGTCACAAGTATTGGGAACGATGGTAGTGGCACAACCTACGCGCCGGCGGTGAAGGGACGCTTCACCATCTCCAAGAACAACGGGCAGAGCACGCTCACCCTGCAGATGAACAGCCTCAAGGCCGAAGACACCGCCACCTACTACTGCGCGAGAGCTGCTGATAGTGGTGGTTGGAGTACTGATAGTGCTGGTGGTGCTGATGAATGACATTATTAACGTCACCAACACCATCATCAAGACCAGCACCACAACCACTATCACCAGCAGCACCAGCAGCAGCACCAGCAGCAATCTCAGAACCATAACCATAACCATAACCACCATAAGCACATTTCATGCAGCACTATGTGGCAGTGTCGTCGGCCTTGAGGCTGTTCATCTGCATGATAAACATGATTAACACTGTTCCTGGGGATGGTGAAGCGTCCCTGAGCTGCTGCTGTGTACCTTGTGTCACCAGCATCGCTGCTAATTTGTGCGACGTATTTGAGCCCCTTCCTGGGCACCTGTCGCACCCATTCCCTGCGGTAGCTGTTTAAGGTTAAGCCAGAGATATTTGGGACTATCCAAGGAATGCAGTAATGTCTGAGGAGATGGGATGTGGAGCTGGATGGCCACAAGGCAGCAGGAGCAGGTTGGGAAGGGAATTGCGGACATGCTGGGTGGTACCAAGCCCAGTGCTCGGGTTGTCTGAATGCCGATTGGGCCTTGTGAAGCCCGGGGGGTCCCTGACCCTGGTCTGCAAGGGCTCCGGATACACCTTCAGCAGCTACAACATGTGGTGGGTGCGACAGGCACCCGGGAAGGGGCTCGAGTACGTCGCGGGTATTAACAGTTATGGTAGTTACACATACTACGCGTCGGCGGTGAAGGGACGCTTCACCCTCTCCAAGAACAACAGGCAGAGCACGCTCACCCTGCAGATGAACAGCCTCAAGGCCGAAGACACCGCCGCCTACTACTGCGCGAGAGTTTATGATGGTAGTGCTTGCAGTGCTGGTAGTGCTGGTGGTGTTGATGGCTGACAATATTAGCATCACCAGCACCATCATAAATATCACAAAGACGATCACCAACACCATCAGCATGACCAGTACCACAACCAGTGTCACCAGCAGCTCCAGCACCAGCAGCACCATCAATCCTACCAGCATAACCACAACCACTACTACCAGCACGTTTCGCGCAGTAGTAGGTGGCGGTGTCTTCGGCCTTGAGGCTGTTCATCTGCAGGGTGAGCGTGCTCTGCCCGTTGTTCTTGGAGATGGTGAAGCGTCCCTGCACCGCCGGCGCGTAGCTTGTGCTACTACCATCACTGTTAATACCCGCGACGAACTCGAGCCCCTTCCCGGGTGCCTGTCGCACCCAATACATGCTGTAGTCGCTGAAGGTGAAGCCGGAGCCCTTGCAGACCAGGGTCAGGGACCCCCCGGGACTCACACGGCCCCCTCCGGACTCATCCAAGGTCGTGGCCGCCCGCAGCCCTGGGGAGGAAGGACAGAGAGCGGTGGGCTCAGCCTTGGGGGGTCCCAGACCCTCGTCTGCAAGGGCTCCGGCTTCACCTTCAGCAGCTACCAAATGCTACGGGTGCAACAGGCACCCGGGAAGGGGCTCAAATACATCCTAAACATTAGGAAGGATGGTAGTGACACAAGGTACGCGTCGGCAGTTCAGGGACACTTGGTCTCCAGGAGCTACTGGTCCAGGGCGGCCACCCTGCAGATGATCAGCCTCAAGGCCCACGACACTACCACCTACTACTGGGCTAGGGAGTTTGCTGCTAGTGCTTGGATCACTGCTAGTGCTGCTGGTATTGATGACTGACTATATTAACCTCACCAAGGCCATGACGAGCAACGCAAAGACCATCAGCAACACCATTATAATGACCATACACCACAAAGAACATCACCAGCACCACCAGCACCATAAATGATTAAACCACCAATGATTATACTAGGAGCAGAACCACCACCGTAAGCACTTTTCGCGCAGTAGTAGGCGGCGGCGTCTTCGGCCTTGAGGCTGTTCATCTGCAGGGTGAGCGTGCTCTGCCCGTTGTTCCTGGAGATGCTGAAGCGTCCCTTCACCGCCGAAGCGTAGCCTGTGGTACTACCATCCTTGCTAATACCCGACGTACTCGAGCCCCTTCCCAGGTGCCTGTCGCACCCACCACATGTTGTAGTAGCTGCTGAAGGTGAAGCCAGAGGTGTTTGGGACCATGAAGGGACTGCAGCGAGGTCTGAAGCTATGAGATGTGGTGAAGGATGGCCACACAGCACCAGGAGCAGGTTGGGAAGGCAGATGTGGAGGTCCTGGGTAGCACCAGACATGGTACTCGGGTTCCCTGAGTTTGGAGGGGGCCTCTGAAGCCGGGGGGTCCTTGACCATGATCTGCAAGGGCTCCGGCTTTGACTTCAGCGACTACTCCATGTTTTGGGTGCGACAGGCACCTGGGAAGGCGCTCGAATACATTGTGAGTATTTGGAGTGATGGTAACACATGGTACTTGCCGGCGGTGGAGGGACGCTCTTGATGGTGCTGGTGGTGATGATAGTGTTGGCGGTGTTGCTGGTGGTGTTCTTTACGAGGATGGTGTTGGAGATCTTGGTGTTGGTGCTCTTCATGATGATGATCATGGTGGCGTTGGTGCTGGCGCTGTCGATATTGATGGTGCTGAGAAGAGCTGTGTGTGGAGAACCTGCTGATGTCCGGTATGAGTGTCGGGGCGTTTCCCTGGGCCATGAGCAATGCCAGCAGCACCAGCAGTACCATCAATCTCAGCAGCATAACCCCAACCACCACTATCAGCAGCTCTCGCGCAGTAGTAGGTGGGGGTGTCTTCGGCCTTGAGGCTGTTCATCTGCAGGGTGAGCGTGCTCTGCCCGTTGTTCTTGGAGATGGTGAAGCGTCCCTTCACCGCTGACGCGTACTCTGTGTAACTACCACCAGTGCTAATATATGCGACATATTCGAGCCCCTTCCCAGGTGCCTGTCGCACCCAAAACATGCTGTAGTCGCCGAAGGTGAAGCCGGAGCCCTTGCAGACCAGGGTCAGGGACCCCCCGGGCTTCACGAGGCCCCCTCCGGACTCATCCAAGGTCTCGGCCGCCCGCAGCCCTGGGGAGGAAGGACAGAGAGCGGTGGGCTCAGCCGCACGGCACGGGCCCCCGCACGGCTGTGGGGAGCCGGGGCCGCCGGCAGCCTCCGCGGGACCGGGCCCTACCTGGGACGGCGGCCAGGAGGAGGAGGAGGGCGAAGGCGTGAGGCCGAGGACTCATGGTGGGGAAGGGAAGGGGTGCTGGGTGCTGTGGGGACGCTGGGGACAGGCGTATTTGAAGGTGCCCGGAGGGGGCGTTCATTGCGTTTCTTCCTGGGGGTATTTCTTTACATTCCATAACACACTCATTAATTGCATGCACTCAATTATTTCATGGCAATCCTTGACAAGGACTCATCGTGTGTCTTTGGTGAACACTAGAAACTCAATAAACTTGATTTTTTTTTGTATTTTCCACCATGTTCTAATTAATTGGGCCTGTGGAAGTATTTCATTTTGATCTTTGACAACCATTTCTTTCATTTCTTCATTATTCCATTTAATTTTCTACCCCGCACTAATTCATGGGGTGCTTTGAGTTATTTCATCATGATCCCTGATCACTTATGACATGGAAATATTCAATTGGATGGATTATTTACTATTAATGCTGAGTAATTTAATTGCAATCTCTTCTAAAATGGACACAAAAAACAGAAAGCAGCCGTGTTTTGGGGCTGCTCCAGCTGCTGAGGTTTCAGGCCGTACCAAAATAACTCGTTTTTCTGCCCAGAAATAGCCCCCGCACAAACATCTGGCTGGCTGCGCTTGGCTGGGCAGCGCTGCAGATCTCAGCAAAAACTTCTCAAATTGGGGGTTTTGATCTCAGGAGTGGAACGACATTCCCACATTTGGGACTCAGCTGGCCCCAAAATGTTACAAATGTGCTATCATTCTGGGAAAAAATGGAAAAGGAGGAAAAAAATCCATGAGATAGGTGCGTCAATGGCCAGGATAATAATCAACACCCCAATTTCATTCAAACTGGTGTTAAAAAGTGGGAAATGGGTCTTATTTGCATTTAAAAATATCCATTAAGGCAAAGAACCCCCATCGTGGGGCCACAATGCCCCTGAAAATGAGCCAGGTGCTCATGTTTGGAGCAAAGAGGGCATCTAGAGCCAAACACCTCTGTATTTGGGGCAAAAATACCCATGAAAGGGCAAAACCATGCCCATACTGGGGTCAAGAGTAAGCATAAGACGTAATGCGCCCTTCTGTTTGGGGCAAGGATGGCCACAAATGGGAAAATACTTTACTTTTTGGAGCAAAATGTTGCAATACTGTGGGTAAAACAGAGCTCGCTGCAGCGCATGGGTAGTCCCAAACATCTCCAGCTTCCCCTTCAGCAGCTACCTCATGGCATGGGTGCGACAGGCGCCCGGGAAGGGGCTTGAGTACGTCGCAGATATTAGCAAGGATGGTAGTAGCCCATGGTACGTACCGGCGGTGCGGGGACGCTTCACCATCTCCAGGAACAACGGGCAGAGCACGCTCACCCTGCAGATGAACAGCCTCAAGTTCGAAGATACCGCCACCTACTACTGCACGAAAGCTCCTGGTACTGGTAGGGGTGCTGCTGAGATTGCTGGTGCTGCTGGAGCTACTGGTGATGTTGGTTGTGGTGCTGGTCATGAGGATGGTGTTGGTGATGGTCTTCATGATGTTGTTGATGGTACCAGATACACTGGTAGTGGTTGGTGTGGTGGTAGTGCTGGTGGTGTTGATGGCTGACAATATTAACATCTCCATCACCATCAGCATGAGCAGCACCACAAACACCATCAAGAGCAGCACCAGCACCAGCAGCACAAGCAATATCTTCACCATAACTCCAACCACCACTACCAGTTTCTTTCGCGCAGTAGTAGGTGGCGGTGTCTTAGGCCTTGAGGCTGTTCATCTGCAGGGTGAGCGTGCTCTGCCCGTTGTTCCTAGAGATGGTGAAGCGTCCCTTCACCGCCGGCGCGTAGTATGTGCCACTACCACTGCTGGTAATAAGCGCGACCCACTCGAGCCCCTTCCCAGGTGCCTGTCGCACCCAGTACATGGCGTAGCTGCTGAAGGTGAAGCCGGAGCCCTTGCAGACCAGGGTCAGGGACCCCCCGGGACTCACGAGGCCCCCTCCAGACTCAAAGAACCCGAGCAGGGTGCTTTCTGACACCGAGCACCTCCACATCTGCCTTCCCACCTGCTCCTGGTGCTTTGTGGCCATCCTGCACCACATCTCATGGTTTCAGACCTCTCTGCAGTCCCGGGATGGTCAAAAAGACCTTTGGCTTCACTTTTGGTAGCTACTACATGATGTGGGTGCGACAGGCACCCAGGAAGGGGCTCAAAGACGTCGCGAGTATTAGGAACGATGGTAGTGGCACAGCCTACGCGTGGGCGGTGAAGGGACGCTTCACCATCTCCAAGAACAACGGGCAGAGCACGGCCACCCTGCAGATGAACAGCCTCAAGGCCGAAGACACCGCCACCTACTACTGCGCGAAATGTGCTGATAGTTATGGTGGTGGAGCTGTAGATGGGATTGATGGTGCTGCTGGTGCTGGAGCTGCTGGTGACACTGGTTGTGGTACTGGTCATGCTGATGGTGTTGGTGATGGTGTTTGTGATGTTTATGATGGTCCTGGTGATGCTAATATTGTCAGCCATCAACACCACCAGCACTACCAGCACTACCACCACTCCAAGCACTACCAGCATAACCTCTCACGCAGTAGTAGGTGGCGGTGTCTTCGGCCTTGAGGCTGTTCATCTGCAGGGTGGCCGTGCTCTGCCCGTTGTTCCTGGAGATGGTGAAGCGTCCCTGCACCGCCGGCGCGTAAACTGTGCTACTACCACTATTGCTAATACCCGTGACGAACTCGAGCCCCTTCCCAGGTGCCTGTCGCACCCAGTACATGTTGTAGTAGCTGAAGGTGTATCCGGAGCCCCTGCAGACCAGGGTCAGGGACCCCCCGGGCTTCACGAGGCCCCCTCCGGACTCATCCAACGTCGCGGCCGCCCGCAGCCCTGGGGAGGAAGGACAGAGAGCGGTGGGCTCAGCCTAGGGGTCCCTGACCCCGGTCTGCAAGGGCTCCGGCTTCACCTTCAGCAGCGTCACCATGGGATGGATCCGACAGGCACCTGGGAAGGGGCTCGAGTTCGTCGCGTGTATTAACAGTGGTGGTAGCACATACTACGCGCCGGCGGTGAAGGGACGCTTCACCATCTCCAGGAACAACAGGCAGAGCACGCTCACCCTGCAGATGAACAGCCTCAAGGCCGAAGACACCGCCACCTACTAGTGCACGAAAACCACTGGTAGTGCTTGGAGTGCTGGTAGTGCTGGTGGTGTTGATGGCTGACAATATTAACATCACCAGCACCATCATCATGACCAGCACCACAACCAATACCACTAGCAGCACCTCCAGCACCAGCAGTACCAACAATCTCATTAGCACCACTACCAGTACTAGCACCTCTCGCGCAGTAGTAGGTGGCGGTGTCTTCGGCCTTGAGGCTGTTCATCTGCAGGGTGAGCGTGCTCTGCCCGTTGTTCCTGGAGATGGTGAAGCGTCCCTGCACCGCCGGTGCGTACTCTGTGCTACCACCACTATAGCTAATACTCGCGACGAACTCGAGCCCCTTCCCGGGTGCCTGTCGGATCCATCCCATGGGGTAGTTGCTGAAGGTGTATCCGGAGCCCTTGCAGACCAGGGTCAGGGACCCCCCGGGCTTCACGAGGCCCCCTCCGGACTCATCCAACGTCGTGGCCGCCCGCAGCTCTGGGGCGACCTGGAGGAGCAGAGTCATCGTCCAACCATCGAAGGGTGAACATAAAAAGGCCGAGGTGTAGCCAAATCTGGGCAGATTCTACCCATTCTGTGATGGGTGCTGCAGGAAAGAGCCGTAAAAGGCCAAAAGATGCATGTGTTTTGTCAAAAATATGTTCAAAGCAAAGATATCTCCATATTTGCCCCCAAACTCAACATATGGACCCAAACTCGCTGATATTTGGGTGAAAAAGTGGCCATCGAGGCATCGAGGGGAACCTGGCTTTGGGCTTGGTGCAAGATGTTGGGCTTGGAGTAGGGAATTTGGGTTCATTTAAGGGAATTTGGGCTCCGAGAAAGGAATTTGGGCTCGGAGAATGGAGTTTGGGCTCAGAGAAGGGAATTTGGGCTCAAAGAATTTGCCCCAAAGATGGGAATCCTTTTGCCCCTTTGTCCATTTGGACCCCAAATACAGACATTTTTCTGCCTTTTTTGAGCTTTCAGAGTCCAAAAATAAAAGTATTTTCCCATTTCTGACCATTTTTTCTCCAAATATAGGGTCTCATTACCTCTTGACCTCAGTAGGGGCATTTTTTGCCCTTTCATGGCTATTTTTGCCCCAAATGTGTTCGTGTTTGGTTCTATATGGCTTCTTTGCCCCAAAACGTGAGTATTTGACTCATTCTGGGGGGCATTATGGCCCTATGATGAGGGCTCTTTGCCTTTTCTTGATGTTTTTTGATGCAAATAATACACAATTCCTACTTTTTAACACTAATATTCATCAAAATGGGATGTTGATTATTTTTCTTGCCATTTACAGGCCTATCCCATGGATTTTTTTCCTCTTTTTCCCATTTTTTCCAAAATACGAATATATTTTTAACATTTTGGGGCCAGCTGAGTCCAAAATGCGGGAATGTCATCCCACTTCTGGGCTGGAAACCCCCAGTTTGAGAAGTTTTTGCTGAGCCCTTCAGCCCTGCCTCGGGTGCCCACCCAAGCGCAGCCAGCCAGGTGTCTGCGCGGGGGCTATTTCTGGGCAGAAAACGAGTTATTTTGGTACTGCCTGAAACCTCAGCAGCTGGAGCAGCCCCGAAACGTGGCTGTTTTCTGTTTTCTGGACCCATTTTTTGCCTCCACACCTGGGGCCGGGGGCGGGAAGGCGCCGTGGGCACAAAAGCTCCGTGCCGGGAAGGTTGTAGGGGAGGAGGCTGCATGGGAGAGATTGCAATTAATTAATTACACGTCCATAAATGATAATTGCATGGGAGAGACTGCAATTAATTAATTACACATCCATAAGTGATAATTGCACTGGAGAGAATGCAATTAAATAACTCAGTGCCCATAAGTGATAATTGCATTGGAGGGATTGCAATTAATTCAATGTCCATAAGTGGTGATATCACGGGAGAGAATGCAATTAATTAATTACACATCCACAAATGATAATTGCATGGGAGAGATTGCAATTAAGTAATTCAAGGTCCATAAATGATAATTATATGGGAGAAATCATAATTAAATAATTCTTTCTCAATAAGTGATGATTACATGGTGAAAACTTCAATTAAATAATTTATTAAAGAATAATCAAATAATCAATAAAATAATAAAATAATTAAATAATTAAATAATCATTCAATTAAATAAATAATTGTATAAATAGACAGATAAATAGATAAATAAATAAATAAATAAATAGATAAATAAATAAATAGATAGATAGATAAATAAATAAATAAATAGTGGGGCGATTAAATAAATAAATAATTGGATAATTGAAGGATTAAATGATTGAATTATTAAATAAGTAAATAAATAAATGGTTGAATAATTAAGTGATGAGCAGACCCCAGAGACTGCAATTAAATAATTCCAAGTCCGTGAGCAATGATTACATGGAAAAAAAAAAAAGTAATTAAATAATTTGTTCCCAATAATTGTTGATTACATAAAAGAGATTAAATTAAATGATTTATTGCCAATAAGTGTTAATTACATTAAAGAGATTGCAATTGAATAATTTATTCCCAATAAGTGTTGTTTACATATAAGAGTTTGCAATTAAATAATTGATTATCCATGAGTGATGAGTGCATGAGGGAAACTGTAATTAAATAATTGATTCTCCATAATTGATGAGCAGGCTGCAGAGATTGCAATTAAATAATTAAAGGTCTGTAAGCGATGATTGCATGGAAGAGGTTGCAATTAAATAATTAATTCCACGTAGGTGATGAGCTCATGATTGCAATTAAAACTCTCCCTGCACACCAGCAATTAGCTCTGCACAGATTGCAATTAAAAAACCCAAAATCTGAGACTCTGCAGTTTGACGTGTGCACAGCATGAGGGCGCTGATGAGGCTGCAATTAATTAAGTCATCAGGCAGAGGGTGCAACGAAGTAGTGCACACAAGCGACGAGCGTGCGGAAATGATTCCAATTAATTAATTAATCCAGTGCACAAAGGCAATGAGAAGATGGTGGGGATTGGAGTGGAATAACCCCACGCACAAAAATGATGAGTTCACGTCAAATATGGCAAGGAAATAATTTGATGAGCCCAATTAACAAACACACGGTGAAGATTACAATGGCATAACGAGGAAAGTAATGAGTTTGTGTCAAAGACTGCAATGAAATAATTCTGTGCACTCAATTAGTGATTGTATAGCTGAAATCACAATGAAATAGCTGAAATTGCAAGAAAATAGGTAAACGAAGAAACACAAGAGTTCATCAATGATTACAATGCAATAATTATCCCAATTAATGAGTCCATTGTAGTTAATGCAATGAATTAACTCAGCAAGGAAACACGATAAATTCATGTCAAAGACTGCAATTAAAGAATTAAACAGACCCAATTAATTAGGACGTGGTAGGGAATGCCATGAAAGAAGTCAACGAGGAAACACGATGAGTTTATGTTGAAGATTGCAACGAAATAATTAAATGGGCTCAATTAGAGTCATGGTGGAGATTAAAATTAAATAAATCAATGAGAAAACATGATAAATTCATGTCAAAGATTGCAATTAAAGAATTAAATGCACCCAATTAATTAGGACATGGTAGGGAATGCGATGAAATAACGAGGGAACACGATGAGTCCATGTCAAGGCCGGCAATTAAACAGCTCAGCGCGCCCAATTAACGCATGGCAGAGAGCGCAATGAAACGAATCAACGCGCTCAACTGTCGGGCGCCAATCAAGGATGGCAATTAAACATCCCGATGCGCGCCGCTAACGAGCGTGGCGCGAAACCCGGTCCCGGCCCCTCCCCATGAAACCGACCCCCCCCGCCTTGGAGCCCGCTCCCCATGCAAATACCCCCTCCGGGCGCCTTTAAATACGCCCGTCAACAGCGTCCCAACAGCACCCAGCACCCTTCCCTTCCCCACCATGAGTCCTCGGCCTCACGCCTTCGCCCTCCTCCTCTTCCTGGCCGCCGTCCCAGGTAGGGCCCGGTCCCGCGGAGGCTGCCGGCGGCCCCGGCTCCTCACGGCCGTGCGGGGGCCCGTGCCGTGCGGCTGAGCCCACCGCTCTCTGTCCTTCCTCCCCAGGGCTGCGGGCGGCCGAGACCTTGGATGAGTCCGGAGGGGGCCTCGTGAAGCCCGGGGGGTCCCTGACCCTGGTCTGCAAGGCCTCCGGATACACCTTCAGCAGCTACGGCATGGGATGGATGCGACAGGCACCCGGGAAGGCGCTCGAGTACGTCGCGAGTATTTACAGCGATGGTAGTAGCACATACTACGCGTCGGCGGTGAAGGGACGCTTCACCATCTCCAGGAACAACGGGCAGAGCACGCTCACCCTGCAGATGAACAGCCTCAAGGCCGAAGACACCGCCACCTACTACTGCGCGAAAGCTGCTCACGGTGGCTCAGAGCCCGTGCACGGCTGTCACAAAACCCAACGCAGCGATAGCCGCCCAAGCGTGCCCAGAACCTTACACCATGCCCAAGTCTCATGAACCATGCCCAAATTTCCTTCACGGTCTTGGTTTGAGGTCGAATTTTTTGCAACGCGTTCAGATGTACTGAACCATGCCCAAGTTTCCTCAACAGCACCCAAAATTACTGAACCATGCCCAAGTTTCCTCAACAGAACCAAAAATTACTGAACTGTGCCTAAGTTCCCTCAGCAGAACCCAAAATTACCGAGCCATGCCCAGGTTTCCTCAATATCACCCCAAATGTACTGAACCATGCCCAAATTTCTTCAACAGCACCCAAAATTACTGAACTGTGCCCGAGTTTCCTCAACAGTCCCCAAAATTTACTGAACCATGGCCGGGTTTCCTCAGTATCACCCCAAATGTACTGAACCGTGCCCAAATTTCTTCAACAGCACCCAAAATTACTGAACCATGCCCAAGTTTCCTCAGCAGAACCCAAAATTACGGAAACATGCCCAGGTTTCCTCAGTATCACCCCAAATGTACTGAACTGTGCCCAAATTTCCTCAACAGCCCCCAGATTTCCTGCTCTGAGCCTGCAGTCTTGGTCTGAGTCCAAATTTCTCACAATTTGCCCACTTTTGACAAACCGAGACCAAATTTCCGGAACCGAACCTGCAATCTTGGTCTAGGTTCAAATTTTTTGCGATGCACTCAAATTTACTGAACCATGCCCAAATTTACTGAACGAAACCTGCAGTGTTGGTCTGAGTTTAAATTTCTCTCAGTATGCTCAAATTTGCTGAACCGTGCCCAAACTTCCTGAACCAAACCCACAGTTTTGGTCTGAGTTTAAATTTCTCTCAATATGCTCAAATTTACTGAACCGTGCCCAAATTCACTGAACCGTGCCCAAACTTCCTGAACTGAACCCGCAGTTTTGGTCTGAGTTTAAATTTCTCTCAATATGCTCAAATTTGCTGAACCAGGCCCAAATTTAGTGAACCATGCCCAAACTTCCTGAACCAAACTCGCAGTTTTGGTCTGGGTTTAAATTTCTCTCAATATGCTCAAATTTGCTGAACCAGGCCCAAATTTACTGAACCGTGCCCAGACTTCCTGAACTGAACCCACAGTTTTGGTCTGGGTTTAAATTTCTCTCAATATGCTCAAATTTACTGAACCGTGCCCAAAATTCCTGAACAATGACCAGATCTTCTACACCAAATACCCAGTTTTGATATCTACCCAAATATCGACATATTTTGCCTCTTTTGGGTAGTTTTGCCCCAAGGATGGTGATGGTTTGTGGTTTAGAGCCATTTCTGCCCCCAAAATGGGAATGTTTTTGCCCTTTTGGCCATTTAGACCTCAAATACAGGCATTTCTCTGCCTTTTATGGGCATTCAGGCT
Source organism: Somateria mollissima (assembly GCA_951411735.1). Classification (NCBI taxonomy): domain Eukaryota; kingdom Metazoa; phylum Chordata; class Aves; order Anseriformes; family Anatidae; genus Somateria; species Somateria mollissima. The sequence continues at coordinate 120,417 of CATOCB010000373.1, forward strand.
CCAAAAATTGAAGTATTTTCCCATTTATTGCAATTTTTACCCCAAATATAGTGAGTTTTATCTCTTTATTGCCCTATTCTCAGCAGATAGAAGGATGTTTTGCCCTTTATGGTCTGTTTTCCCCCCAAAATTATCATTTGTTTGTCCTTTAAGAACACAGTGGGCCCCAATATGGTCTTGTTATTCCATTTATGGATAATTTAACCTGAAATATGGTTATTATGACCATTTTTACCTCAAATATAGGGATGCTTTTGACTTTTCTTGCAAGTTCTTCCCCAGGTATGGAGATGTCTAGGGCTTTTGTGGTCATATTTGTAACAAATATGGCAATTCTTTGCCTTTTATTGCCCGCTTCACCCTAAAATTTACAATATTTTACTCCTACTGCAGTTTTTTGGCCCCAGATTTGGTCATTTCTTCACTTTTATGGCTGTTTTTCCCCAAATGTGAGTATGCATTGCCTCTTTTGGCCAGGTTTGCAGCAAATTTCGGGATGTTTTGTCTCCTATTGCCCATTTTACCCCAATATTGGGATGTTTTGCCATGTAGACTGAGTTTTCTCCCGGATTAGCATGCCATCGCCTTTCATGACCAGTTTTGCCCATAATACGGGGATTTTTACCTTTTCTGGCCATTTTAGTCCCAAACACAGGGATGCTTGACCCTTTATGGGGATGCTTTGCCCTTTATGACCATCTTCACCCCCAAATGAGGATGTTTTGGAATCTTATTGCAAACTTTTGCTCCAATTTGGAGAACTCTTCGCATTTTGTTCTCATGCGAGCAACAAATGTTGAGGCGACATTTTTAGAGGAAATCTGTTTTTTTTTTCCCCATTTGGGGCCTGTTGGGAGGAAGGAAATCAGCTTGAGGCTGCTCAGGCGTGGAGCTTTGTGGCATTGGGGGATTTTGGTCCCCTCTGTGTCACCGTGAGTGCTGGTGCTGGTTGGGTTGCACGGTGCTACATCCCATGACAAAAATGGTATTTTGCTCTACTTGAGCCAATCTGGGCATTTTTTGACCTCTATGGCCAGTTTTGCCCAAAATATAAGAATTTCCGTGTCCTTTATGGCCATGGTGGCTCAAAATCTGGAGACGTTTCACCCTTTATGGCCAATTTTGCCCAAAATACAAGAATTTCCGTGTCCTTTATGGTCATGGTGGCTCCAAACCTGGGGACATTTCACCCTTTATGGCCAATTTTGCCCCAAAACCAAGAATTTCTATGTTCTTGATGGCCATGGTGGCTCCAAACCTGGGGATGTTTCACCCTTTATGGCCAATTTTGCCCAAAATACAAGAATTTCCGTGTCCTTTATGGTCATGGTGGCTCCAAACCTGGGGACATTTCACCCTTTATGGCCAATTTTGCCCAAAAATACAAGAATTTTTGTGTCTTTGATGGCCATGGTGGCTCCAAATCTGGAGGCCTTTCACCCTTTATGGCCAATTTTGCCCCAAAACCAAGAATTTCTATGTCTTTTATGGCCATGGTGGCTCCAAACCTGGGGATGTTTCACCCTTTATGGCCAATTTTGCCCAAAATACAAGAATTTCCGTGTCCTTTATGGTCATGGTGGCTCCAAACCTGGGGACATTTCACCCTTTATGGCCAATTTTGCCCCAAAACCAAGAATTTCTATGTTCTTGATGGCCATGGTGGCTCCAAACCTGGGGATGTTTCACCCTTTATGGCCAATTTTGCCCGAAATACAAGAATTTCTGCGTCCTTGATGGGCATGGTGGCTCAAAATCTTAGGACATTTCACCCTTTATGACCAATTTTGCAAGAAATATAAGAGTTTTCATGTCCCGGATGGGCACTGTGGCTCCAAATCTGGGGACATTTCACCTGATATGGCCAATTTTGCCCAAAATATAAGAATTTACATGCCTGTGATGGGTATGATGATTCCAAATCTGGGGAATTTTCACCCTTTATGGCCAGTTTGGCCCCAACCATGAGCATTTTTCTGCCATTTATGAGTGTTTTGTACCCAAATATTTTGCCCTTGGTGGTCCTTTGGTCAACATCTCTGGAGATGCAATATTTATGGCGATGTTTTTGCTGAAAATAATGGAATATTTTGAACTTTATGGTCAGTTTTACTGCAAATATGGGATATTTTGGCTATTTTAGGCACTCAAACCCCAAATTACGGTGGTATTTTTCCCCTTTAGGGTCATTTGCTCAAAGAGAATTGGGGTGTTTTGTGTCTTATGGCTAGATTTACCCCAAATAGATGAAAATTTCCCTTCTTCTACCAAATTTCATGCCAAATGTTGTGATATTTTGCCCTACATGGCTGATTTTGCACCAAATGTAGTCATTTCTTAGTATTTTTGTGGCTAGATTTGCCCAAAACATGGGGATAATTTCCTTTTTTTTTTTTTTTTTTTCCATCCCAGCACCTCATAGGAACATTTTGTGATTTTTCTTATTTTTGACATGACTTTGTGAATGCTTTTCCTGTAACAACCATTTTTTTTCTTGAATATTTCTCAAATCTCAAAATATCCAGAGACTTTTGCCCTCTTTAGCCCTTTTTGCAACAAATCTAGGATTTTTCTCTACCTTTTAAATCAACTTCTGCAGAAAACCTGTGGACGTTTTGCTCTTTATGGGCATTTTAGCTCTAAATATGGTATGTTTTTTCCTTTTTGGGGCCATTTGGGACCGTTTCAGAGGAAGGAACTGATCTCGCGGCCACTTGGGCGTGCAGCCCTGTGGCTTTTGGGGTCACACCGGGGGATTTTGATCCTTTTTGTGTCACCGTGGGTACTGGTAGTTGGGGTGCTACTATTGCACACAGTGCTTCGTCCCATAACAAAAATGATTCCTGGTGGCCAACGAGCAAATCTGGAGGCCTTTTGCCCTTTTTTGGCCAGTTTTGCCCCAAATGCAACAATTTCCACACCCTTGATGGGGTTGGTGCCTCAAAATCTGGGGATGTTTCACCCTTTATGCCCAAAATACAAGAATTTCTGTGGCCTTGATGGGCATGGTGGCTCCAAATCTGGGGACGTTTTGCCCTTTATGACCAGTTTTGCCCCAAATATTGGATGCTTTTGCACTTCATGGCCTTTTTTTTTTTTTTTTTTTCCCAAAATTTGGGGCTGTGTTGCCTCTTAAGGCCAGTTTTACCCCATACACCAGGAACTTTTGAACCTTTATTGCACTTTTTAGCCAAATATAGAATCATCTTTTTCTTTCATGTTCATATTTGCAAAAAAATATGGGGATAATTTTGTCTTTTATTGTTAATTTGCCACCAAATATGTGGATATTTGGCCTTCATGGCCATTTTTTTTTTGCACTGAATGTGGGGATATTTTATATCTGGGGCAATAATTGGATGTTTTGCCCTTTATGGCCATTTCTGCTTTAAATAAGGACATTTCTTTGCCTTTTATGGTGAATTTTATGCTCTTTGGGGTCAAATTGTCCTTTTATGGACATTTTGGCACCTCATATAGTCATCTCTTGACTTTTTTTTTTTCTTTTTTGCCCCAAATTCATGAATGCTTTACCTTTCATGTATATTTTTTACCTAAATACTGAGGTTTCATGTTCTTTATGATCACTATTGCCCCAAACGTTGCGATATTTTGCCCTTTCTGGCCACTCTTTCCCCAAATCAGGGCTGGTTTTTCTCCTTTTTTGGGGCCATTTGGGAGGAAGGAACTCAGCCTGCGACCACTCGGGCGTGGAGCTTCGTGGCGTTGGGGGTCGTTTTGGGGGATTTTGATGCCCTTTGTGTCACCGTGAGTACTGGTGCTTGTTGTGGTTATTACACAGTGTTACATCCCATGACAAAAACTGTGCTCAGCTCTCCTTGAGCAAAACTGGGGATTTTTTGACCCTTATGGCCAATTTTGTCCCAAATACAAGGGTTTCCGTGCTCTTTATGGCCGTGGTGGCTCAAAATCTTGGGATTTTTCCAATTTATGGCCAATTTTGTTCCAAATACAAGGGTTTCCGTGCTCTTTATGGCCGTGGTGGCTCAAAATCTTGGGATTTTTCCCATTTATGGCCAATTTTGTCCTAAATACAAGGATTTCCGTGCTCTTTATGGCCACGGTGGCTCAAAATCTTGGGATTTTTCCCATTTATGGCCAATTTTGTCCCAAATACAAGGGTTTCCGTGCTCTTTATGGCCGTGATGGCTCAAAATCTTGGGATTTTTCCTATTTATGGCCAATTTTGTCCCAAATACAAGGGTTTCCGTGCTCTTTATGCCCATGGTGGCTCAAAATCTTGGGATTTTTCCCATTTATGGCCAATTTTGTCCCAAATACAAGGGTTTCCGTGCTCTTTATGGCCGTGGTGGCTCAAAATCTTGGGATTTTTCCCATTTATGGCCAATTTTGTCCCAAATACAAGGGTTTCCGTGCTCTTTATGGCCATGGTGGCTCAAAATCTTGGGATCTTTCCTATTTATGGCCAGTTTTGTTCCAAATACAAATATTTCCATGTCCTCGATGGCCATGGTGGCTCCAAATCTGGGAACAGTTCACCTTTTATGACCAGTTTGGCCCCAAACACGAGCATTTTTGGTTATTTTGGCCCAAAATACAGGGAAATGTTACCCTTGATGGCCATTTAGTCAACGTGTCTGGAGAGATTTCACATTTTATGGCTATTTTTACCCAAATACCCAAATATTTCACCTCTTCCAGCCACTTCTTTGTCAAGAGTTGAAATATTTTGCCCTCCATGGTCGTTCTTCCAACACAGATAGTATTTTCATTGCTTTTTTTGGCTATTTTTCCTCCAAATGGCCAATTTTTTCCTCTATATGGCCAATTTTGGCAACTTCCATGGACCGTTTGTTGCCTTTATGTCTAATTCTGACTCAGATTTGTGGATTATGTTCACTTTATGTCCACTTTTGTACTAAATATTGGGATGCCTTTGCCCCTTATAGCCATTTTTTCCTTAAATATTGGCACTTTACCATTTATGGTCAGTTTTTCTGGAAACATAGGAATATTTGTCCTCTTATTGCCATTTTTCTCAAAATATAAAGAAATATTTTAGCCTTTCTTTCAAGTTATTCCCCAAGTGTGGGGGTCCCTTTGTTTTTTATTGTAATATTTTTATCAAATTTGGGGCTGTTTTGCCTTTTAATGTCATTCTTGCAAAAAATACAGAGAATTTTTGCCTTTTAAAGCCAATTCTGGTCAACAAGGATGGGGATATTTTGTGTTTTATGGCTAGATTTACCCCAAATATGAGGAAATTTCCTTTCTACTCTCATTTTTATGCCAATGGTCGAGGTGTTTTGCCCTGTATGGCCAATTTTTGCACCAGAAGTGGACATTTCTTAGGCATTGCCTACAACATGGGGATAATTTGCCCATTTTTGTTTCATTCCACCACCTAATAGGATCATTTTGTGAATTTTTGTGCTTTTTGCCATGCATCTACAGATGTTTTTCCTCTAATGATAACTTTTATCAAAATATTAGGATACTTTTGCCCTTTACGGCCAGTTTTGTCCCAAATGTGGAGACGCTTTTATCCAATGGGGCCCATTTTGCAAAAAATACGTTGAAAAAATCTGTTTTTTTGTTTTGTTTTGTTTTGTTTTGTATCGTTTTGTTTTGTTTTTCCAAAACGTGGGGATATTTTGCCCTTTATGGTCGATTTTGCTGCAAATATGGGGTATTTTGGGCACGAGGAGGAGGTGCAGCCGCTGGGGCATGCGGCCCCACATTTTCAGGGGATTTTGGTCCCGTTTGTGTCACCGTGGGTGTTTGTACACAGCGTGTACTTGGTACATGCATTGCTTATGGTTATCACAGTGCTTCATCCCATGACAAAAACCACATTCTGGTCCCAGTTCCGCTCCCCACCACTGTAGCTCTTGGGGAGGCCTCTCCCAGGGGACAAACATCATTTTGGGGCAGGAAACACGGGTTTTGGGTCATCTGCCACCAACCCCGTGGTGTCCCCAGAGCCCCAAATCCCCCCGGGACCACCTCAAAATTTCACCTCTTTTGGTGATTTGCGTGCCAAGAGTTGGGTGGTTTGCCCTTCATGGCCAGTTTTGCCCTAAATATGGGGATATTTTACCATTTTCCCACTCTTTTTGCTCCATTGGGACCATTTCCTTTATTTGGCCATCAAATCTTCAAATATTTAGGTTGCCCTGCCCATTATAGCTATTTTGTCCTCAAATATTAGCACTTTTTCACCATTTGTGGCCAGTTTTGCCCCAAATATGGGAGAGTTTTTATGCTTTATGACCAGTTTTGCCCCAAATGTGGGAGAATTTTAATGTTTTATGGCCAACTTTGTCCCAAATATGGGTCTTTCTCTTCCTTTTATGGATCTTTTAGCACTATATATGTGTTTTTTTCACCTCTTATGACCATTTTTCCCCCAAATTGGCATTTCTTCACATTCAGTGGCCAGCGTTGCCCTAAAAATGGACTTTTCACACTTAAATAATTAACTAAATAAGGAGCTCCACCCTCTTTTTAACACCCAACACAGGATTTTTTCCCTTTTACTGTCATTTTGCCCCAAATCTGGGGATCCTTTGCTCCTTGTGGTTACTTCTTGCCTGTTTATGGGGACATTTTTCCTCCTTATCACCAGTTTTAGCAAAGTTTGGGGCTGCTATGCCCTTTTAGGACCACATTTTGCCCAAATATGGAAATAATTTTGCACTTCGTGGCTTTACTTTTTCCAACATGTGGGGCTGTCGTTTTTGCTGCAAAAATGGGATATTTTGGGGCACGGGGGATTTTGGTCCCTGCTGTGTCACCGTGGGTGCTGGTAGTGGTTACGGTGGTTATTACACGGTGCTACATCCCATGACAAAAACAGCAATTTTCTCTACTTGAGCAAATCTGGGGCTGTTTTGCCCTTTATGACCATTTTTACCCCAAATATGAAGACTCCCGTATCCTTTATGGTCATTCTTTCTCTACATACAGGGATATTTTTCCCTTTATATCCAGTTTTTACCTCATAGTGAGGTCTCTTTTACCTTTTTTGGCAAGTTTTCCAGTCTGAAGTTCTCCCTCTTCCAGCCCGTTTTCCCCCAAATACAGTGAGATTTTACATTTTCTGGCCAATTTGGCCCTAATTATGGGGACACTTTTGCCTTTTATGGCTAGTTTTGCAACACCGTTGGGGAAACTTTTGCCCTTTCCACCTTCTTTACCCCAAATATGACCATGCCTTTTTATAGACAATTTAGCCCTAAATATGGGCGCATTTCACTCTTTATAGCCATTTTTACCCCAAATATTGACATTTCTTCACATTTTGGGCAAGCTTTCCTCCAGATATGGACGTTTCTTTTCCCATCATGGCTGTTTCTCCAGCAAATATGGGGATGTTTTGCCTCTTTTTGCTGTTTTTTTTTTTGCCTCAAATATTTTCCCTTTTTCTGGACATATTTCCTCTACATATTTTGGTGGTTTTGCCCTTTATGGCCAGTTTTGCACCAAATATGGGGATGTTTTTCCTTTTAAGGTCATTTTCCCCCCTACTATGGGCACATTTTTGCACTTTATAGCCATTTTTGCCCATTTCTGCCTCTAACACGCATGTGAGGCCATACGAATATTGGAGACTTTTATGAGCCGTTTTACCCATTTTTGCCCATTTCAGCTCCCCATGGGCACCACGGGAGGAAGTTTGAGCCAAAAAACATCATTTTTGGCTCTGCTGGGGGATTTTGTTCCACCCTGTGTCACTGTGGGTTGTAGTGGTTATGCTTGTGGTTACAGTTACGGTGCTTATCACCGTGCTACATCCCATGACAAAAAACCATACTCAACATTCTGGGGACATTTCACCCTTTATGGCCATTTTTCTCCCAATATTCCCATTTCTCTACCTTTTATGCCTCGAAATACTATTTTTTTTTACCCCATATGGCATGTTTTCAACCAAAATACGACAATTCTTACCCCAAACATGACAAAGTTTGCTCCTTTATGGACATTTTCCCCCAAAATATGGAGATATTTCCCCCTTCGTCCCCAATTTTTGCCCCAAATATGGACATTTCTGTGCCACTGGGACTCAAATATGGGGGCGTTTAAACTTTTAAGGCCATTTTTGCCCCAAATATTGCCATTCCTCAACATTTTGTGGCCAGCTATTCCCGAAATACGTGGATGTCATACCCTCAAAGTCCATTTTTGCCCCCAATATGGTGTTGACTTGCCTTTTATCACAGTTTCTTCCCCAAATATGGGCTTTTTTTGCTCTTTATTTCCTTTTTTTCCCAAATATGTTGATTATTTTGCTTTTTGTTGCCATTTTATGTTTTTCAACCATTTCTACGTCATAAGTCTACACTCAAGAAGGAAAACCCAAATTTTATCATTGTAGAAAACACCCAAGAAGACAAAAAACACACTATTTTACCCTCTAGGATGCCCGCAGGGGCCCGAATTGGGGTGAAAACGCCCGAAATTGGCGAAAATATATATTTTTGGCTGCAGAATAGAGGTGGGAGGGGTTTTTGAGTGGCGGGTCGATGACTTTGCCCCGCCGTGGTACTCCTGGTTGCATTGATCTGTGGGGCCACGGGACCGACGTCACCGTCTCCTCCGGTAAGTCCTCCGGCCAAAAATCTCGCCACGGCGATTTTGGGTCGATTTTCTTCAATTTTGGGCCGGGTGGGGGGTCCGTGGGGCGGCTGGCCCCCGCCTTGGGGGCCGAAAATGGGGCAAAACGGCCGTCGATGGGTGGAAATGTCCAATTTGGGGTCGATTTTGGGGGGGGATTTTCGTCTGGAGGGGGTTTTTGGGGCAGAATTGGGTGAAAATGTCGATTTTTGGGTTGATTTTGATGGGGGGAAATTTGGTCATAGGGAGTTTGATGTCAGGACTGGGTGAAAATGTCGATTTTCAGGTCTTTTCGGGGGGGAAAATTATTATGGCGGTGATTTGATGGCAGGATCATGTCAAAAATATGATTTTAGGGTGTTTTTAGGGGAAAAATGTTAACTGAAGGCAGTTTGATGTCAGGATTGGGTCAAAAAGTCAATTTTCAGGTCTTTTCAGGGGCAGAAAATCATGAGGAGGTGACTTGATGGCAGGATCATGTCAAAATATGATTTTAGGGTGTTTTTAGGGGAAAAATGTTAACTGAAGGCAGTTTGATGTCAGGATTGGGTCAAAAACTCAATTTGGGGGTCTTTTAGAAAAAAAATCACGCGGAGGTGATTTGTCGGCAGGATTAGGTCAAAAACTCTTTCTCAGCCCTAAAATGTTTATTTTTAGAATTCTGGGTGGAGGGAGGGGAAAATAGGACGTGTGAGGGCAAAAGGGACCCGAGGGAAGGTTTTGGGGCTTAATTTGGCATTTTTGTTGAGTTGAGTTTAATAGAGGTTTTGTGTAGAGTGGAAATGTCGATTTTTTTCTCTCCCCAGTTTATATATTTTATGTATTTTATATATGTAATATATATTTAATAGATATTTCTATATGTTTATATATAATATATATAATATATAATATATAATATATATTATATATAGATATTTATATTTATAAATACATATATATATATTTTCTGGGGGAGAAATTGCTTTGTTTGGGCAAGATGTGGAGAAAAAAAGGACTTTTCAGGCAAAATTATGTCAGAAAATATATTTGGCAGATAAGGCTGAACAGGGGAAGACAGAGGACTTTGAATTTTGCAGTTTTTCAGGTTTTTTTTTTAGGTTTCGCAGTTGGGGCGTCTCTAGGGAGTTAGTTTTCTTGGTGATTTAGTCCCAAAGTTTGAGTTTCTAAGAAAAAAAATAGAGATTTCTATTTAATAGGACAGTTTGAGTATTGAGTCTTCGGGTCGAGCCCTAATTGTGGCTTTTTGAGAGCGTTTTGGGCAAAAGGACAGAAAAGTCCCTGTTTTTAACAAAAATGGCCAGGGAGGTTAGTTAATTGAAAAAAATCATTGTGACCTGACCCAAAATAGTGGGTGAAGATTGGGGCTGAAGGACGACATTTCAGGTAATGTCTTCCTTTTAATTTGGGCTGTTTTTGGGGTGGTTTGAGTTAAATTTGCCAGGCTGATGTCCCTAAGTCTAGGTCCCCACAAATCAGGATTTTGTGGCCTTTTTCATGGATTTTCTCTGAAATGAGGCATTTTGGGGGCTCTTGGGTGAATTTCAGGGGGTCTTGGTGGCTAAAAATATCTTAATTTTATTGATAATCGCTTTTGAGGCAGTTTCAGGAGTTTTTAGAGTTGTTAAAATTTCACCAAAGTCGAAATCTAATCCCTTTTTTACCCAGAAAAGGTTTAATAGGACATTTTTGGGGCAGTTTTAGAGGAGTTTGACTTGCTTAGGGCAAAGACCCACACAAATAATATTGTATTATAATCCTTATTTTTAATTCATTAATTAATAGGGACTTTATTAATTGAGTCAAAAAAACAGGAGTGGTTTGAGACTGTTAGTTGTTTTTTTCTTCCCTTCCAAATTTGGCTATTTAATGATAAATTCTGATACTATTAAATTTTAAATGAGGCTTAAGCCTGTGTTTTTCACCCATTATTGTCAATTTTCGGCATATTTTTGCTTTTATTCGCCAATAACTCCTCAAAACCTCCCCACAAGTCTCATTTTTAATTTAATATCCAAAAATTAGGGTTTCTGGCACGACAATTTCTAATGTTTTTACGCAGCAGGCAGGCTTGGAATAAGGCATTTTGTGCTCAAATAGTGATTTTTCTGGTGTTTCTGGCAAAATAGTGATTTTTAGGCAATTTCTCATTATAGTCTTAGTCGTTCTTTATGAGGGAGGAAAAATTGGTTGAAAAGAGCCAGGAATTGGGTTTTTTAAGAGCAGAGATGAACATTTTTAGAGGGGGAACCCATTTTGTTGCATTTCTTAATTAAGCCATAAAAAGATAATTAGACATTTTACCTCTCCGGCTGCAGATATGACAATTTTAGCTAAATTCATGCAATAATCTGCTTTCCCCCAAAAAAGCAAACACCCAATTATAGCAGAAAAAAAAAAGGGGGCAATAATTTGTGATGTTTAAGGTTTTTAGGTCAAAAAAGGGGGGAATTTGAGGTTGCAGGTTCAGTTTATTGCTTAAAATTATTTTAAATTGGTAATTATAATAATATTAACAATATATGATATTATATAATAATATAACAAAAATATATAACACATATATATAATATATATAATATATTATATATATAGTATATACTATATATGCGTTATATATAGTGTATAATAATTATATATAATGATATTATTATAATTATTATCATTTAAAATAATTTTAATTTATTTTAGCCTAAAATCGACTCCAAGAGTTTAATTATTTGCCTGGAGTTGGTGATAAAAAATATTATTAAAAAGTTGTTTTTTTTTTTCACCATAAACTTCCAACAATATGGCCCAAAGCTTTAAAAATATAAAGAAATTAAATTAAAAGTCACTTTTTTTTTTCCTGTTTTCCACCTAAAATGGCTGATTTCAGCCCAGTTTGGTGGCCGGAAGTTGCAGCTGTGCTTGTTTTTCAGCTGGCTTTATTTTGAGGTTAGAATTGCCTGAAATAGCTCAGTTCTGGTTTCGAAAACAGCAAAAAAAGGGGAAGCGGGGGTTTTTTCACCATTTTTGCATGTTAAATACACGAAAAAAAAAAAGAAAAACAAAGAGCAGGCAAATCCTGTCTGAAAAACAGCACCTGGTTTTTGGGGAAAAATAACCCGCTTTGCAGGTGGTAAACAGCAGCTTTGGGCTAAAACCAGAGGGTTTCAGGCAAATTCATTTGGTTCTGGCCGGGTTTCATTTCCCTGAAAATTGAGGAATTTGGCTCAAAAGATACCGATAATTTCTAAGCCTCGCTACGTGCTTTAATGTAGATATTCACCACTCCACCTCGTTTAACGTATATGAAGGCATAGTCTATGTATAATATAACTTGTAATATATTAAATATAGAGAGATAATAGGTAGAATTATTAGATTTAATTATTAGATGAAATATATGGATAGAATTATTAGATTTAATATAAATATTAAGTGTAGCAAGTGTATAATAGAAATTATATCTAATACATATAATATATCCAATATATATGTCAGGCTTCTAATATATATATCTATTAGATATATCTGTGATATTTAATATATATTATATAAATATATATATTATAAATATAAATATATATTAGATAAATCTGCTATGTCTAATATCTAATGCATGAATATAGTAGGTATATTTATTAAATGTATTATATCTAATACCTATTGTATATGTTAGATATATAGGTGCCTATATCTCTCTATATATTATATCTAATATCTATTGTATATATTAGATATATATTTTGAATATATAAGAAATATACATTTTCTGTAGAGAAATATAACATAAAATATACATTTTACGTATATAGTTTTATATCTAACATATAAGATAGATATTAGGTATATATACCATATATATAATATATATAATAGCTACAGATAATATATAATCGATATTAGATATATATAACGGATATATCTAATATATAATAACTATAAAATATATAATACATATTTAACGGATATATCTAAAATATTATATATATATTATATAATCGATATTAGATATATATAACGGATATATCTAATATATAACAACTATAAAATATATAATACATATTTAATGGATATATCTAAAATATTATATATATATTATATAATAGATATTAGATATATATAACGCATATATCTAATATATAATAAAAATATATAATATATAATCGATATTATATATATATAACGGATATATCTAATATATAATAGCTATAGATAATATATATTGGATATAATCAACAGATATATCTACTGCATGTAATATATCTAATATCTAATATGTATAGCATGTATTATAACGAATATATAACGAACGCTATAATTAATATTTAATAAATATGTTATACATAGAAGATATTGGATATATAACAGATATATCGAATATATATATAAAATATACAATATATTATATATACAATATATTATATATACAATATATATAATATATAATATATTATATATTATATATATATATAACATATTATATATTATATATCGAATATATCAAATATATATTATATTTTATAGACCTACTATAGGCAATTTAATGATATATATCACGATACATTAATTAATTAAATTAAATTAATTAGCTGAAGGAAAACCCATATATTTTTACAGAGATATTTATAAATCTCAGCATTAATTAATCGGCAGTAATTATTTCTACCTTAACGGGATTTTAATCTCTAGAATATTAATTACGCCCTTTAGATTTATAGGAAATTAATTAATTAGCTCGATATTAATAGATAATTAAGATAGAACTTAGACTTTCTCCATCGATAACCCACACGCCCAAATTTAACCAAATTCACCCGCTTTTAGCTAAAATCGAAAGCCATTCAAGTTTTTTTTTTTAATTTCAACCTTTCCAAAGGGATTAATTAGCACTAATTATCTTCATTAATTCTCCAGTTTTGACATTTAGCCACTGATTCCCCCCCAGCCCTCAAACCGCATTAATTTGGCTTTTGCCTGAATTCGGGCTTTTTTAAAGAAATTAGTGCTTGGCACTTAACGAGGATGGGGTGGGGACTTAATGAGCTGGGTTAATTAGGGGTAGCTGGGGACTAATTGCACTAATCGATGGTTGTAATTGGATGAGTTGAATTGCATTGGTTGCTGGGACTGGCCCAGTATGGACCAGTATCAGGGCTTTAAGGTACTGGTGGTACTGAACTGGATGTACTGGGGCTATAGGGTGCTGGTACTGGACCAGTACAGGGGCCCCGGCACCGGTACAGGTGGTACTGGGACCAGTATGGGAGCTCCAGCACCAGTACTGACCATACTGGGACCAGTACGGGTGCCCCGGCACCAGTACTGCTAGTACTGGGACCAGTACGGGGGCCCCGGCACCAGTACTGCCCGTACTGGGACCAGTATGGGAGCTCCAGCACCAGTACTGCCCATACTGGGACCAGTATGGGAGCCCCGGCACCAGTACTGGCAGCACTGGGACCAGTACGGGGGCTGCGGCACCCGTACTGCCTGTACTGGGACCAGTACGGGAGCTCCGGCACCAGTACTGCCCCTACTGGTCCCAGTACAGGTGCCCCGGCACCGGTACTGGTGGTACTGGGACCAGTACAGGGCCCCCGGCACCCGTACTGCCCATACTGGGACCAGTATGGGGGCCCCGGCACCCGTACTGCCCGTACTGGGACCAGTACAGGGCCCCCGGCACCAGTACTGCCCATACTGGGACCAGTACGGGGGCTCCGGCACCAGTACTGGCCCTACTGGGACCAGTACAGGGCCCTCGGCACCCGTATTGCCCATACTGGGACCAGTACGGGGGCTCCGGCACCAGTACTGGTCATACTGGGACCAGTACAGGGGCTCCGGCACCCCTAATGGTGGTACTGGGATTAGTACAGGAGCTCCCACACTGGTACTGGTGCTACTGGGACCAGTACGGGGGCCCCGGCACCAGTACTAGCAGTACTGGGACCAGTACGGCGCCCGCGGCACCAGTACTGCCCGTACTGGGACCAGCAGGGGGCCCCGGCACCAGTACTGCCTGTACTGGGACCAGTACGGTGCCCGCGGCACCAGTACTGCCCGTACTGGGACCAGTACGGTGCCCGTGGCACCAGTATTGCCCGTACTGGGACCAGTACGGGGCCCCCAGCACCTGTACTGCCCGTACTGGGACAAGTATGGGAGCCCCGGCACCAGTACTAGCAGTACTGGGACCAGTACGGGGCCCCCGGCACCAGTACTGCTTGTACTGGGACCAGTAAGGGTGCCCCGGCACCAGTACTGCCCCTACTGGGACCAGTACGGGGGCTGCAGCACCAGTACTGGCCCTACTTGGACCAGTACGGGGCCCCCGGCACCAGTACTGCCCGTACTGGGACCAGTATGGGGCCCCCGGCACCAGTACTGCCCGTACTGGGACCAGTATGGGAGCCCTGGCACCAGTACTGGTGGTACTGGGACCAGTATGGGAGCTCCAGCACCAGTACTGCCCATACTGGGACCAGTACGGGAGCTCCGGCACCAGTACTGGCAGCACTGGGACCAGTACGGGCGCTGCGGCACCAGTACTGCCCCTACTGGTCCCAGTACAGGTGCCCCGGCACCAGTACTGGTGGTACTGGGACCAGTACAGGGCCCCCGGCACCCATACTGCCCATACTGGGACCAGTACGGGGCCCCCGGCACCCGTACTGCCCATACTGGGACCAGTACGGGAGCTCCAGCAGCAGTACTGCCCGTACTGGGACCAGTATGGGAGCCCTGGCACCAGTACTGGTGGTACTGGGACCAGTATGTGAGCTCCAGCACCAGTACAGCCCGTACTGGGACCAGTACAGGAGCTCCAGCACCAGTACTGCCCATACTGGGACCAGTACGGGAGCTCCGGCACCTGTACTGGCAGCACTGGGACCAGTACGGGGGCTGCGGCACCAGTACTGCCCCTACTGGTCCCAGTACAGGTGCCCCGGCACCGGTACTGGTGGTACTGGGACCAGTAAGGGGGCTGCGGCACCAGTACTGCCCATATTGGGACCAGTATGGGAGCTCCAGCACCAGTACTGCTTGTACTGGGACCAGTACGGGATCGCCAGCGCCTGTACTGGTGGTAGTGGGACCAGTACGGGAGCTCCAGCACCACTGCTGCCCGTACTGGGACCAGTACGAGGTCCCTGGCACCAGTACTGCCCGTACTGGAACCAGTATGGGGGCTCCGGCACCAGTACTAGCAGTAGTGGGACCAGTATGGGAGGTGCGGCACCTGTACTGCCTGTATTGGGACCAGTACAGGTGGTACTGGGACCAGTAAGGGGGCTGCAGCACCAGTACTACCCCTACTGGGACCAGTAAAGGGGCTCCGGCACCAGTACTGCCCGTACTGGGACCAGTACGGGAGGTGCGGCACCAGTACTGCCCATACTGGGACCAGTACGGGGCCCCTGGCACCAGTGCTGCCCCTACTGGGACCAGTACGGGGGCTCCGGCACCAGTACTGGCAGTACTGGGACCAGTACGGGGGCCCCGGCACCAGTACTGCCCGTACTGGGACCAGTACAGGGGCTCCAGCACCAGTACTGCCTGTACTGGGACCAGTACGGGGCAGCCGGCACCAGTACTGCCCGTACTGGGACCAGTATGGAGGCTCCGGCACCAGTACTGGCCATACTGGGACCAGTAAAGGGGCTCTGGAACCTGTACCGGTGGTACTGGGACCAGCAGGGGGCTCCAGCACCAGTACAGGCTGTACTGGGACCAGTAGGGGATTTCAGGCACCAGTACTGCCCGTACTGGGACCAGTACGGGGGCCCCGGCACCAGTACTGCCTATACTGGGACCAGTACGGCGGCCCCGCTACCACTGCTGTCCGTACTGGGACCAGTACGGAGGCTGCGGCACCAGTACGGGCAGTACTGGGACCAGTACAGGCGCTCCGGCACCTGTACTGCCTGTACTGGGACCAGTATGGGGCCTCCGGCACCCCTACTGGTGGTACTGGGATTAGTACAGGAGCTCCCACACTGGTACTGGTGCTACTGGGACCAGTACAGGAGCTCCAGCACCAGTACTGGCCATACTGGGACCAGTACAGGGGCTCTGGCACCAGTACAGCCCGTACTGGGACCAGCAGGGGGCTCCAGCACCAGTACAGGCTGTACTGGGACCAGTTGGGGAGTTCGGGCACCTGTACTGGTGGTACTGGCACCAGTATGAGCGTTCCGGCACCATTACTGGCCATACTGGGACCAGTACAGGAACTCCGGCACCAGTACTGTCCATACTGGGACCAGTACAGAAGCTCTGGCACGTGTACTGGTCATACTGGGACCAGTATGGTCTTTCTGGCACCAGTACTGCCCATACTGAGAGCCACTAATACCAGTAAGGACCAGTACGGGGCGCTCTGGTACTGGTGCAGCTGAACCGGGTCTACTGGGGCTATTGGGTGCTGGTACTGGACCAGTAGGACCAGTATGGACCAGTAAGGACCAGTATGGGGTTCTCTGGTGCTGAAATGGGTGTACTGGGGCTATGGTGTGCTAGTACTTGACCAGTATGAACCAGTAAGGGCCAATAGGGACCAGTAAGGCCTAGTATGAACCAGTAAGGTCCAGTACGGGCCAATAAAGCCCAGTATGAACCAGTAAGGACCAGTATGGGGATTTCTGGTACTGGTAGTACTAAACTGGGTGTACTGAGGCTATGGGGTGCTCATACTTGACCAGTAAGGCCCAGTATGAACCAGTAAGGGCCAATAGGGACCAGTATAAACCAGTAAGGACCAGTATGCGGGCTGTGGGGCCAAACTGGGTCTACTGGGGCTATGGGGTGCTCATACTGGGACAGTAACGACCACTGAAGACCCATAAGGGACAACAAGGCCCAATACCTCCCAGTATGGCCCAGTACCTCCCAGTATGACCCAATACCTCCCAGTATGACCCAATACCTCCCAGTACGCCCCAATACCTCCCAGTACAACCCAATACCACCCAGTACGCCCCAATACCACCCAGTCTGACCCAATACCTCCCAGTCTGACCCAATACCACCCAGTCTGACCCAATACCACCCAGTACGCCCCAATACCACCCAGTACGCCCCAATACCTCCCAGTACGCCCCAATACCACCCAGTACGCCCCAATACCTCCGAGTACACCCCAGTACCTCCCAGTCTGACCCAATACCACCCAGTACACCCCAATACCTCCCAGTATGACCCAATACCTCCCAGTACGGCCCAACACCTCCTAGTACAACCCAATACCTCCCAGTACAACCCAATACCACCCAGTACACCCCAATACCACCCAGTACACCCCCAAACCTCCCAGTACACCCCAGTACCTCCCAGTCTGACCCAATACCACCCAGTACACCCCAATACCTCCCAGTATGACCCAATACCTCCCAGTACGGCCCAACACCTCCTAGTACAACCCAATACCTCCCAGTACAACCCAATACCACCCAGTACACCCCAATACCACCCAGTACACCCCCAAACCTCCCAGTACACCCCAGTACCTCCCAGTCTGACCCAGTGCCACCCAGTACACCCCAATACCTCCCAGTATGACCCAATACCTCCCAGTACGGCCCAACACCTCCTAGTACAACCCAATACCTCCCAGTACGCCCCAACACCACCCAGTACGCCCCAATACCACCCAGTACACCCCCAAACCTCCCAGTACACCCCAGTACCTCCCAGTCTGACCCAGTACCACCCAGTATGACCCAATACCTCCCAGTACGGCCCAACACCTCCTAGTACAACCCAATACCACCCAGTACGCCCCAATACCACCCAGTACACCCCCAAACCTCCCAGTACACCCCAGCACCTCCCAGTATGACCCAGTACACCCCAGTCTGACCCCCCCAACCCTCTTCCTCTCCCCTTCCAGCCACCCCCCGCGGCCCCAGCCTCTTCCCGCTCCTCACCTGCGGCTCCTCCTCCTCCTCCTCCTCCTCCTCCTCCCTCTACGCCGTGGGCTGCGTGGCCGTGGGCCACGTCCCCGCCGGCGTCACCTTCTCCTGGAGCGACGCCACCAACCGCAGCGTGGCCGCCGCCGTCGCCTACCCAGAAGCCCGCGGGGCCGGCGGCAATATGGCCGCCAGCCGGCTGGAGCTGCCCTTGCAGGAGGGGAAGGGGCGCCAGCCCTTCTACTGCCGCGCCGCCCACCCGCGGGGCAACGCCGTGGTGGCCGTCAGTAACCCCGGTGAGTAGGTGGCGGAGTGCATCCGCCGCGGGGGGGGGTTGCTCGGGGTTTACTCCTCGTTGGGTCCTCCTTGTTGTCTCTTCCTCGTGGGTCTTCTTCTTGGCGGCCTCCTCGTTGTGTCTCCGTTGTAGTGGCCTCCTCGTTGTATCCTCCTCGTTGGGTCCTCCTTGTTGGTGGCCTCCTTGTTGTATCCTCCTTGTTGTATCCTCCTTGTTGTGTTCTCCTCATAGTGTCCTCCTCGTTGTGTCCTCCTTGTTGGTGGCCTCCTCGTTGTATCTCCATTGTAGTGTCCTCCTCGTTGTGTCCTCCTCATTGTCTCTTCCTTGTGGGTCTTCTTGTTGGCGGCCTCCTCGTTGTATCTCCCTTGTAGTGTCCTCCTTGTTGGCGGCCTCCTCGTTGTGTCCTCCTCGTTGTCTCTTCCTTGTGGGTCTTCTTCTTGGCGGCCTCCTCGTTGTATCTCCGTTGTAGTGCCCTCCTTGTTGGTGGCCTCCTTGTTGTATCTTCCTTGTGGGTCTCCCTGTTGTGTCCTCCTTGTTGTGTTCTCCTCATAGTATCCTCCTTGTTGGGTCCTCCTCGTTGTATCCTCCTCGTTGTATCCTCCTCGTTGTGTCCTCCTCGTTGTATCATCCTTGTGGATCTCCCTGTTGGGTCCTCCTTGTTGTGTTCTCCTCATAGTATCCTCCTTGTTGGTGGCCTCCTCGTTGTATCTCCATTGTAGTGCCCTCCTCGTTGTGTCCTCCTCATTGTATCTTCCTTGTGGGTCTTCTTGTTGGTGGCCTCCTCGTTGTATCTCCCTTGTAGTGTCCTCCTCGTAGTGTCCTCCTCATTGTATCTTCCTTGTGGGTCTTCTCTTGGCGGCCTCCTCGTTGTATCTCCGTTGTAGTGGCCTCCTCGTTGTGTCCTCCTCATTGTATCTTCCTTGTGGGTCTTCTTCTTGGCGGCCTCCTCGTTGTATCTCCATTGTAGTGTCCTCCTCGTTGTATCGTCCTTGTGGATCTCCCTGTTGGGTCCTCCTTGTTGTGTTCTCCTCATAGTATCCTCCTTGTTGGGTCCTCCTTGTTGGGTCCTCCTTGTTGGGTCCTCCTTGTTGGTGGCCTCCTTGTTGGTGGCCTCCTTGTTGGTGGCCTCCTTGTTGTATCTTCCTTGTGGGTCTCCCTGTTGGGTCCTCCTTGTTGTGTTCTCCTCATAGTATCCTCCTTGTTGGTGGCCTCCTCGTTGTATCTCCGTTGTAGTGGCCTCCTCGTAGTGTCCTCCTCGTTGTATCTTCCTTGTGGGTCTTCTCTTGGCGGCCTCCTCGTTGTGTCTCCGTTGTAGTGGCCTCCTTGTTGGCGGCCTCCTCGTTGTATCTCCATTGTAGTGTCCTCCTCGTTGTGTCCTCCTCGTTGTATCTTCCTTGTGGGTCTCCCTGTTGGGTCCTCCTTGTTGTGTTCTCCTCATAGTATCCTCCTCGTTGTGTCCTCCTCGTTGTATCTTCCTTGTGGGTCTTCTTCTTGGCGGCCTCCTCATTGTATCTCCCTTGTAGTGCCCTCCTCGTTGTGTCCTCCTCGTTGTATCGTCCTTGTGGATCTCCCTGTTGGGTCCTCCTTGTTGTGTTCTCCTCATAGTATCCTCCTTGTTGGGTCCTCCTCGTTGTATCTTCCTTGTGGGTCTTCTTCTTGGCGGCCTCCTCATTGTATCCCCCTTGTAGTGTCCTCCTCGTAGTGTCCTCCTCCTTGTATCTTCCTTGTGGGTCTTCTTCTTGGCGGCCTCCTCGTTGTATCGCCGTTGTAGTGCCCTCCTTGTTGGTGGCCTCCTTGTTGTATCTTCCTTGTGGGTCTCCCTGTTGTGTCCTCCTTGTTGTGTTCTCCTCATAGTATCCTCCTTGTTGGGTCCTCCTCGTTGTATCCTCCTCGTTGTATCCTCCTCGTTGTGTCCTCCTCGTTGTATCATCCTTGTGGATCTCCCTGTTGGGTCCTCCTTGTTGTGTTCTCCTCATAGTATCCTCCTTGTTGGTGGCCTCCTCGTTGTATCTCCATTGTAGTGTCCTCCTCGTAGTGTCCTCCTCATTGTATCTTCCTTGTGGGTCTTCTCTTGGCGGCCTCCTCATTGTATCTCCGTTGTAGTGTCCTCCTCGTTGTGTCCTCCTCGTTGTATCTTCCTTGTGGGTCTTCTTCTTGGCGGCCTCCTCATTGTGTCTCCGTTGTAGTGGCCTCCTTGTTGTATCCTCCTCGTTGTGTCCTCCTTGTTGGTGGCCTCCTTGTTGTATCTTCCTTGTGGATCTCCCTGTTGGGTCCTCCTTGTTGTGTTCTCCTCATAGTATCCTCCTCGTTGGGTCCTCCTCGTTGTGTCCTCCTTGTTGGTGGCCTCCTCGTTGTATCTTCCTTGTGGATCTCCCTGTTGGGTCCTCCTTGTTGTGTTCTCCTCATAGTATCCTCCTTGTTGGTGGCCTCCTCGTTGTATCTCCCTTGTAGTGTCCTCCTCGTTGTGTCCTCCTCGTTGTCTCTTCCTTGTGGATCTCCCTGTTGGGTCCTCCTTGTTGTGTTCTCCTCATAGTATCCTCCTCGTAGTGGCCTCCTCGTTGTATCCTCCTCATTGTATCCTCCTAGTTGGTGGCCTCCTCGTTGTGGCCTCCTTGTTGGTGTCCTCCTCCATCTTCTCCTGAACCTCCTCTTGGTCCTTCTCCACCTCCTGAGTCTCCTTTTTGGTCCTTTTTGGTCCTTTTTGGTCATTTTTGGTCCTTTTTGGTCCTTTTTGGTCCTTTTTGGTCCTTTTTGGTCATTTTCGGTCCTTTTTTGTCCTTTTTTGTCCTTTTTGGTCCTTTTTGGTCCTTTTTGGTCCTTTTTGGTCCTTCTCCTCCTCCTCCTTCTCCTGGTCCTCCTCCACCTCCTGAGCCTCCTCTTGGCCCTTTTTTGTCCTTTTTTTGTCCTTTTTTTGGTCCTTTTTGGTCCTTTTTGGTCATTTTTGGTCCTTTTTTGTCCTTTTTTGTCCTTTTTTTTGTCCTTTTTTTTGTCCTTTTTGGTCCTTTTTGGTCCTTTTTTGTCCTTTTTTGTCCTTTTTTGTCCTTTTTTTTGTCCTTTTTTTTGTCCTTCTTGGTCCTTCTTGGTCCTTCTTGGTCCTTTTTGGTCCTTCTTGGTCCTTCTTGGTCCTTCTTGGTCCTCCATCTTCTCCTGAACCTCCTCTTGGTCCTTCATCTCCTCCTGAGTCTCCTTTTTGGTCCTTTTTGGTCCTTTTTGGTCCTTTTTGGTCCTTTTTGGTCCTTTTTGGTCCTTTTTGGTCCTTCTTGGTCCTTCTCGGTCCTTCTTGGTCCTTCTTGGTCCTTCTCCTCCTCCTCCTTCTCCTGGTCCTCCTCAACCTCCTGAGCCTCCTCTTGGTCCTTTTTTGTCCTTTTTTTCCTTTTTTTGTCCTTTTTTTTGTCCTTTTTTTTGTCCTTCTTGGTCCTTCTTGGTCCTTTTTGGTCCTTTTTGGTCCTTTTTGGTCCTTTTTGGTCCTTCTTGGTCCTCCATCTTCTCCTGAACCTCCTCTTGGTCCTTCATCTCCTCCTGAGTCTCCTTTTTGGTCCTTTTTGGTCCTTTTTGGTCCTTTTTGGTCCTCCCCCTCCACCTCCTCACCCCCCCCCAACCCCACAACCACCCCCCTGACCCTCTCCCCTTCCACCCCCCACCCTAGGCACCTCACCCCAGCCCACCCCCCCGGTCCTCTCCATCCACCCCCCGTCCCGCGAGGACTTCGAGGGCCCCTACAGGAACTCCAGCCTCCTCTGCCGCGTCCGCGGGCCCCGCGGCCTCACCCCCGTCTCCTGGCTGAAGAACGGCGCCCCCGTCACCACCGGCGCCGTCACCACCGGCGCCAGGACCGACGGCACCGGCGCCTACGTCACCAACAGCTGGCTGAGCGTCACCGAGGCCGAGTGGGACGCCGGCACCGTCTACACCTGCCAGGCGGACGGGGAGATGAGGAACAGCAGCAAGTCCCTGGAGTGCGGACGTAAGTGGTGACCCCGCCCTTATTTTGGGGGAAAAAAACGACATAAATCCAAATTTTGGGGGCCGCCAAACCCAACCCTGAAACTTAGGTCAGGTAGAAACGATGTCTTCACCCTTATTTTTGGGGAGGAACCAGCCAAAATCCAAATTTTGTTTCCACCAAACCCAGCCCTGAACCTTAGATAAGATAGAAGTTATACCCTCACCCTTTTTTTTTGGGTAAAACTAGGCAAAATCCCAAATTTTGGTTCCACCAAACCCAGCCCTGAACCTTAGATAAGGTAGAAGTGATGATCTTGCCTTTATTTTTGGGGAGGAACCAGCCAAAATCCAAATTTTGGTTCCACCAAACCCAGCCCTGAACCTTAGATAAGATAGAAGTTATACCCTCACCCTTTTTTTTGGGTAAAACTAGGAAAAATCCCAAATTTTGGTTCCACCAAACCCAGCCCTGAACCTTAGATAAGTCAGAAGTGAGGCCTTCACCTTTATTTTTGGGGAGGAACCAGCCAAAATCCAAATTTTGATTCCACCAAACCCAGCCCTGAACCTTAGATAAGATAGAAGTTATACCCTCACCCTTCTTTTGGGGTAAAACTAGGCAAAATCCCAAATTTTGGTTCCACCAAACCCATCCCTGAACCTTAGATAAGTCAGAAGTGAGGCCTTCATCTTTATTTTTGGGGAGGAACCAGCCAAAATCCCAACTTTGGTTCCACCAAACCCAGCCCTGAACCTTAGATAAGGTAGAAGTGATGATCTTGCCTTTATTTTTGGGGAGGAACCAGCCAAAATCCAAATTTTGGTTCCACCAAACCCAGCCCTGAACCTTAGATAAGATAGAAATGGTGCCCTCACCCTTATTTTTGGGGAAAAAACAGCCAGAATCCCAACTTTGGTGCCACCAAACCCATCCTCGACCATTAGATAAGGTAGAAATTAGGCTCTCAACCTTATTTTGGGGGAAGAAACAGGCAAAATCCCAACTTTGGTGCCACCAAACCCATCCCTGAACCCTAGATAAGGCAGAAGTGATGCCTTCACCCTCATTTTTTGGGAAAAAACAGCCAGAATCCCAACTTTGGTGCCACCAAACCCATCCTCGACCCTTAGATAAGGTAGAAATTAGGCTCTCAACCTTATTTTTGGGGAAGAAACAGGCAAAATCCCAACTTTGGTGCCACCAAACCCATCCCTGAACCCTAGATAAGGCAGAAGTGATGCCTTCACCCTCATTTTTTGGGAAAAAACAGCCAGAATCCCAACTTTGGTGCCACCAAACCCATCCTCGACCCTTAGATAAGGTAGAAATTAGGCTCTCAACCTTATTTTTGGGGAAGAAACAGGCAAAATCCCAACTTTGGTGCCACCAAACCCATCCCTGAACCTTAGATAAACTAAAATCAATATCTTCACCCTTATTTTTTGGGAAAAAACAGGCAAAATCCCAACTTTGGTGCCACCAAACCCATCCTTGAAGCTTAGATAAGGCAGAAGTGATGCCCTCACCCTTATTTTTGGGGAAAAAAACAGGCAAAATCCCAACTTTAGTGCCTCCAACCAATTTTCCTTGTCCTTTGGGCACACCAGCTTATTTTTTTTGAGGGAAAAAACCAACTAAACCCCAACTTCCCCCCTCGCCCACCTCTTCCAGTGGATAAACCCGAGAACAGCGACATCGCGGTCCGCGTCCTCCCCCCGTCCTTCGTGGACATCTTCAACGAGAAGGTGGCCAAGCTGACCTGCAAGGTGAGCAACCTGCCCACGGTGGAGGGGCTGGTCATCTCCTGGCTGAAGGAGGACGGGCAGAAGCTGGAGACCAAGACCATGCCCCGCGTCCTCCAAGCCAACAGCCTCTACGGGGTGGAAGGGGTGGCCAGCGTCTGCGCCGACGAGTGGAACAAGGAGGAGGTCTACACCTGCAAGGTCAGCCACCCCGAGCTGCTCTTCCCCGTCGAGGAGAAGCTGCAGAAGGCCACCGGTGAGTCCTCTCGCCAAATCGGGGGGGGAAAGTTGGAAATTGAGACTCTCCTCCTCTATTTATTGAGGTTATTTCACCAAAAAATTAATGGGAACGCGATCGATTGCTCGCAGCTCTCTTCCTAGTTTATTGAGTTGATTTCACCAAAAAAAAAGGAGAAATGAGAATGCGATCACATCGCTCTGATCTTTTTTTTTTTTGCTAGTTTTGGGGGAAAAAGGTGGTGTTGGCGTTGCTGATGCTGTTTTTTTTTCCCTATATATGCAAAAAAAAAAAAAAGGCGGTGTGATTGCATCGTGGATTTGTGTAGGGAAGGAGCGCTGCGAAATCATCGAGGAGTTGGAAAAAAAGTAGGGAAAAAGTGCTGCAGTTGCCTCACAAATTTGAGAAAAAAAGAAAGGTGTGGTGTGATTTTATCGCAAATTCGCAAAAAGAAAGAAAAGGCATTGAAATTGTATCGCAAAATTAGAAAAAGAAAGAAAAGGCATTGAAATTGTACTGCAAATTTAGAAAAACAAAGAAAAGGCATTGAAATTGCATCACAAATTTGCAAAAACAAAGAAAAAGCATTGAAATTGTATCACAAATTTAGAAAAATAAAGAAAAGGCATTGAAATTGTATCGCAAATTTAGAAAAACAAAGAAAAGGCATTGAAATTGCATCGCAAATTTGCAAAAATTAAGAAAAGGTGTTGCAATCGCATCATAAATTTGGAAAATAACAAATAAAACATGTTTCAATTAGATCACAAATTAGTAAAAATGAAGAAAAATCAATGTAATTGCAGTGCAAATTTGGAAAATGAAAGAAAAAGCATTGCAATCGCATCTAAAATTTGGAAAAGGAAATAAAAGGTGTTGCAATTGCATCACAAACTTGGAAAAAAAAGAAAACGTGTTGCAATTCCATCACAAATTAGTAAAAAAGAAAGAAAAATCAATGTAATTACATCACAAATGTGCAAAAATGAAGAAAAGGTGTTGCAATTCCACCACAAATTAGTAAAAAGCAAAGAAAAATCAATGTAATCGCCTCGCAAATTTGAGGAAAAGAAATAAAAGGCGTTGCAATCACACCTCAAACTTGCAAAAACGAAGAAAAGGGCATAGAAATTGTATCACACATTTAGAGACACGAAGAAAAGGCCTTGCAATCTCATCGCAGATTGGGAAAAATACATAAAAACTGGAATAAAGGAGCGCTCCAACCGCAACCCACCCCCTTCTCCCTTCCTTGCAGAGCGCGACGCCAAGCCCCCCACCCTCTACGTCTTCCCCCCGCCTCCGGAGCAGCTCAACGCCCACGAGACCGCCACCGTCACCTGCTTGGCCAAGGGCTTCAACCCTCCGGACCTCTTCATCCGTTGGCTACGCAACGGCGAGCCCTTGCCGGCCTCCAGCTACGTCACCATGCCCCCCGTCGCCGAATCGCAACTGGCGCGCTCTTACTTCACCTACAGCGCCTTGACCGTGGCCACCGAGGACTGGGGGGCCGGCAACGTCTTCACCTGCTTGGTTGGCCACGAGAGGTTGCCCTTGCAGGTGGCCCAGAAGTCGGTGGACAAGTCCTCGGGTAAACCCACCTCGGTCAACGTCTCCCTGGTGCTCTCCGACACCGCCAGCTCCTGCTATTAACAAAAATCATCTCCCCCCCCCTTTCCTCCTTCCGTCGGTTTCACCTCAACGTGTTCAAGACGCCCCCCCAAAAAATAGCTGTTGCGGTGCAAAATGTGTTCAACTCTCCTCCTCTCCCCCCCAAAAAATGATATTTTTGCAATGCAGAACCTCTCCTCCTGCCCCCTATAATCCATTATTATTTTTTTTTTTCAATGTGGGATGTTATAATCCCCCCCCAAAAAAAATTCATTTTGCAGAGTGAAACTTCTCAAAACCTTCATTAAAATCTGTTTTTTCAACACCAAGCATGCCTGATACTCCCCCAAATTTGCTTTTTGCTATGCGAAACGTATCAAAACATCCATCAAAACTCTTTTCCGCAACACAAAATGCCTTCAACCACCCCCAAAATTCGTTTTTTTTCAACACTGGGATGTGTTGAGATCCCCCCAGATTTCATTCTACGGTGTGAAATGCATTAAATTCTCCAAAACTTTGCTTTTACAATGCAAAATGTGTTTAAACACCCATTAAATGTATTTTTTGCAACCAGGAACACGTTCAAGTCTCCCCAAAATTTCATTTTGTGGTGCCAAATGTGTTAAAACATCCCCGAAAACGTGTTTCTGCAAAGCAAAATGTGTTAAAGTCCCCCCAAAAGCTGTTTTTTGCCATGCAAAATCTCATAAAGTCCCCTAAAAATGTGCTTTTGTGATGGGAAAAGTGGTAAAATATCCACCAAAACGTCTTTTTGTGATGTTAAACGTGTTAAGGTCCCCTCAAAGTTGTTTTTTGCAGTGGGAAAAGTGTCCAAATTCCACCAAAATGTGATTCTGCAGGGCAAAATGTGCCGAAAAGCCCCTCAAAACGTTTTTTGCAATGTCAAAAAAAAACCTGTTTCTGCAATGCAAAATGTTTAAAAGTCCCCCCAAAAAAATGTTTCTGCAGTGCAAAAAAAAAAAAAAACCAACGAATTGTTTCTTTGATGCAAAATGTACCCCAAATCCCCCCAAAAACTCTGTTTCTGCAACCCAAAACTTGTCAACCTCCCCCCTCGGGATTTGTATCCGCGGTGCAAAACCTGTGACCCCCCCCCCCCCCCCTCTCTCCCAGAGGGAGAACCGACGGAAATAAAGCAAAACGATGGATTTTTGTTGGAAAACTGACCAAAAGCTCACTTTTGTCCGGGCTGGGTGGGGCGGGGGGGCGCGCGGCGGTGCAGGCGGCGGCTGTGTGCATCGCGGGCACTGCTAATCCTTTGCTTCGTCCTCTTTGGATCATGGTTTTTGGAAATCTTTGTGTCGTGGTCTTTGCAAATTTGTCCTTTATCCTCTTTGCATCTTGGTCTTTGTGTCTTGGTCTTTGCAAATCCTTCGCTTCATCCTCTTTGGATCATGTTTTTTGCAAATCTTTGTGTCGTGGTCTTTGCATCTTGGTCTTTGCATCATGGTTTTTGCAAATCTTTCCCTTCGTCCTCTTTGTATCTTGGTCTTTGCATCTTGGTCTTTGCAAATCCTTTGCTTCGTCCTCTTTGGATCATGGTTTTTGGAAATCTTTGTGTCGTGGTCTTTGCATCTTGGTCTTTGCATCTTGGTCTTTGCAAATCCTTCGTTTCATCCTCTTTGGATCATGGTTTTTGCAAATCCTTGACTCTTGGTCTTTGCATCATGGTCTTCGTAAGTCTTTCCCTTCGTCCTCCTTGCATCTTGGTCTTTGCAACTTGGTCTTTGCAAATCCTTCGCTTCATCCTCTTTGGATCATGGTCTTTGGAAATCTTTGTGTCATGGTCTTTGCAAATTTGTCCTTCGTCCTCTTTGCATCTTGGTCTTTGCATCTTGGTCTTTGTAAATCTTTCCTTTGTCCTCTTTGTGTCTTGGTCTTTGCAAATCTTTGTGTCGTGGTCTTTGCACCTTGGTCTTTGCATCTTGGTCTTTGTAAATCCTTCGTTTCATCCTCTTTGGATCATGGTTTTTGGAAATCTTTGTGTCGTGGTCTTTGCATCTTGGTCTTTGCATCTTGGTCTTTGCGAATCCTTCGCTTCATCCTCTTTGGATCATGGTCTTTGCAAATTTTTCCTTCATCCTCTTCGCATCTTGGTCTTTGTGTCATGGTCTTTGCATCATGATCTTTGCAAATCCTTTCCATCTCCTTGCATCCTGCTCCTTGCATCGTGCCCTTTCCACCACGGTCTTGGCAAATCCTTCGCATCTTGGTCTTCGCATCTTGGTCTTGGCATTGTGCTCGTTCCAAATTCTTTGCATTTCTTGCACATTTTCTTTGCAAATCCTTTGCTTTTTGCTCTTTATAAATCCTTTTTTTTTGTTTTTTTTTGGTTTGGTTTTTTTTTTTTTGGTGCTCTTTGCATCATGATCTTCTCATCATGCTCTTTGCAGACCCTTTGCTTCTCTTGCCTCGTGCTCCTCATCCCTTTGTGTCCTCCTCCTCTTCATGTCCTCCTCCTCCTCCTGGTGTCTTCCTCCTCCTCATGTTCTCCTCATCCTCGTGTCCTCTTCATCTTCCCTTGTCCTCATTTCCTTGTGTCTTCCTCCTCCTCGTGTCCTCTTCCTCCTCGTGTCCTCCTCCTCCTCATGTCCTCCTCCTCCTCATGTCCTCCTCATCCTCTTGTCCTCCTCATCCTCACGTCCTCCTCATCCTCATGTCTTCCTCCTCCTCGTGTCCTCCTCATCCTCATGACCTCCTCCTCCTGGTGTCCTCCTTCTCCTCATGACCTCCTCGTCCTCATGTCTTCCTCCTCCTCGTGTCCTCCTCCTCCTCATGTCCTCCTCCTCCTCGTGTCCTCCTCCTCGTGTCCTCCTCCTCCTGGTGTCCTCCTCATCCTCACGTCCTCCTCATCCTCATGTCCTCCTCATCCTCTTGTCCTCCTCATCCTCTTGTCCTCCTCATCCTCACGTCCTCCTCATCCTCATGTCTTCCTCCTCCTCGTGTCCTCCTCCTCCTCATGTCCTCCTCCTCCTCGTGTCCTCCTCCTCGTGTCCTCCTCCTCGTGTCCTCCTCCTCGTGTCCTCCTCCTCCTCGTGTCCTCCTCCTCGTGTCCTCCTCCTCCTGGTGTCCTCCTTCTCCTCATGACCTCCTCGTCCTCATGTCTTCCTCCTCCTCGTGTCCTCCTCCTCCTCATGTCCTCCTCCTCCTCGTGTCCTCCTCCTCGTGTCCTCCTCCTCGTGTCCTCCTCCTCGTGTCCTCCTCCTCCTCATGTCCTCCTCCTCCTCGTGTCCTCCTCCTCGTGTCCTCCTCCTCGTGTCCTCCTCCTCGTGTCCTCCTCCTCCTCGTGTCCTCCTCCTCCTGGTGTCCTCCTCATCCTCACGTCCTCCTCCTCCTCATGTCTTCCTCGTCCTCATGTCCTCCTCCTCCTGGTGTCCTCCTCATCCTCATGTCCTCCTCATCCTCGTGTCCTCCTCCTCCTCATGTCCTCCTCCTCCTGGTGTCCTCCTCCTCCTCGTGTCCTCCTCCTCCTCATGTTCTCCTCATCCTCTTGTCCTCCTCATCTTCCTCATCCTCACGTCCCTCTCGTGTCCTCACCTTGCACCACCCTCAGCCTCGCTTCCCCTTCTGCAACTTGCCCGAGATTCCGGCCCCATTTTTCCCCCTAAAATCCCACAAAATCAGTTAATCGACCTCCCCCAGCAGACCTTTCGTTTATTTTGGGGGAGAAAAACGTGAAATTGGCTTTTTTTTTTTTTTTTGGAGGTCAGACACATGCTGCAGCGACTGACTGCAAAAAAAAGGGGGGTGGCCTGTGTAAGGTAGACAAGTTCAGTGGGAGGGGGGGTCCCAAAACCCAGCATTTTGGGTCTAAAAAAGCCAATTTAGGTAAAAACATAAATAATCAGCAAGGAACAGGGCCACCCTCTGACGCACAACCCGGAAAAATCGGGGTGCGCAAGGGATTGGCGTGGCCCGGCCCACTTTTGGGGTGAAATCTTCCATTTTTGGGGCCCCCGCGTCTCGTTATTTTGAGCCCAAATTTACATTTTTGAGGATTTTGGGGGGGTTATTTTCGGCCAGGCTTGCTCAGCACCCCGCGTTTCCCAGCCCGCGGATGCCGCGCCGCCGCGTTCACCGCTCGCAGCCCCCCAAAACCCCAGGGATTTTCCATCCCTGGTGACAGCCGGACCTAAAATCAGCCAAAATTGACCCAAAACCGGCCCCCTTTTATTTTTTTTTTTATTTTTTTTTGTGCCCCGTGGCGACGGCGCTAACTCGCTCTCGCCTCTTCTCCCAAGCCTTCCTGGACGCCTACACGGAGGTGGAGGAGGACGACGACCTCAACAACCTGTGGACGACGGCGTCGACCTTCATCGTCCTCTTCATCCTCAGCCTCTTCTACAGCGCCACCGTCACCTTGATCAAGGTACGGATTTTGGGGGGAAAACGCCCCAAAATGGGGCTGGTTGGGTGGCCACTGGGAGACGAGGGACGTGGGGATGGGATCCACCATGTCCAAGAGCCGTTGAGTTGCAATAGTGCAAACTCCCAACACCCCTCACACTCATATATTCATTTTCCCCCAAAATTTTGCTAAAATCTCCTTTTTTTTTACCCCATTTCTAGACTTTTTAGCATCAATCCCATCTCCTAACGACTTTTATTTAAGCAGAATTGGGTTGAAAGATGAGGAATTGGATCCACCACGTGCAACGAGACATTGAGTTGCCAAGGTGCAACCTCCCGTCACCTCTCACACTCATAATTTCACTTTTTTCCCAAAAAACTTTGCAAAAATCTCATTTTTTTTACCCATTTCTAGACTTTTTAGCATCAATCCCATCTCCTAACGACTTTTATTTACACAGAATTGGGTTGAAAGATGAGGAATTGGATCCACCACATGCAACGAGACATTGAGTTGCCAAGGCGCAACCTCCCATCACCTCCCACATTCATAAACACACTTTTCCCCTTAAATTTTGCCCAAATCACCATTTTTTACCCCATTTCAAGACATTTTAAGATCAATCCCATCTCCTAACGACTTTTATTTACTCAGAATTGGGTTAAAAGATGAAGAATTGGATCCAGCACATGCAAAAAAAAACATTAAATTGCAACAACACAACCTCCTGTCTCTTCCTCGCGCTCATAAATTCAGATTTTCCCCCAAATTTTGCAAAAATCTGAAATTTTAATTAACCAAAACCCTCATTTTCCCCATCACCAGGTGAAATAACCCGGCTCCTGTCGGATTTTGCTGCCCACTGTCACCGGACGCCTTTTCCACGTGGTGCAACCCCCTTCCCCTTCCCTTTTCCTTGTAAATAGTCGCCATGAAAATAAACATTTTTTTTTCCTCCGGACTCCGCGTGGTTTTGTGCCAGGCTTTGGGTTTGGGTTATTTTTGAAAAAAAAAAAAAAAAAAGGATTTACATGATCTTGCAATTTATTTTGCTTTTTTTTTTTTTTTTGCAGTGGATTACATACTCTTGCAATTTTTTTTTTGTTTTGTTTTTTGTTTGTTTGTTTGTTTGTTTTTCCAATGGATTGCATGCTTCTGCAAGTTTTTTAAATTATTATTATTTTTTGCAATGCCAAAGAACATTAAAGAACATAAAAGAACATAAAAGAACATTACATGTTCTTGTAATATTTATTATTATTATTATTATTATTATTATTATTATTATTATTATTATTACTATTATTATTATTATTATTACTATTATTATTATTATTATTGTTATTGTTATTACTATTACTATTATTATTATTATTATTATTTTGCATGGATTACTTGGTCTTGCCCTTTATTTGGTGTTTTTTCAGTGGATTGCATGCTTTCGTGATTTATTTTATTTTTTTTTCAATAGATTGCATGCTTTTGCAACTTATTGAAGGTTGTTGTGTGTTTTTTTTTTGCTATAAACTGCATTTTCTTGCAATCTATTTTGGGGCTTTTGCGATGGATTGAATGTCCTTATAATATTTTATTTTATATTTTATTTTGTTTTGGTTTATTTTATTTTATTTTAAGATAAGATCGTGTTGGGTCTTCCAAGACCACGTTGGGTCTTCCAAGACCACGTTGGATCTTCCAAGCCCCTGTTGGGTCTTCCAAGACCTACGTTGGGTCTTCCAAGGCAACGTTGGGTTTTCCAAGACCTCGTTGGGTTTTCCAAGACCTACGTTGGGTCTTCCAAGGCAACGTTGGGTCTTCCAAGACCATGTTGGGTCTTCCAACACCGCGTTGGGTCTTCCAACACAGCGTTGGGTCTTCCAAGACCATGTTGGGTCTTCCATGACCTCGTTGGGTCTTCCAAGACCACGTTGGGTCTTCCAAGACCTCGTTGGGTCTTCCAAGACCATGTTGGGTCTTCCAAGACCTCGTTGGGTCTTCCAAGACCACGTTGGATCTTCCAAGCCCCTGTTGGGTCTTCCAAGACCTACGTTGGGTCTTCCAAGGCAACGTTGGGTTTTCCAAGACCTCGTTGGGTTTTCCAAGACCTACGTTGGGTCTTCCAAGGCAACGTTGGGTCTTCCAAGACCATGTTGGGTCTTCCAACACCGCGTTGGGTCTTCCAACACAGCGTTGGGTCTTCCAAGACCATGTTGGGTCTTCCATGACCTCGTTGGGTCTTCCAAGACCACGTTGGGTCTTCCAAGACCTCGTTGGGTCTTCCAAGACCATGTTGGGTCTTCCAAGACCTCGTTGGGTCTTCCAAGACCACGTTGGATCTTCCAAGCCCCTGTTGGGTCTTCCAAGACCATGTTGGGTCTTCCAAGGCAACGTTGGGTCTTCCAAGAGCGAGTTGGGTCTTCCAAGACCTACTTTGGGTCTTCCAAGACCTCGTTAGGTCTTCCAAGCCCCTGTTGGGTCTTCCAAGACCGCGTTGGGTCTTCCAAGACCATGTTGGGTCTTTCATGACCATGTTGGGTCTTTCAAGGCTACGTTGGATCTTCCAAGGCTACGTTGGGTATTCCAAGACCTCGTTGGGTCTTCCAAGGCAACGTTGGGTCTTCCAGGACCGCGTTGGGTCTTCCAAGACCTACGTTGGGTCTTCCAAGACAACGTTGGGTCTTCCAAGACAACGTTGGGTCTTCCAAGACCTCGTTGGGTCTTCCAAGACCACGTTGGGTCTTCCAAGACCACGTTGGGTCTTCCAAGCCCCTGTTGGGTCTTCCAAGACCTACGTTGGGTCTTCCATGACCTCGTTGGGTCTTCCAAGACCGCGTTGGGTCTTCCAAGACCGAATTGGGTCTTCCAAGACCGCGTTGGGTCTTCCAAGGCAACGTTGGGTCTTCCAAGACCACGTTGGGTCTTCCAAGGCTACGTTGGGTCTTCCAAGGCTACGTTGGGTCTTCCAAGACCTACGTTGGGTCTTCCAACACAGCGTTGGGTCTTCCAAGTCCCTGTTGGGTCTTCCAAGACCTACGTTGGGTCTTCCAAGACCACGTTGGGTCTTCCAAGGCTACGTTGGGTTTTCCAAGCCCCTGTTGGGTCTTCCAAGACCGCGTTGGGTCTTCCAAGGCAACGTTGGGTCTTCCAAGCCCCTGTTGGGTCTTCCAAGACCTACGTTGGGTCTTCCAAGACCTACGTTGGGTCTTCCAAGGCAACGTTGGGTTTTCCAAGACCTCGTTGGGTTTTCCAAGACCTACGTTGGGTCTTCCAAGACCATGTTGGGTCTTCCAAGGCAACGTTGGGTCTTCCAAGAGCGAGTTGGGTCTTCCAAGACCTACTTTGGGTCTTCCAAGACCTCGTTAGGTCTTCCAAGCCCCTGTTGGGTCTTCCAAGACCGCGTTGGGTCTTCCAAGACCATGTTGGGTCTTTCATGACCATGTTGGGTCTTTCAAGGCTACGTTGGATCTTCCAAGGCTACGTTGGGTATTCCAAGACCTCGTTGGGTCTTCCAAGGCAACGTTGGGTCTTCCAGGACCGCGTTGGGTCTTCCAAGACCTACGTTGGGTCTTCCAAGACCATGTTGGGTCTTCCAAGGCAACGTTGGGTCTTCCAAGACCGCGTTGGGTCTTCCAAGACCACGTTGGGTCTTCCAAGACCTACGTTGGGTCTTCCAACACAGCGTTGGGTCTTCCAAGTCCCTGTTGGGTCTTCCAAGACCTACGTTGGGTCTTCCAAGACCTACGTTGGGTCTTCCAAGTCCACAACCAGGCAGCCAATTAGCATCGGGGAAGGGTCATTAGGGGTTAATTAGACGGGTTAATGATGGCGTCCCCTGCCCCACGGATCTCTGGGATCGCAGTGGGCCGAGCTTCGTGAAATGGGGCGGAGGAGGAGCCTGGACCACGATCTCCACCTTCATCACGCTCTTCCTCCTCGTCTTCTATGTCAGAGCCCAGACCCCGCCCACTCCATCCCCTCCTTCCCATTGGCCAACGGCCTTGGAGGGAGGACAAGCCACAAAACGGGGTGAAATCCACCAGAAAATGCCCAAAACACATTTAAATCCCTCTTTATTGACAAATTTTCCCATATTTGCTTCTCCATTTCCATATTTTCAATAAAAAACCCGCGTTTCCCCTCACTCCCGCCATGTTTTTCCCATCATGCACCGCGTCCTTCCGTGGGAAAGGCGCCGGGGGCGGTTTTGGGGCAGGAAACAGCTATTTTGGGTGCGGTGACTCAGACGGAGAAGCGTGGTTTGGGTAAACAGGACACATCTGGCCGGGGTGACGCCAAAATCCAGATGTTTGGCGCTGCTTTTTTGGGGGAAAAACAACCAGTTTCTGCTCCCCGAATGACTCAGGCAGCAGCCCAAGAAACCACGGTGGGGAGGAAAGAGGAGAAATGAAAATTGTTTTTATCGTAAACAGGATTTTGGGGTTTTTGGTCAAAAAATGAAATTTTGGTTCCCCAGCACGCAATCGAGCCACGGAGGGGTGTAGGGCTGGGGAGGGAAATGGGGGGAAAAAGGAGGAAAATGGGGGGAAAAAAGGGAGGAAAATGTTTTTTTTGAAGCTTTGTGATTAGGATAAGATGTATCAACACAAAGTGGCTTCATTTTTGGGGGGGAAAAAGGGGTTTTTGGCAACGTGATGGACACTGGGGTGCAATAAACCAACACAACAGGGCTTTTTTTGGGGGAAAAAATGGGTTTCTTGAAGCTCGATGAAGATTAGGCTGAGATGGAACAACACGATGAGGCTTCATTTTGGGGAAAAAATAGTCTTTTTTGTTAACCCGATGGAAATTGAATAGGAAGCACCAACACAACAGGGCCGTTTTGGGGGGGGAAAGGGTTTTTTGGAGATTTATGGAAGTTAGGGTGTGATGCACCAACACAACATGGCTTCATTTTGGGGGAAAAAAGAGTCTCTCGAAGCCTCCTGGAGATCACTGAGGCAACGCGGCTCCATTTTGGGGTGGAAAAAGGGGTTCTTGAAGCCCGTGGAGACAGTCTGAAAATCGTTTTATTCTGTGCGTTTTCGGGAAAAGCACTAAAACTCCCGGTCCGACCCCTGGGACAACGGAGGGGGCACCCATGGGTGAAGACCTTCAGCGATCAGAGGACCTGGGGAGACACCAAAATTAAATTTCTCAGCCTTAATTAACGTTAATTATTAGTGTTATGGGGTGTGGGGGGGGTACCTTGAAGAGGGTGACGCCGGTGCTGTAGCAGAGGCTGAGGAGGAAGAGGATGACGAAGGCCACGGCCGTCCAGAGGTCGGAGACGTCTTCCTCCAGCTCCAGCTCTGTCTCCTCGCCCAGGGCCACCATGATGCATTCTGGGGAGACTGACAAAAAAAAAGGGGACGGGGGTCAGCACCAAAAAGACGTGTTTTCACCCATTTTCCACCCAATTCCTCCCCAACACCCTTCAACAAGCAATGGGACCGTGGGGATTTTTGGTACATGCATCAAAACCCCATATTTTCACCCATTTCCCACCCAGTCCTTGACCAAAACCCTTCAACAAGCACCATGGTCATGAGGATTTTGGGTACACGCACCAAAAAGCCACATTTTCACCCGATTTCCACCCAATTCCTCCACAAAACCCTTCTGCAAGCAACGGGATCACAAGGATCTTTGGTGCACGTACCAAAAAGCCACATTTTCATCCATTTTTCCACCCAATTCCTCTCCAAAACCCTTCAACAATCATCATGATCATGAGGATTTGGGGTACATGCACCAAAAACCCACATTTTCACCCATTTTCCACCCAATTCCTCCCAAAACCTCTTCTATAAGCAATGGGGCCATGAGGACTTTTGGTGCGTGTGTCAAAAAGCCACATTTTCACCCATTTTTCCACCCAATCCTGGTCCAAAGGCCTTTTAGAAGCAAGGGGGCCACAAAGACTTTTGGTGCATGCACCAAAAAGCCATATTTTTACCCATTTTCCACCCAATCCTTGCCCAAAACACTTCAAGAAGCAACAGCGTTATAAGGACTTTTGGTGCCTGTATCAAAAAGCCATATTTTCACCCATTTTTCACCCAATCCCTCTCCAAAACTCTTCCATAAGCAACGGGGCCATGAGGGTTTTTGGTGTATGTATCAAAAAGCCACTTTTTCACCCATTTTTCCACCCAATCCCTCTCCAAAACTCTTCAACAAGCAACGGGGCCACGAAGATTTTGGCGCATGCACCAAAAAAGCCATATTTTCACCCATATCCCACCTAATTATTGGGCAAAACCCTGCTGCGAGCAAAAGAGCAGTGGGTTGTTTTTTTGGTGTATGCAAAATAATAATAAAAACAATAATTTTTGCCCATTTTCTACCCAATTCATGTCCAAAACCCTGCTGCAAATAAAGTGGAAGTAGGATTTTTTTTAATGCACTTAGCCAAATGTCACATTTTCACCTATTTTCTACCCAAATCCCTCTGCAAAACTCTCCCAGCAAGGAAGGATTTTTGGTGCGTGCAGCAAAAACCCCATTTCCGCCTGTTTTCTACTCAATTCGTGTCTAAAACCCTGCTGCGAGAAAAGGGGAAGTGAGATTTTATTATTGTTTTTTTTGGGCGAGTGCAGCAAAACACCACATTTCCACCCATTTTTTTCTCGTTTCTCTCTAAAACCTTGCTGCAAAAAAGAGGATTTTTTTAAAAATTTTGGTGTGTGCACCAAAGACCCAATTTTCCCTGTTTTCTACCCAATTCTTGGCCAAAACCCTGCTGCGAGCAAACTGGGAATCCCTAATTTGTGTAAACCCTGCTCTTTCTCACCTCTCTTGATTAAAAAAATAGGTAAAAAAGAGGGGGAAATGGGTCATTTCGTCCTGCTCTCTCTCACCACTTGCTAAAAAAAATAGGCAAAAAAAAGAGGGGAAATGGAAAATTGATTAGTCCCTTCCTAATTGATTTGCCCTGTTCCTAATTGATTTGCTATGTCCTTAATTAATTACCCCCATCCCTAATTGATTAGCCCCATCCCTAATTGATTAGCCCAATTCCTAATTGATTAGCCCAATTCCTAATTGATTAGCCCCATTCCCTAATTGATTTGACCTGTCCCTAATTGATTTGCTCTGTCCTTAATTAATTAGCCCCATCCCTAATTGATTAGCCCCATCCCTATTTAATTAGCCCCCTTGCTAATTGGGGCTGGGAGGGTTTGGGAGGAGGTGGATGTGCTGGGTGAAGGCACATTTCTGAGTGATTTCTCTGGTTTTTTTTTAATATTATCATTTTTTTTTTCATCATTATTCTGATTTTCAAATTTATCATCATTAATTTTTTTTTTGAATTATTATCATTAATTTCTTTTTAGAAGGGGATTGGAAGGAGGTGGATGTGCTGGATGAAGACACCAGTGCTGGCACATTTCTGTGTGATTTCTCTGGTTTTTTGTTTTTTAACTATTATCCTTATTTTTTCTCATTGTTATTTTCATCATTATTATCGTTATTTATTTATTTTTGAATTATTATCTTTTTTTATCTTTTTTTTGGAAGGGGATTGGGAGGAGGTGGACACACTGGATGAAGACACCAGCACCCTCATGTCTTTGTGTGATTTCTGTGTTTTTTTAAATTATTATCTTTTTTTCCCAATATTTTTTTCATCATTATCATCATTATTATCATTTTTTTTGAAACTTTTTTTTAAAATTATTATCTTTTTTTTTTTTTTGGAAGGGGATTGGGAGGAGGTGGACGTGCCGGATGAAGACACCAGCACATTTCTGTGTGATTTCCATGTTTCTTCTTATTATTTTTAATAATAATATTTTTATCTCTTATTATTATTATTTTTCATCATTATTATCATTTTTTAAATTTTTGGGGAATTATTATCAATATTTTTTTGGAAGGGGACTGGGAGGAGGTGGACGTGCCAGATGAAGACACCAGCACGTTTCTGCGTGATTTCCGTGTTTCTTCTTATCATTATTTTTAATATTAATAATTTTCTCTATTATTATTATTTCATTATCATCTTTTTTTTTTTTTTTAATTTTTTTTTGAATTATTATCAATATTTTTTCAGAAGGGGACTGGGAGGAGGTGGATGCACTGGATGAAGACACCAATACCAGCACATTTCTGCGTGATTTCCACGTTTCTTATTATTATCATTACTTTTTCATCATCATTATTATCATTAACTTTTTTTTTTTCAAAAAAATGTTTTTTGAATTATTATCAATATTTTTTCAGAAGGGGACTGGGAGGAGGTGGACGTGCCAGATGAAGACACCAGCGCTGGAACTTTTGTGTGTGATTTCCATGTTTCTTCTTATTATTATTTTAAATAATTTTCTCTCATTATTATTTTTTCATCATCATCATTATTATCATTTTTTTTTTTTTTTTGAATTATTATTTTTTTTTGGAAGGGGATTGGGAGGAGGTGGACGCACCGGATGAAGACACCAGCGCTGGAACTTTTGTGTGTGATTTCCATGTTTCTTCTTATTATTATTTTTAATAATTTTCTCTCATTATTATTTTTTCATCATCATCATTATTATCTTTTTTTTTTTTTTTGAATTATTATTTTTTTTTGGAAGGGGACTGGGAGGAGGTGGACGCACCGGATGAAGACACCAGCGCTGGAACTTTTGTGCGTGATTTCCATCTCTTTTATTACCACACTTAAATTTTTTCCACCGTACTCAATTTTTTTTCACCGAACTTATATTTTTTCCATTATCATTATTATTTTTTTTTTTTTTTGACGGATTTACAAGCCCGGCCGCGCTCAGTAGCAGGTGCTGTCGGCGTCGCTGAGGATCACCGAGACGTTGACGTGCGTGGGTTTACCCGTGCTCTTGTCCAGGCTCTTCTGCACGAAATTCATCGGGATCCCGTCGTGCCCCACCACGCAGGCGAAGCTGTCCCCGCGCTGCCACTCGGCCGCCGCCACGCTCAACTTGCTGTAGACGCTGAAGAGGCCGCCCTCGCCTTCCTGGGGGCCGAAGGTGGAGAAGCTTCCGGAAGCCACCGGACGGTCCTGCTGGGTCCAGGTGACCAAGATGTCGCGGGGACGGAAGCCCGAGGCCAAGCAGGTCAAGGTGGCGGTCTCCTGGCGGGCCAACTCCTCCGGCGGCGGGGGGAAGACGTAGACGGAGGGCGCCTGCACCGAGACGGCTGCGGGGTGGGCGCAAGAGAAGGTCAGGGGGGGGCTCCCGGTAAGACCCTTCCAGTTGGCTGGGTCCTCCCAGTAAGACCCTTCCAGTTGGCTAGGTCCTTCCAGCTTGATAGACCCTTCCAGTTGGCTAGGTTCTTCCAGTAAGACCCTTCCAGTTGGCTAGGTCCTTCCAGTAGGCTAGGTCCTTCCAGTTGGCTAGACTCTAGTAGGCTAGGTCCTTCCAGTTGGATAGACCTTCCCAGTAGGCTAGGTCCTTCCAGTTGGATAGACCCTTCCAGTTGGCTAGGTTCTTCCAGTAAGACCCTTCCAGTTGGCTAGGTCCTTCCAGTAGGCTAGATCCTTCCAGTTGGCTAGACCCTAGTTGGCTAGGTCCTTCCAGATTGATAGACCTTCCCAGTAGGCTAGGTCCTCCCAGTAAGACCTTTCCAGTAGGCTAGGTCCTTCCAGTTCGCTAGACCCTTCCAGTTGGCTAGGTCCTCCCAGTAAGACCCTTCCAGTTGGTTAGGTCCTTCCAGTTGGATAGACCTTCCCAGTAGGCTAGGTCCTCCCAGTAAGACCTTCCCAGTAGGCTAGGTCCTTCCAGTTCGCTAGACCCTTCCAGTAGGCTAGGTCCTCCTAGTAAGACCTTTCCAGTTGGCTAGGTCCTTCCAGTTGGCTAGGTCCTCCCAGTAAGACCCTTCCAGTTGGCTAGGTCCTCCCAGTAGACCCTCCCAGTAGCCCCTTCTGGTGGACAACACCTCCCAGCGGGCTTGCTCCTTCCAGGACCACACCCTTCCGACAGGTCGGCCATCTTGACTTCTCCCAGAAGCCCTTGCTCTCCACCTAGACCCTTCCAGTAGACCTCTTCCAGTTGACCAACCCATTCCACTCAACTCCTC
This sequence comes from Somateria mollissima, assembly GCA_951411735.1. NCBI lineage: Eukaryota > Metazoa > Chordata > Aves > Anseriformes > Anatidae > Somateria > Somateria mollissima. The sequence goes on from CATOCB010000373.1 coordinate 161,162, forward strand.
CAGCCAACTGCTTCCACCTGGCCCCAAACTTCTCCGCCCTGGCCCCAAACTTCTCCGCTCTTGCCCCAAACTCCTCCTCCCCCATCAGGGCTTGCGATTGGGCGGGAGACGAGCGGCGGGTTCCTACCTAGGTCTTTCTTCACCGACTTCGTGATGGATTCTGGGAGCTCGGAGCCGGACACGCTGCAGGAGAAGGTCTCACCACTGTTCCACTCCTCGGCACAGACCTTCAGGACGCTGGTGAGGCGGTAGAGGCCGTTCTCCTGCTTCTCAGGCTCCCCAGAGGACTCGTCCAAGGCGGTCCCCACGGTGCGGGACCAGGATAACTTCAGGTCTTGGGGGGCGTTGGTCACCACGCAGGTGATGCTGGCGTTCTGGCTGATGTAGAGGTCCTCCAAGGACGGGGGGAGGACGGAGACATCCAGCTCGGGTTCGGGACCTGGGTGGGGTGGGGTGGGGTGGGGAGCGGCGTTGAGCGGGGGCAGGGGACGCCAAGTTCTGCATCCAAACGCTCTCCCCATCTTCTCGATCCCGCCAAAAATAGAGACTTTGGGGGCATTTCCCCACATTGAGCCTTTTGGGGCAAGTTTTGGGACCTCGCTCCTGCCAAAAGTAGAGCTCTGGGGCATGGTTCCCCCTCGGGACCTCTTGGCCGAGCACCAGACCCTAAAAACCTACCCCAGAAGACAGGAATCGGGGCGTTTTCCAAGAAATTTGCAAAAAAAAACGTCACTTTTTTTCCTAATTTTTTTTGTGGCTTCGTCCACCTATTTTCTTAAAATTTCTGCCTTTTAGCTCCAAAAGGCACCGTTGCCGCATTTTCTGGTGTCGTGATGTCACTCACCTGGCCACGTGTCATCTCCTGGGTGTCCACCCACCTCCAAGGTCTCCACCCAACCGTCCGTCTTGACCTCCTACCCATCCATCCGCCTCCAAGACCTCCACCCAACCATCCGTCTTGACCATCCACCCCCCTCCAAAGCCCCCGACCGACCTCCCGCCCCCGCCACGACCCTCACTTTTGCAGTAGGTGCTGATGGACTTGACGATGGGTTCCTTGAGCGACGGGTGGGACACCCTGCAGGAGAACTTGGCCCCCTGATCCCAGCTCTGCCGGCTGATGTTGACCTGGCTCCACTGGGTGACCTTCTTGTTGGAGCACTTGCTGCAGCTGTAGTTGTCCTCCTTCAGCTCCTGGACCTCCTCGTTCTTCAGCCACTCCACCTGGGTGTTGTCCTTCAGCCCCTCGATGAGGCACACCAGCAGGACCCGGTTCTCGGGGTCTTCTTGGGTTGGGTAGCTGAGGAGCTTCACGTCCACATCTACAGGACACTCACCTGCAGAAGAAAAGGATCAGAACCCATCTAAGAGTTGACCAAGACATCTTGGAAGGTCAAGAGCAAGGCCAGGAGCAAGGCCAACCCATGTAGGCCAACGTCAACCCAACTAGGACTTGACCAGGCCATCATGGAAGACCAAGAGCAAGGCCAAGACCAACGCCAACTCAACTAGGCGTTGACCAGGTCATCAGGGAAGACCAAGACCACCTCCAACCCAACTAGGAGTTGACCAAGACCAACGTCAACCCAACTAGGAGTTGACCAAGTCATCATGGAAGACCAAGATCAAGGCTGAAACCACCCAAAACCCGTCTAGGAGTTGACCAAGTCATCATGGAAGACCAAGACCACCTCCAACCCAACTAGGAGTTGACCAAGACCAACGCCAACCCAACTAGGAGTTGACCAATTCATCATGGAAGACCAAAACCAACGCCAACCCAACTAGGACTTGACCAAGCCATCATGGAAGACCAAGATCAAGGCCGAAACCACCCAAAATCCATCTAGGAGTTGACCAAGTCATCGTGCAAGACCAAGAGCACGGCTGAAACCACCTCCAACCCAACTAGGAGTTGACCAAGACCAACGCCAACCCAACTAGGAGTTGACCAAGTCTTCGTGGAAGACCAAGACCAACGCCAACCCAACTAGGACTTGACCAAGCCATCATGGAAGACCAAGATCAAGGCCGAAACCACCCAAAACCCGTCTAGGAGCTGACCAAACCACCCCACGACACCAGGACCGACGTTTTCCTCACCTTCGATGACTTCGCTGACGGAGGTGGAGGTGGGCGCATGGGTGACCTTGCACTGGAAGGTTTGGCCATCGTAGCTGCTGGCCGGCACCGTGAACTGGCTGCTGGCGCTGTAGAAGCTCTTGCTGTTCCGGATGGCCGGGAAGGTCATCTGGTCACCTGGGACGCTGGACACCCAAGTGATGGTGACGGGCTCGGGGAAGAAGTCGTTCACGAAGCAGCCGATGGTGACGTTCTCTCCGTCCTCGCATTCATCGAGGCAGGGGATCAACGGGTAGGTGGTGGGAGCGGTGGCAGAGACTGCAGGAGGAGAAGAAGACCCCCAAATGGTGGTTGGGGGGCTGGAGGAGCCCCCCTCACCCAGCAGGTGGAGGACCTGCCCCGAAAGGTGATGTGAAAGCGCCCTCGAGACGCCGGGCCCCCGGGGGACCTCGTGGCCAGACAGGGGGGAAGTTCACAAGGGCGAAGAGTTTCCTCCCGACGCCGTTTCTCACCCCCAAAAAAAAAAAAAAAACCTCAACACGGCGTTTCTCACCCCAAAAAAACCCACCCCCACGTCACGGCGTCGCGCCCACCCCCCCGTCGCACCGAGGTCTCCCACCCGCCCGCCCCGACCCCGAAATATTTCGGTGTGCGGCGTCGGCCACGCCGCTCCCCTGTCCCCATCTAATTTGGGGTTCTTCTGCGCTTTTTGGGACCTTCTGATGGTAAGGAGGTGCTGGGGGGGGGTGGAGAGGACATGGGGCTGCTTTTGCTGAGCGGGGCTGGAGGAAAAAGGTGGTCTGATTGGCTAAAAATCGAGGTTTTCTACCAAAAATTGAGGCTGAGCGTGACAAAAATGGCAAAAAATTGGGGTTTCCTAGAGGAGGTCGAGGTTGAGCACAACCGAAATGGCTCAAAACTGCGATTTTTTTAAAATAATTTTGCAGCTGAGCATCGGTCAAAGACCTCAAAATTGGCTTTTCTAGAGAAAATCGAGGCTGAATATTTTTGGCAGAGCTCAAAATCCGTTTTTCCTCGAGAAAACTGGGGTTGAACAGAGCAAGCGCAGCCCAAAATCGGAGTTTCCTAGAGAAGATCGAGGTTGAGCATCACTGCACAGCTGAAAAGGCGAGATTTCCTCTAAAAATATCAGAGCTGAGCGTCACTGCGCAGCTCAAAATTGAGATTTCCTCTAAAAATACCAATCTGGGCATCTCTGCGCAACCCAAAAATGAGATTTTCTCTAAAAATATCAAATCGGAGCGTCACGGAACAGCTCAAAGATGAGAATTTCCTCCAAAAATATCAATTCTGAGCGTCACTGAAGAGCTCAAAGATGAGATTTTCTCTAAAAATATCAATTCTGAGCATTGCTGCGCAGCTCAAAGATGAGATTTCCTCTAAAAATATCAATTCTGAGCGTCACAGAACAGCTCAAAGATGGGATTTCCTCCAAAAATATCAATTCTGAGCACCACTGAGCAGCTCAAAGATGGGATTTCCTCCAAAAATATCAAATCTGAGCGTCACTGCACAGCTCAAAATTGAGATTTCCTCTAAAAATACCAATCTGGGCATCTCTGCGCAACCCAAAAATGAGATTTTCTCTAAAAATATCAAATCTGAGCGTCACGGAACAGCTCAAAGATGAGATTTCCTCCAAAAATATCAAATCTGAGCGTCACTGAAGAGCTCAAAGATGAGATTTTCTCTAAAAATATCAATTCTGAGCATTGCTGCGCAGCTCAAAGATGAGATTTCCTCTAAAAATATCAAATCTGAGCGTCACTGAACAGCTCAAAATTGAGATTTCCTCTAAAAATACCAATCTGGGCATCTCTGCGCAACCCAAAAATGAGATTTTCTCTAAAAATATCAAATCGGAGCGTCACGGAACAGCTCAAAGATGAGAATTTCCTCCAAAAATATCAATTCTGAGCGTCACTGAAGAGCTCAAAGATGAGATTTTCTCTAAAAATATCAATTCTGAGCATTGCTGCGCAGCTCAAAGATGAGATTTCCTCTAAAAATATCAATTCTGAGCGTCACAGAACAGCTCAAAGATGGGATTTCCTCCAAAAATATCAATTCTGAGCACCACTGAGCAGCTCAAAGATGGGATTTCCTCCAAAAATATCAAATCTGAGCGTCACTGCACAGCTCAAAATTGAGATTTCCTCTAAAAATACCAATCTGGGCATCTCTGCGCAACCCAAAAATGAGATTTTCTCTAAAAATATCAAATCTGAGCGTCACGGAACAGCTCAAAGATGAGATTTCCTCCAAAAATATCAAATCTGAGCGTCACTGAAGAGCTCAAAGATGAGATTTTCTCTAAAAATATCAATTCTGAGCATTGCTGCGCAGCTCAAAGATGAGATTTCCTCTAAAAATATCAAATCTGAGCGTCACTGAACAGCTCAAAATTGAGATTTCCTCTAAAAATACCAATCTGGGCATCTCTGCGCAACCCAAAAATGAGATTTTCTCTAAAAATATCAAATCTGAGCGTCACGGAACAGCTCAAAGATGAGATTTCCTCCAAAAATATCAAATCTGAGCGTCACTGAAGAGCTCAAAGATGAGATTTTCTCTAAAAATATCAATTCTGAGCATTGCTGCGCAGCTCAAAGATGAGATTTCCTCTAAAAATATCAAATCTGAGCGTCACTGAACAGCTCAAAATTGAGATTTCCTCTAAAAATACCAATCTGGGCATCTCTGCGCAACCCAAAAATGAGATTTTCTCTAAAAATATCAAATCTGAGCGTCACGGAACAGCTCAAAGATGAGATTTCCTCCAAAAATATAAATTCTGAGCGTCACTGAAGAGCTCAAAGATGAGATTTTCTCTAAAAATATCAATTCTGAGCACCACTGAGCAGCCCAAAAATGAGATTTTCTCCAAAAATATCAAATCTGAGCCCCACTGAACAGCCTAAAGATGGGATTTTCTCCAAAAATATCAATTCTGAGCATTGCTGCGCAGCTCAAAAATGAGATTTTCTCCAAAAATATCGAATCTGAGATAATTTCGAGATAATATCGAGGCGGTGCACGGCTCAAACTCGACTTTTCCACGGAACACCAAGGCTGAGCATCCCACAAGAAGCTCAAAAATATATTTTTTTGAAGAAAATCGAGGTTGAGGACCAGGTGAGGACCTCCAGCACGGCTCCAGGCTGGCTTTTTTTCTAGAAAAATCTCCAGGCTGAGCACTGCTGGCTGGGATGGAACCTCATTGTGGTGGGTTTGAGGAGGGGGTTCTTGGGTGGGCATTGCTAGAATATCTAGGTGGGCTTCCATAGCACGTCTAGGGGAGCATGGCCACAAAATTTGGGTGGGCATGGCTAACACGTCTAGGTGGGCTTCCATAACACGTCTAGGTGGGCTTCCCTAGCAGATCTAGGTGAGCATGGCCAGCACAGCTAGGTGGGCTTCCCTAGCACATCGAGGTGGGCTTCCATAGCACGTCTAGGTGGGCTTCCCAAGCACGTCTAGGAGAGCATGGCCAGAAAATTTGGGTGGGCTTCGCTAGCACGTCTAGGTGGGCTTCCCTAGCTCATCTAGGTGGGCTTCCCTAGCTCATCTAGGGGAGCATGGCTGGAAAATCTCGGTGGGCTTCCCTAGCACGTCTAGGGGAGTATGGCAAGAAAAGCTAGGTGGGCACGGCCAGCACGTCCTGGTGGGCTTCCCTAGCACGTCTAGGTGGGCTTCCCTAGTAGATCTAGGTGAGCATGGCCAGCAGGGCTTGGTGGGCTTCCCTAGCTCATCTAGGTGGGCTTCCCTAGCAGATCTAGGTGAGCATGGCCAAAAAATCTCGGTGGGCTTCCATAGCACGTCTAGGTGGGCTTCACTAGTAGATCTAGGGGAGCATGGCCAAAAAAACTGGGTGGGCGTCTGTAGCACGTCCAGGGGAGCTTTCCTAGCACGTCTAGGAGAGCATGGCCAGAAAATCTGGGTGGGCTTCCATAGCACGTCTAGGTGGGCTTCCGTAGCACGTCTAGGTGAGCATGGCCAGAAAACCTAGGTGGGCTTCCATAGCACATCTAGGGGAGCTTTGCTAGCACGTCTAGGTGGGCTTCCATAGCACGTCTAGGTGAGCATGGCTAGAAAAGCTAGGGGAGCATGGCCAGAACATCTAGGTGGGCTTCCCTAGCACATCCTGGTGGGATTCTGTAGCTCATCTAGGTGGGCATGGCCAGGAAAGCTAGGTGGGCTTCCATAGCACATCTTGGTGGGCTTCCATAACACGTCTAGGTGGTCTTCCATAGCAGATCTAGGTGAGCACGGCCAGAAAAGCTAGGTGGGCTTCCATGGCACGTCTAGGTGGGCTTCCCTAGCTCATCTCGGTGGGCTTTCCTAGCTCATCTAGGTGAGCATGGCCAGAAAATCTGGGTGGGCATTGCTAGCACAGCTAGGTGGGCTTCCATAGCACGTCTAGGCAAGCTTCCCAAGCTCATCTAGGTGAGCACGGCCAGAAAATCTGGGTGAGCATGGCCAGAAAACCTAGGTGGGCTTCCCTAGCACGTCTAGGTGAGCTTCCCTAGCAGATCTAGGTGAGCACGGCCAGGAAAACTAGGTGGGCTTCCATGGCACGTCTAGGGGAGCATGGCCAGAAAATCCGGGTGGGCTTAGCTAGCACGTCTAGGTGGGCTTCCATAGCAAGTCTAGGTGGGCTTCCGTAGCTCATCTAGGTGAGCATGGCCAGAAAATCTGGGAGAGCTTCCCTAGCGTGTCTTGGTTGGCTTCACTAGCACGTCTAGGTAAGTATGGACAGAAAAGCTAGGTGGGCTTCCATAGCACGTCTAGGGGAGTATGGCCAGAAAAGCTGGGTGAGCTTTGCTAGCACAGCTTGGTGGGCTTCCATAACACATCGAGGTGAGCATGGCTAGAAAATCTAGGTGAGCATGGCCAGCACGTCTAGGTGGGCTTCCATAGCACGTCTAGGTGGGCTTCCCTGGTAGATCTAGGGGAGCATGGCCAGCAGAGCTTGGTGGGCTTCCCTAGCACATCTCGGTGGGCTTCCCTAGCTCATCTAGGGGAGCATGGCCAGAAAATTTGGGTGGGCTTCCCTAGCACGTCTAGGTGGGCTTCCCTAGGTCATCTAGGTGGGCTTCCCTAGCAGATCTAGGTGAGCATGGCTGGAAAATCTCGGTGGGCTTCCATAGCACGTCTAGGGGAGTATGGCTAGAAAAGCTAGGTGGGCACGGCCAGCAGGTCTAGGTGGGCTTCCCTAGCACGTCTAGGTGGGCTTCCCTAGTAGATCTAGGGGAGCATGGCCAGAAAATCTGGGTGAGCATGGCTAGCACAGCTAGGTGGGCTTCCATAGCATGTCTAGGGGAGTATGGCCAGAAAAGCTGGGTGAGGGTGGTCAGCACAGCTAGGTGGGCTTCCATAACACGTCTAGGTGGGCTTCCATAACACGTCTAGGTGGGCTTCCATAGCACGTCTAGGTGGGCTTCCCTAGCAGATCTAGGTGAGCATGGCCAGAAAAGCTGGGTGGGCTTTGCTAGCACGTCTAGGTGGGCTTCCACAGCACGTCTAGGGGAGCATGGCTAGAAAAGCTAGGTGGGCACGGCCAGCACATCCTGGTGGGCTTCCCTAGCACGTCTAGGTGGGCTTCCATAGCACGTCTAGGTGGGCTTCCCTAGCAGATCTAGGTGAGCACGGCCAGGAAAACTAGGTGGGCTTCCATGGCACGTCTAGGGGAGCATGGCCAGAAAATCCGGGTGGGCTTAGCTAGCACGTCTAGGTGGGCTTCCATAGCACATCTAGAGGAGCTTCCCTGGCAGATCTAGGTGAGCATGGCCAGAAAAGCTAGGTGGGCTTCCATGGCAAGTCTAGGTGGGCTTCCGTAGCTCATCTAGGTGAGCATGGCCAGAAAATCTGGGAGAGCTTCCCTAGCGTGTCTTGGTTGGCTTCACTAGCATGTCTAGGTAAGTATGGCCAGAAAAGCTAGGTGGGCTTCCATAGCACGTCTAGGGGAGCATGGCCAGAAAAGCTGGGTGAGGGTGGTCAGCACAGCTTGGTGGGCTTCCCTAGTACGTCTAGGTGGGCTTCCCTAGCAGATCTAGGAGAGCATGGCCAGAAAACCTAGGTGGGCTTCCATGGCACGTCTAGGTGGGCTTCCCAAGCTCATCTAGGTGAGAATGGCCAGAAAATGTAGGGGAGCTTTGCTAGCACGTCTAGGTGGGCTTCCATAGCACGTCTATGGCTAGAAAAGCTAGGTGGGCACGGCCAGCACATCCTGGTGGGCTTCCCTAGCACGTCTAGGTGACCATGGCCAGAAAATCTGGGAGAGCTTCCATAGCACGTCTAGGTGGGCTTCCCTGGTAGATCTAGGGGAGCATGGCCAGCAGAGCTTGGTGGGCTTCCCTAGCATATCTCAGTGGGCTTTCCTAGCTCATCTAGGGGAGCATGGCCAGAAAATCTGGGTGAGCTTCCCTACCACAGCTAGGTGGGCTTCCCTAGCACATCTCGGTGGGCTTCCCTAGCTCATCTAGGTGGGCATGGCCAGAAAATCTGGGTGGGCATTGCTAGCACAGCTAGGTGGGCTTCCATAACACGTCTAGGTGGGCTTCCCTAGGTCATCTAGGTGGGCTTCCATAGCAGATCTAGGTGGGCATGGCCAAAAAATCTCGGTGGGCTTCCCTAGCACGTCTAGGTGGGCTTCCATAACACGTCTAGGGGAGTATGGCCAGAAAACGCGGGTGGGCATGGCCAAAAAACCTGGGTGGGCCTCCCCAGAACATCGAGGTGGGCTTCCATCCCACGTCCAGGTGACCACCGCCGTCGGGTCCGTGTGGCCACCGCCGTCCCGGTACGGAGGTCATGGACGCAACACCGAGGGCGTGGAGAAGCTCGGTGAGCGCGCGCGTCGCCGTCACGTCTGGGTGGCCGTGGCCGTCAGATTTCGGTGGCCACCGCCATGACCTCCTGGTGGCCACCGCCATGACCTCCTGGTGGCCACCATGACCTCCTGGTGGCCACCGCCATGACCTCCTGGTGGCCACCATGACCTCCTGGTGGCCACCGCCATGACCTCCTGGTGGCCACCACCATGACCTCCTGGTGACCTCCACCATGACCCCTTGGTGGCCACCATGACCCCTTGGTGGCCACCACCATCACCTCCTGGTGGCCACCACCTTGACCTCTTGGTGGCCACCACTATCACCTCCTAGTGGCCACCATGAGCTCTTCTTGGTGGCCACCATGATCTTGTGGTGGCCACCACCATGACCTCTTGGTGGCCACCACCATGACCTCTTGGTTGCCACCACCGTGACCTCCTGGTGGCCACCATGACCTCTTGGTGACCTCCACCATGACCTCTTGGTAGCCACCATGAACTCTTCTTGGTGGCTACCATGACCTCCTGGTGACCTCCACCATGACTCCTTGGTGGCCACCACCATCACCTCCCAGTGGCCACCATGAGCTCTTCTTGGTGGCCACCATGACCTCCTGGTGACCTCCACCATGACCTCCTAGTGGCCACCACCATGACCCCTTGGTGGCCACCATGACCTCCTCTTAGTGGCCACCATTGTGACCTCCTGGTGGTCACCGTGACCTCTTGGTGACCTCCACCATGACCCCTTGGTGGCCACCATGACCCCTTGGTGACCACCACTGTGACCTCCTGGTGGCCACCATGAACTCTTCTTGGTGGCTACCATGACCTCCTGGTGACCTCCACCATGACCTCCTGGTGGCCACCACCTTGACCTCTTGGTGGCCACCATGACCTCCTCTTAGTGGCCACCATTGTGACCTCCTGGTGGTCACCATGACCCCTTGGTGACCTCCACCATGACCCCTTTGTGGCCACCGTGACCTCTTGGTGGCTACCATGACCTCCTGGTGGCCACCACCATGACCCCCAGGTGACCACTACCACGACCTCCTGGTAACCTCCACCATGACCCCTTGGTGGCCACCACCATCACCTCCTAGTGGCCACCATGAGCTCTTCTTGGTGGCCACCATCACCCCTTGGTGGCCACCACCATGACCTCTTGGTTGCCACCACCATGACCTCCTAGTGACCTCCACCATGACCTCCTGGTGACCTCCACCATGACCCCTTGGTGGCCACCGTGACCCCCTGGTGGCCACCGTGACCTCTTGGTGACCCTCCCGCACCCACCTCTCACCACGCGTCTTCTCCTTCGCCAGCACCAACCTGGAGGGAGAGAGGAGAAAAATTGGGGTGAAATACCTCGATTTTGGGTAAAGTACCTGGATTTGGGATAAAATATGCAGATTTTGAGTAAATTTCCTGGATTTGGGGTTAATTACCTCGATTTTGGGGTGAATAACGCGCATTTCAGGGTGACATGGGTTTGGGGGTGAATAAACTGGATTTTGGGGTGAATTACCCGAATTTGGGGTAAATTACATGGATTTTGTTCTGATTTGGGGTGAATTACATGGATTTGGGGTGAATTACCTTGATTTTTGGGGTGAAATTCCTGGATTTGGGGGTCAATTACCTGAATTTCAGGGTGAATTGCCCCAATTTGGGGTGAATTACCCAGATTTAGGGATGAATTACCCAAATTTTGGGGTGAATTGCCCCAATTTGGGGTGAATTACCCAGATTTAGGGATGAATTACCCAAATTTTGGGGTGAATTACCCAGATTTAGGGATGAATTACCCAAATTTTGGGGTGAATTGCCCCAATTTGGGGTGAATTACCCAGATTTAGGGATGAATTACCCAAATTTTGGGGTGAATTGCCCCAATTTGGGGTGAATTACCCAGATTTAGGGATGAATTACCCAAATTTTGGGGTGAATATCCCATATTTTGGGGTAAAATACCTTGATTACGGGGTGAATGGCATAGATTTGGGGGTAAATTGCCCGGATTTGGGGGTGACTTGGATTTTGGGGTGAATTATCTGGATTTGGGGATTAATTAGCTAATTTTACGGGCCCTTTCAGGGCTTGATCCTATTGGTTATTGATCCGATTGGTTATTGATCTGATTGGATATTGATCCTATTGATTATTGATCCGATTGGTTATTGGCACCATTGGTTATTGATCCTATTGGTTACTGACCCTATTATTTATTGACCCCATTGATTATTGGTCCTATGGGCCATATAGGTTATTGATCCTATTAATTATTGATCCTATTGGTTATTGATCCTATTATTGATCCTATCGGTTATTGATTCTATGGGGCTTTGACCCTATTGGTTATTGATCCTACCTGTTATCGACCCTATTGGTTATTGATCCTATGGGTTATTGACCCTATTGGTTATTGACCCTATGGGTTATTGGCCCTATCAGTTATTGACCCTATTGGTTATTGATCCTACCGATTATTGACCCTATTGGTCGTCGATCCTATGGGTTATTGACCCTATCGGTTATTGATCCTACCCATTATTGACCCTATTGGTTATCGACCCTATGGGTTATTGGCCCTATCGGTTTTTGACCCTATCGGTTATTGATCCTACCGATTATTGACCCTATTGGACATTGATCCTATGGGTTATTGATCCTATTGGTTATCGATCCTACCCATTATTGACCCTATTGGTTATCGACCCTATGGGTTATTGGCCCTATCAGTTATTGACCCTATTGGTTATTGATCCTACCGATTATTGACCCTATTGGACATCGATCCTATGGGTTATTGACCCTATTGGTTATTGATCCTACCCATTATTGACCCTATTGGTTATCGACCCTATCAGTTATTGACCCTATTGGTTATCAATCCTATGGGTTATTGGCCCTATCAGTTTTTGACCCTATCGGTTATTGATCCTACCGATTATTGACCCTATTGGTCATCGATCCTATGGGTTATTGATCCTATTGGTTATTGATCCTACCCATTATTGACCCTATTGGACATCGACCCTATGGGTTATTGACCTTATTGGTTATTGATCCTACCGATTATTGACCCTATTGGACATTGATCCTATGGGTTATTGACCCTATTGGTTATTGATCCTACCCATTATTGATCCTATCAGTTATTGACCCTCTTGGTTATCGATCCTACCGGTTATTGACCCTATTATTGACCCTATTGATCATCGATGCGAGGGGTTATCGATAACCCGATTGATTATCGATTGATTATTCATCGCTCCCATTGGCTGTCGATCCTACAGGTCACCGACCCTGCCCATAATCGATCCCATTGGTTATTGATCGCCCCACAGCGATCCCACAGCGACCCCCAGCGGCCACCGCGCCAAAACACCCCAAACGGCACCAAAACGGGGACAGAAACGGCAATTTTGGGCCTCTCCTGCCCCCCTGCTGCCACGGTGGCCGATTTCGGCAGAAATTCACCCAAATGCGGGAAAGCGTGGGGGTGGCGATGACGTCATCAGCCCGGATAGGATTATTTTTTTTTTTCCACCCCGGGGGAAGCAGCCAATGGGGTTGTTTCGGGTAATTTTGGGTTATTTCTGTTATTGCAGGTTTTTTGCAGCTCTCGGCTCCGGGCAGAGCTCGGTGCCCAAAATCGCCAACGGGGACCCAAAATCGCCGCTTTTGACCCCAAAATCGCAGCACGGGTCGAGGGGATTTGAGGAGGACCCAAAAATCCCACGTGGACCCCAAAATCTCCGATACGGACCTCAAAATTTGCATCTGGGCTCGAAAACCTCAATTATGGGCTCCAAAACTCTGCCACGGACCCCAAAACTTCAATATCTGCCCCAAAATTCCAGCAAGGCTCAAGATCATCTGCATGGACCCAAAATCTCCGGTTTTGACTCCAAAACCTCCGTCATGGACCCAAAATCTCTGCTTTTGACCGCAAAACCTCCATCATGGACCCAAAATCTACATTTTTGACCGCAAAGCCTCCATCACGGACCCAAAAATCTCCATTATGGACCCAAAATCTCCAGCACGGACCCCAAAATATCCACGGAAGACACAAAAAAAATCCAGGATGGACCAAAAATCTCCATTATGGACCCAAAAACACCAATATAGACCCCAAAACTCCACCAGAGGTCAAGAAGCTTCAGCATGGACCCAAAAATCTCTGTTACGGACCCAAAAATCTCTGTTATGGACCCAAAAACTTCATCACGGACCCTTGATCTTCATCATGGACCCAAAATCTCCATTTTGGACCCCAAAATCGCCAATCTGACCCCAAAATCTCAAGCGAAGATCAAAGGGCTCCAAAAATCTGCATTACGGACCCAAAATCTCCGTTATGGACCCAAAAATCTCCATTATGGACCCAAAATCTTATCACGGTCCCAAAATGTCCAGGATGGACCCCAAAATGCCAGCAGGATTGAAAGGACTCTGAGACGGACCCAAAAATCTCCGTTTTGGACCCAAAAACTCCTGAGCGATCCCAGGGGATCCTCCCCAGACCCAAAACCTCCAGAACTGAGCCCAAATCTCCAGCATGGACCAAGAAATGGGGGAGCCTGGGTATGGGGCAGGGGGAATCTGTGGGGCAGGGAGAATCTGTGGGGCAGAGAGAGCTATGGGGCAGGAGCCAGCTGTGGGGCAGGGGTAGCTATGGGGCAGGAGAGAGCTGTGGGGCTAAGCTAGTTGTGGGTCAGGGAGAGCTATGGGGCAGAGCTAGCTGTGGGGCAGAGCTAGCTATGGGGCAGGGGAGAGCTATGGGGCAGGGAGAGCTGTGGGGTTAGAGCTAGCTGTGGGGCAGGGAGAGCTGTGGGGCAGAGAGCTGTGGGGCAGAGCTGGCTGTGGGTCAGGAGAGCTATGGGGCAGGAGGCTAGCTGTGGGTCTGAGCTAGCTGTGGGGCAGAGCTAGCTGTGGGGCAGGGAGAGCTATGGGGCAGGCTAGAGCTATGGGGCTGAGCTACTTGTGGGGCAGAGCTAGCTATAGGGCAGGGAGAGCTATGGGGCAGGGAGAGCAGTGGGGCTGAGCCAGCTATGGGTCAGAGCTAGCTATGGGGCAGGGGAGAGCTATGGGGCAGGGAGAGCTGTGGGGTTAGAGCCAGCTATGGGGCAGGGAGAGCTGTGGGGTAGAGAGCTGTGGGGCAGAGCTGGCTGTGGGTCAGGAGAGCTATGGGGCAGGAGGCTAGCTGTGGGTCTGAGCTAGCTGTGGGGCAGAGCTAGCTGTGGGGCAGGGAGAGCTATGGGGCAGGCTAGAGCTATGGGGCTGAGCCAGCTGTGGGGCAGAGCTAGCTATAGGGCAGGGGAGAGCTATGGGTCAGGGAGAGCAGTGGAGCTGAGCTAGCTGTGGGGCAGGGAGAGCTATGGGGCAAGGGGAAGCTGTGGGGCAGGAGAGAGCTGTGGGGCAGAGCCAGATGTGGGTCAGGAGAGCTATGGAGAGCTGTGGGTCAGGGAAAGCTATAGGGCAGGGGGAAGCTGTGGGGCTGAGCCAGCTGTGGGGCAGGGAGAGCTATGGAGAGCTATGGGGCAGGAGAGAGCTGTGGGGCAGGGAAAAGCTATGGGGCAGAACTAGCTATGGGTCAGGGGAGCTATGGAGTAGAGCTAGCTGTGGGTCAGGGAGAGCTATGGGGTAGAGCTAGCTGTGGGGCAGAGCTAGCTATGGGGCAGGGGAGAGCTATGGGGCAGGGAGAGCTGTGGGGTTAGAGCCAGCTATGGGGCAGGGAGAGCAGTGGGGCAGAGCTACTTGTGGGGCAGGGGTAGCTGTTTGCTAGGGAAAGCTGTGGGGCAGGGAGAGCTGTGGGGCAAAGCTACCTATGGGGCAGAGCCAGCTGTGGGGCAGGGAGACCTATGGGGCAGGGGAGAGCTATGGGGCAGAGCCAGCTATGGGGCTGAGCTAGCTGTACAGCATTGAGAGAGCTATGGGGCAGGGAGAGCTATGGGGTAGGAGAGAGCTGTGGGTCAGAGCTAGCTGTGGGGCAGGGGAGATCTATGGGTCAGGGAGAGCTGTGGGTCTGAGCTAGCTGTAGGGCAGGGAGAGCTATGGGGCAGGAGAGAACTGTGGGGCAGAGCTAGTTGTGGGGCAGGGGTAGCTGTTTGCTAGGGAGAGCTATGGGGCAGGGAGAGCTGGGGGGCTGAGCTAGCTGTGGGTCAGGCAGAGCTGTGGGGCAGGAGGGAGCTATGGGGCAGGGAGAGCTGTTTGCTAGGGAGAGCTATGGGGCAGGGGAGCTGCGGGGCAGAGCCAGCTGTGGGTCAGGGAGAGCTGTGGGTCTGAGCTAGCTATGGGGCAGGGAGAGCTGTGGGTCAGGAGAGAGCTATGGGGCAGAGCTACTTGTGGGGCAGGGGTAGCTGTTTGCTAGGGAGAGCTGTGGGGCTGAGCCAGCTGTGGGTCAGAGCTAGCTATGGGGCAGGGGAGAGCTATGGGGCAGGGAGAGCTGTGGGGTAGAGCGAGCTGTGGGTCAGGAGAGCTATGGGTCTGAGCTAGCTGTGGGGCAGGGAAAGCGATAGGGCAGGGGGAAGCTGTGGGGCAGAGCCAGCTGTGGGGCAGGGGAGCTGTGGGGCAGAGCCAGCTGTGGGTCAGGGAGAGCTGTGGGGCAAGGAGAGCTGTGGGTCTGAGCTAGTTGTGGGGCAGAGCTAGCTGTGGGTCAGGGAGATCTATGGGGCAGAGAAAGCTATGGGGCAGGGGAAAGCTGTAGGGCTGAGCTAGTTGTGGGGCTGAGCTAGTTGTGGGGCAGGGGAGAGCTGTGGGCCAGGGAGAGCTGTGGGGCTGGAGGTAGTTGTGGGGCTGGAGATGTGGGGCTGGAGATCTCTCTGTGTCCTTAGAACCACTTGTGGGGCAGATCGCTATGGGGCAGGGGGGATAGTTGTGGGGCTGGAGACAGCTGTGGGGCTGGAGTTAGATGTGGGGCAGAGAGATCTGTGGGGCTGGAGGTAGATGTGGGGCAGAGGCAGTTGTGGGGCTGAAGATCTGTGGGTCTGGAGGTAGGTGTGGGGCAGAGAGATCTGTGGGGCTGGAGGTAAATGTGGGGCAAGAATACTTGTGGGGCTGGAGATATGTGGGACAGATGTGGGTCTGGAGATACATGTGGGGCAGAGACAGGTGTGGGGCAGACATATCTGTGGGTCTGGAGGTAGATGTGGGGCAGGAATACTTGTGGGGCTGAGATAGACATGGGGCAGAGACATCTGTGGGGCTAGAGATACTTGTGGGGCAGGAATACTTGTGGGGCAGGGAGATCTGTGGGTCTGGGGGTAGTTGTGGGGCAGAGACAGTTATGGGGCTGGAGACACGTGTGGGGCAGAGACAGTTGTGGGGCTGGAGATATGTGGGGCAGAGACACATGTGGGGCAGGAATACTTGTGGGGCAGAGACAGTTATGGGGCTGGAGACAGTTGTGGGGCAGAGATACATGTGGGTCTGGAGGTAGTTGTGGGGCAGAGACAGTTGTGGGGCAGAAATACTTGTGGGGCCAGAGATATGTGGGGCAGAGACAGTTGTAGGGCAGGGAGATCTGTGGGGCTGGAGGTAGATGTGGGGCAGAGACAGTTGTGGGTCTGGAGATAGTTGTGGGGCAGAGATATATGTGAGGCTGGAGATAGATGTGGGGCTGGAATACTTGTGGGGCTGGAGATATGTGGGGCAGAGACAGTTATGGGTCTGAACGTAGTTGTGGGGCAGAGACATCTGTGGGTCTGGAGGTAGTTGTGGGTCAGAGACAGTTGTGGGGCTGGAGACAGATATGGGGCAGGGTGATCTGTGGGTCTGAAGGTAGATGTGGGGCTGGAGATATGTGGGGCAGAGACATCTGTGGGGCTAGAGATATTTGTGGGGCAGGAATACTTGTGGGTCTGGAGGTAGATGTGGGGCAGAGACACATGTGGGGCTGGAGATAAGTGGGGCAGAGACATGTGGGGCTGGAGACATGTGGGGCAGGAATACTTGTGGGGCAGAGACACGTGGGGCTGGAGGTAGTTGTGGGGCAGAGACACGTGTGGGGCAGGGAGATCTGTGGGGCAGGAGCTCTCTACATCCCCACCTCCTCACCCCACATCACCCCACACCCACCCCACATCACCCCACCCCACACCCTGCCCCACATCACCCCACATCACCCCACCCCACATCTCACCCCACATCTCACCCCACATCACCCCACACCACCCCACATCACCTCACCCCACACCCACCCCACATCACCCCACCCCACATCTCACCCCACATCTCACCCCACATCACCCCACACCACCCCACATCACCTCACCCCACACCTCACCCCACATCACCCCACCCCACACCCTGCCCCACACCCACCTCACCCCACACCCTGCCCCACATCACCCCACACCTCACCCCACACTCCCCCCCCCCCCGCCCCACAGGCAGCCCCACGGCGCCCTCCGTCTTCCCCATCTCCTCCTGCTGCGGCTCCACCCAGCAGCACCGGGTCCTGGGCTGCTTGGCCACCGGCTACGTCCCCGGCCCCGTCACCTTCTCCTGGCCCGGGGCCACCGGGGCCACCTCCGTCACCGTCCCCGAGACCCACGGCCCCGGGCCCCACATCCGCGCCAGCTTCCTGCGCCCGCCCCACGCGTCCCCCGAGGACTCCTTCACCTGCAGCGTCAAGCACCCGGCCACCGGGACCACCCTGAGCAAGGATGTGCAAGGTATGAGAGGTGATGGACCAATTTTGGGGTTTTTTGGGGGGTTTTGGGGGTATTAAGGGGGTTGGGGGGGGCATAAGGGGTTATATGGGGTGGGAGGGCCTCAAGACCCCATAACTACCTTCAGGTTCTCACCAGACCCCATAGTTTATCTAATAGGGTAGGAGGTTCTCGAGAACATCTGGAGGTCCTCAAGACCCCATAACTACCTTCAGGTCCCACCAGGCCCCATAAGTGGTTATATGGGGTGGGAGGTCCTCAAGACCCCATAACTACCTTCAGGTTCCCACCAGACCCCATAGTTTATCTAATAGGGTAAAAGGTTCTTGAGAACATCTGGAGGTTCCTACAGACCCCATAACTACCTTCAGGTCCCACCAGGCCCCATAAGGGGTTATATGGGGTGGGAGGGCCTCAAGACCCCATAACTACCTTCGGGTTCCCACCAGACCCCATAAGTCGTCTAATAGGGTAGGAGGTTCTTGAGAACATCTGGAGGTTCCACCAAGCCCCATAACTACCTTCAGGTCCCACCAGGCCCCATAAGTGGTTATATGGGGTGGGAGGTCCTCAAGACCCCATAACTACCTCCAGGTTCCCACCCCGACCCCATAACTGGTCTAATGGGGGTGGGAGGTCCCCGAAGCTCCTCCCCTCACCCCATAGCTCGTGGGGTGGGACGGGCCCTCCCCCTGCCCCCATTGGACCACGCGGGGACCTCCCGTTGCCCCGCGATTGGTGCGGTTGGGGTGGGAGGGCCCGGACTTTCATTGGACCGTTCGGGGACCGCCCCTTCCCTTGCCATTGGCCGAGGTGTCTCCAGGGTGTCACCGGGTCCCCACCTCACCCCATAAGTCACCCCATGGGGCGGGACCTCCAGAAGACCCCCAGATCTTCAGAGGACCACCTCGAGACCCCATAACACCTCCAAGATTTGGGGTGTCCCCAAGGTTCCTTGGCCCACAGAAGGTCCCCACCTCACCCTACAACCCACCCCATGGGGCGGGACCTCCAGAAGACCCCAGAACCCCTCAGGACCCCCTCCAGACCCCATAACACCTCCAAGATTTGGGGTGTCCCCAAGGTTCCTTGGCCCATATTACGTCCCCACCTCACCCCACAAGTCCCTCAGTTGGACGGGACCTCCAGAAGACCCCCAGAACCCCCCCCAGACCCCATAACACCTCCAAGATTTGAGGTTCCTTGGCCCATATTACGTCCCCACCACACCCTACAACCCACCCTATGGGGCGGGACCTCCAGAAGACCCCCAGATCTTCAGAAGACCACCTCCAGACCCCATAACACCTCCAATCTCCCCCCAGTTTGCGTCGCCCCATCCCCCCGCAGCCCCCCCGAGGTCCAGGTCCTCCACAGCTCCGTCTGCAACACCTTGGGCGACGACTCCTTGGAGTTCCTCTGCGTCATCACCGGCTTCTCGCCGCCCCCCGTGGAGGTGGAGTGGCTGGTGGACGGCGCGCCGGGCCTACTGGTGGCGACGGTGACGCCGCCGCGGCGCGAGGCCGGGGCCAACACCTACATGGTCACCAGCCACACCAACGTGTCGCGAGAAGACTGGAAGGCGGGCAAGGCCATCACCTGCCAGGTCAAGCACCCCGCCACCGGCGTGACGGCGCAGGGGCACAGCCGCTTCTGCCCAGGTGAGGAGGAGGAGGAGGAGGAGGAGGGCGAGGGGGGAGGAGGTGGTGGGATCTCGGGGGGGTTCCACCTGGGTAGAAGGTGCCAGGTCCTGGTTGGCTTCCACCAGGGTAGAAGGTTGGATGACCATGACGGGTTCTACCAGTAGAAGGTTGGATGACTATGATGGGTTCCATCAGCCTAGAAGGTTCCATGACCATGATGGGTTCTACCAGGGTAGGAGAAGGTTCCATGACCATGACGGGTTCTACCAGTAGAAGTTGATGCATGACCATGATGGGTTCCACCAGGGGTAGAAGGTTCCAGGTCCTGGTTGGGTTCCACCAGCCTAGAAGGTTCCGTGACCATGATGGGTCCTACCAGAGTAGGAGAAGGTTGGATGACCATGATGGGTTCCATCAGCCTAGAAGGTTCCGTGACCATGATGGGTTCTACCAGAGTAGTAGAAGGTTGGATGACCATGACGGGTTCTACTAGAGTAGGAGAAGGTTGGATGACCATGATAGGTTCCACCAGGTGTAGAAAGTTCCAGGTCCTGCTTGGGTTCCACCAGCCTAGAAGGTTCCGTGACCATGATGGGTTCTACCAGGTGTAGAAGGTTCCAGATCCCGGTTGGGTTCCACCAGGTGTAGAAGGTTCCATGACCATGACGGGTTCTACCAGGTGTAGAAGGTTCCAGGTCCTGGTCGGGTTCCACCAGAGCAGGAGAAGGTTTCATGACCACGGTGGGTCTTACTAGTGGAGGATGATGATGACCATGATGGGTTCCTCCAGCCTAGAAGGTTCCATGACCATGACGGGTCCTACCAGCCTAGAAGGTTGGGCCACCATGACGGGTTCCTCCAGCCTAGGAACCGGAGAACATCTCCACCTCTTGCCCCCCAGAGTTCTGACCACCTTTGTTGTCCTCCTGACCCCCCTGCTGGCCATGACCATCGACCTGGAGAACCCCCCTCCAAAACCGCGCTGGGGGGTGGACAACCCAGCAGGTCCTCCCCCCCCTCTTCCTTGGACCTCAGGACAACGTTGGCCACCTGCCCGTCGCCCTGGGACCTCTCCGGAACCCGAGGACCGGTGGGGAAACAAAAAACAAAAAAAAAATGGAGATTTTGGTGAAAACCAACAAAAATAAAAAGAATCAGAATCACGTGACTGCGGTGTGTGGCACCAGCTCAGAAGGTTGGATGACCGTGATGGGTTCCACCAGCCTAGAAGGTTCCGTGACCATGACGGGTCCTACCAGCTGTAGAAGGTTGGATGACCATGATTGGTCCTACCAGGTCTAGAAGGTTCCGTGACCATGACGGGTCCTACCAGGTCTAGAAGGTTCCGTGACCATGACGGGTCCTACCAGGTGTAGAAGGTTGGATGACCATGACGGGCCCTACCAGGTCTAGAAGGTTCCGTGGCCATGACGGGTCCTACCAGGTGTAGAAGGTTCCGTGACCATGATGGGTCCTACCAGGTCTAGAAGGTTCCGTGACCATGATGGGTCCTACCAGGTGTAGAAGGTTGGATGACCATGACGGGTCCTACCAGGTCTAGAAGGTTCCATGACCATGATGGGTCCTACCAGGTCTAGAAGGTTCCGTGACCATGACGGGTCCTACCAGGTGTAGAAGGTTGGATGACCATGACGGGTCCTACCAGGTCTAGAAGGTTCCATGACCATGATGGGTCCTACCAGGTCTAGAAGGTTCCATGACCATGATGGGTCCTACCACGTGTAGAAGGTTGTAGGACCGTGGTGTGATGGATCACCTAGAAGCTTGTAGGACCTTCTAGAACGTCTAGAAGCTTGTAGGACCATGGTGTGATGGACCATTCTAGAAGGTCTCAAGACCATGGAGGGCTAGAAGGTCTAGAAGGTTGTAGGACCATGGTGTGATGGACCATTCTAGAAGGTCCCGAGACCATGGAGGGCTAGAAGGTCTAGAAGGTTGTAGGACCATGGTGTGATGGATCACCTAGAAGGCTGTAGGACCTTCTAGAACATCTAGAAGCTTGTAGGACCTTCTAGAACGTCTAGAAGCTTGTAGGACCTTCTAGAACATCTAGAAGCTTGTAGGCCCATGGTGTGTTGGACCATTCTAGAAGGTCCGAAGCCCACCACGGCCTCCCCCACCTCAGCAGCTCGCCCAACCACGCTTCTCCTCCCCCCAACGTGGCCACCAGCCCCCAGGGGTGGTGGTGGCCACCTCCAGCGCCCTCCTCCCGCCCCGCAGGCCCCGGCTCCCAGAGCTGCAGCCCCATCCAGATCTTCGTGGTCCCACCAAGCCCCGGTAGCCTCTACATCCGCCAGGACGCCAAGGTCCACTGCCTGGTGGTCAACCTGCCCAGCGACGCCAGCTTGAGCATCTCCTGGACCCGCGAGAAGAGCGGCGCCCTCCGGCCGGACCCCATGGTCCTCAAGGACCACTTCAACGGCACCTTCACGGCCAGCAGCTCGCTGGCCGTCTCCACCCAGGACTGGTTGGCCGGCGAGCGCTTCACCTGCACCGTGCAGCACGAGGACCTCCCCGAGCCCCTCAGCAAGAGCATCTCCAAGCACGCAGGTTGGTGGCCCGCCACGTGGGGATGGGGGTCCCACCACCTGGGGTGGGGTCCCACCACCTGGGGTAGGGTCCCACCACGTAGGGTTGGGGTCCCACCACGTGGGGTTGGAGTCCTACCATGTGGAATGGAGTCCCACCACCACGTAATTTGGTGTCCCACCACCTAGGTTGTCGTCCCACCACGTAGGTTGGTGTCCCACCACGCAATTTGGTGTCCCACCACGTCATTTGGTGTCCCACCACGTAGTTTGGTGTCCCACCATGTGGGGTTGGGGTCCCACCACGTGGGGTTGGAGTCCTACCATGTGGAATGGAGTCCCACCACCACGTAGGTTGGCGTCCCACCACCTAGGTTGGTGTCCGACCACCTAGGTTGGTGTCCCACCATGTAATTTGGTGTCCCACCACGTAGTTTGGTGTCCCACCACGTGGGGTTGGAGTCCTACCATGTGGAATGGAGTCCCACCACCACGTAGGTTGGCGTCCCACCACCTAGGTTGGTGTCCGACCACCTAGGTTGGTGTCCCACCATGTAATTTGGTGTCCCACCACGTAGTTTGGTGTCCCACCACGTGGGGTTGGAGTCCTACCATGTGGAATGGAGTCCCACCACCACGTAGGCTGGTGTCCCACCACGTAGGTTGTTGTCCCACCACCTAGGTTGGTGTCCCACCACGTAATTTGGTGTCCCACCACCTAGGTTGGTGTCCCACCACATAATTTGGTGTCCCACCACGTAATTTGGCGTTCCTCCATGTAATTTGGTGTCCCACCACCACGTCATTTGGTGTCCCACCACGTAGTTTGGTGTCCCACCATGTGGGGTTGGAGTCCTACCATGTGGAATGGAGTCCCACCACCACGTAGGTTGGCGTCCCACCACGTAGTTTGGTGTCCCACCACCTAGGTTGGTGTCCCACCACATAATTTGGTGTCCCACCACGTAATTTGGTGTCCCAACATGTCAGTTGGTGTCCCACCACCACATAATTTGGTGTCCCACCACGTAGTTTGGTGTCCCACCACGTGGGGTTGGAGTCCTACCATGTGGAATGGAGTCCCACCACCACGTAGTTTGGTGTCCCACCACGTAGTTTGGTGTCCCACCACGTAGGGTTGGTGTCCCACCACGTGGGGTTGGAGTCCTACCATGTGGAATGGAGTCCCACCACCATGTAGGTTGGCGACCCACCATGTAGGTTGGTGTCCCACCACGTCATTTGGTGTCCCACCACGTAATTTGGTGTCCCACCACGTGGGGTTGGAGTCCTACCATGTGGAATGGAGTCCCACCACCACGTAGGCTGGCGTCCCACCACGTAGTTTGGTGTCCCACCACGTACTTTGGCGTTTCTCCACGTCATTTGGCGTTTCTCCACGTCATTTGGTGTCCCACCACGTCATTTGACGCCCCACCGCGTCATTTACCGCCCCACCACCAACCCCGCCCCAAAACCGCCCCCAAACCCCCCGATTTCGGTTAACCCCAACCTCCTTTCCAGGCAAGGTCACCGCCCCCTACATCTTCACCTTCCCACCCCACGCCGAGGAGCTGGCCCTGGCCGAGGTCACCCTCACCTGCCTGGTGAGGGGCTTCCAGCCCGAGCACGTGGAGGTCCAGTGGTTGAGGAACCACAACAGCGTCCCGGCCACCGAGTTCGTCACCACCCCACCCCTCAAGGAGACCAACGGGGCCGGGACCTTCTTCCTCTACAGCAAGATGACCGTCCCCAAGGCCAGCTGGCAGGGCGGCGTGTCCTACGCCTGCATGGTGGTCCACGAAGGGTTGCCCATGAGGTTCACCCAACGTCCTCTCCAGAAGACCCCCGGTAAATAGGGTTTTCGCCCCAAAATCCCACCCCCTCCACTTCTTTTTTTTTTTTTTTTGTAAATAACTTCCTGTGGCCCGAAGTTCTCCTGGTCTTCTAATAAAGCCGACCGGCCTCGTCTCGCACCGCCTGGTCTCCAAGGAGTGGTGTCTTTGGGGGTCTCCAAGGGGGGGACGCTGGGGAACGGGGGGTTGGGGTGGAGGATGAGGTGGTGGATGAGAAGATGGGTGGATGGATGGATGGAGGAGAAGATGGAGGAGAAGATGGTTGGATGGATGGATGGACGAGAAGATGGGTGATTGGATGGAGAGACACCAGGCTTGATGGTTGGTTACATGGATGGATGCATGGTTGGATGGATGAGAAGATGGATGGTTGGAGGAGAAGATGGAGGAGAAGATGGTTGGATGGATGGATGGATGGATGGATGGATGGATGGATGGATGGATGGAAGAGAAGATGGAGGAGAAGGTGGTTGGATGGATGGTTGGATGAGAAGATGGGTGGATGGATGGTTGGAGGAGAAGATGGAGGAGAAGATGGTTGGATGGATGGATGGACGAGAAGATGGGTGATTGGATGGAGAGACACCAGGCTTGATGGTTGGTTACATGGATGGATGCATGGTTGGATGGATGAGAAGATGGATGGTTGGAGGAGAAGATGGAGGAGAAAATGGTTGGATGGATGGTTGGATGAGAAGATGGGTGGATGGATGGTTGGAGGAGAAGATGGAGGAGAAGATGGTTGGATGGATGGATGGATGAGAAGATGGGTGGTTGGATGGAGAGATGCCAGGCTTGATGGTTGGTTACATGGATGGATGCATGGTTGGATGGATGAGAAGATGGATGGTTGGAGGAGAAGATGGAGGAGAAAATGGTTGGATGGATGGTTGGATGAGAAGATGGGTGGTTGGATGGAGAGACGCCAGGCTTGATGGTTGGATGGTTGGATGGATGAGAAGATGGGTGGTTGGAGGAGAAGATGGAGGAGAAGATGGTTGGATGGATGGATGGACGAGAAGATGGGTGATTGGATGGAGAGACACCAGGCTTGATGGTTGGATGGTTGAATGGATGGATGGATGGATGGATGGATGAGAAGATGGAGGAGAAGATGGATGTTTGGTTGGAGGGACACCAGGCTTGATGAATGGATGGTTGGATGGATGAGAAGATGGGTGGTTGGAGGAGAAGATGGAGGAGAAGATGGATGGATGGATGGATGGATGGATGGATGGATGGATGGATGGATGGATGGAGGAGAAGATGGTTGGATGAGAGGATGGGTGGTTGGATGGAGAGACACCAGACTTGATGGTTGGATGAGAAGATGGATGAGAAGACGGATGGATGATTGGATGGATGGAGGGACACCAGATGTGATGGATGAGAAGACGGATGGATGGTTGGGTGGTTGGGTGGGTGAGAAGATGGTTGGATGGATGGAGAGACACCAGACATGATCGTTGGGTGGCTGGTTGGTTGAGGTGGGGCGTCCACCTTCTCACCCATCTTCTTCTTCTCATCCATCCATCATCTTCTCATTGGACAGATTAGATCAGACTGATTGGTCGGTTGGATGGTCAGATGGTTGGTCAGATGGTCAGATGGTTGGTCAGATGGTTGGTCAGATGGTTGGTCAGGTGGTTGGTCAGGTGGTTGGTCAGATGGTTGGTCAGATGGTTGGACAGATGGACGGATGGGTGGATGGATGGGTGGAGATGTTCTGGAGATGTTTGGGGACATCTGGGAATGGTTGGATGGATGGATGAGAAGATGATGGATGGATGAGGAGATGATGGATGGATGAGGAGATGGATGGGTGGAAGGTCTTGAGGAGGACAGATGGACAACTGGGTGGGATGGAAGGCCGGACGGTTGGTCGGATGGACTTTGGATGTCGGCGGAGATGCTGGAAGGGTTGGTGGACTGGTGGTTGGGTTGGGTGGAGCCTGTGGTGGATGGATGGGTGAGAAGATGATGGATGGAGAGGTTCTGGAGATGTTTTGGATGATCTGGGAGTGGTTGGATGAGGAGATGATGGATGGATGGATGAGGAGACGGATGAGGAGATGGATGAGGAGATGGATGAGGAGACGGATGAGGAGATGGTTGGATGAGAAGATGGGTGGTTGGATGAGGAGATGATGGTTGGATGAGAAGATGGATGAGAAGATGGCTGATTGGATGAGGAGATGGTTGGATGGACGAGAAGATGGCTGATTGGACGAGGAGATGATGATTGGATGGATGAGAAGATGGATGAGAAGATGGTTGGATGAGAAGACGGATGATTGGATGAGGAGATGATGGTTGGATGGACGAGAAGATGGTTGATTGGACGAGAAGATGGTTGGATGGATGAGAAGATGGATGAGAAGATGGGTGGTTGGATGAGGAGATGGTTGGATGGATGAGAAGATAGTTGATTGGATGAGAAGATGATGGTTGGATGGACAAGAAGATGGTTGATTGGATGAGGAGATGATGGTTGGACGAGGAGATGATGGTTGGATGGACGAGAAGATGGTTGATTGGACGAGAAGATGGTTGGATGGATGAGAAGATGGATGAGAAGATGGTTGATTGGACGAGGAGATGATGGTTGGATGAGAAGATGGATGAGAAGATGGATGATTGGACGAGAAGATGGTTGGATGGATGAGAAGATGGATGAGAAGACGGATGATTGGATGAGGAGATGGTGGGATGGATGAGAAGATGATGGTTGGATGAGGAGATGATGGTTGGATGAGAAGATGGATGAGAAGATGGTTGGATGAGAAGACGGATGGTTGGACGAGGAGATGATGGTTGGATGGACGAGAAGATGGCTGATTGGACGAGAAGATGGTTGGATGGACGAGAAGATGGCTGATTGGATGAGATGATGGTTGGATGGATGAGAAGATGATGGTTGGACGAGGAGATGATGGTTGGATGGATGAGGAGATGGCTGATTGGATGAGGAGATGATGGTTGGATGAGAAGATGGATGAGAAGATGGTTGGATGAGAAGACGGATGATTGGACGAGGAGATGATGGTTGGATGGACAAGAAGACGGCTGATTGGCCACCCCCCCCCCACCCCAACCCCGCGAGCCCCCAGGGAGAGGAGGTGGGACCCAAGCACCCCGTGATCCCACCACCTCCATCGTGTCTTCTCCTTCTCCCCCCCACCCCACCAGAGCTGGACATCTCCACCGCCCTCTGCCCGGACGCCGGCGACCAGGAACTGGACGGCCTCTGGGCCACCATCGCCGTCTTCATCACCCTCTTCCTCCTCAGCGTCTGCTACAGCGCCACCGTCACCTTCTTCAAGGTGGGCTTCCGTAACCACGTCCCCCATGATGTGGGGTGGCCAATGGGAGGTGGCCGTGACCCCCCCCCCGGCGGCCATCTTGTGTCCCCTCCCCCCCCAGGTCAAGTGGCTCTTCTCCACCGTCCTGCAGCTGAAGAGCGCCGGCGGCCCCTACCGCAACGTCCTCAAGGAGGCGGCATGAGCGGCCCCGAAACGCCCGCTTTTGGCCCCAAAAAAAAAAAAACCCAAGGCGAATAAAAAGGAGGGCGGCGGGGGAGGACGGACGAGGGGCCGGCTCCGCGACTCCTGATTGGGGGCGGGGGGAGGCGCTGTGGGGCGCTGTGGGGCGATGTGGGGTGTTGTGGGGTGATGTGGGGTGTTATGGGGTGATGTGGGGTGTTGTGGGGTGATGTGGGGCGCTGTGGGGTGATGTGGGGTGATGTGGGGTGTTGTGGGGTGTTATGGGGTGATGTGGGGCGCTATGGGGTGATGTGGGGCGAAGTGGGGTGTTGTGGGGCGATGTGGGGTGCTATGGGGTGATGTGGGGTGCTGTGGGGCGATGTGGGGTGATGTGGGGTGTTGTGGGGTGATGTGGGGTGCTATGGGGTGATGTGGGGTGCTGTGGGGCGATGTGGGGTGATGTGGGGTGTTATGGGGTGATGTGGGGCGATGTGGGGTGTTGTGGGGTGATGTGGGGTGATGTGGGGTGTTGTGGGGTGCTGTGGGGTGCTGTGGGGTGCTGTGGGGTGATGTGGGGCGCTGTGGGGCGATGTGGGGTGATGTGGGGTGATGTGGGGTGATGTGGGGTGCTATGGGGTGATGTGGGGTGCTGTGGGGTGATGTGGGGTGATGTGGGGTGTTGTGGGGTGATGTGGGGTGCTATGGGGTGATGTGGGGTGCTGTGGGGTGATGTGGGGTGATGTGGGGTGTTGTGGGGTGATGTGGGGTGCTATGGGGTGATGTGGGGTGCTGTGGGGCGATGTGGGGTGATGTGGGGTGTTATGGGGTGATGTGGGGCGATGTGGGGTGTTGTGGGGTGATGTGGGGTGATGTGGGGTGATGTGGGGTGTTGTGCGGTGTTGTGGGGTGATGTGGGGTGCTATGGGGTGATGTGGGGTGATGTGGGGTGTTGTGGGGCGATGTGGGGTGATGTGGGGTGTTGTGGGGTGTTGTGGGGCGATGTGGGGTGTTATGGGGTGCTATGGGGTGATGTGGGGTGTTGTGGGGTGATGTGGGGTGTTATGGGGTGATGTGGGGCGATGTGGGGTGATGTGGGGTGTTGTGGGGTGTTGTGGGGCGATGTGGGGTGTTATGGGGTGCTATGGGGTGATGTGGGGTGTTGTGGGGTGATGTGGGGCGATGTGGGGTGCTGTAGGGCGCTATGGGGTGTTGTGGGGTGATGTGGGGCGCTATGGGGCACTATAGGGCACTATGAGGTACTATGGGACACTGTGGGGTGATGTGGGGCACTATGGGGCGCTATGGGGTGATGTGGGGTGCTGTAGGGCGCTATGGGGTGCTGTGGGGTGCTATGGGGCACTATAGGGCACTATGAGGTACTATGGGACACTGTGGGGTGATGTGGGGCGTTATGGGGCGCTATGGGGTGATGTGGGGTGCTGTGGGGCACTATAGGGTGCTATGAGGCACTATAGGGCACTATGGGGTGCTATGGGGTGCAGTGGGGCGCTATGGGGCGGAGAGGGGTGCTATGGGGCACTATGGGGTGCTATGGGGCGCTGTGGGGTGTAATGGGGCACTATGGGGCACTATGGGGTGCTGTGGGGTGCAATGGGGCTCAATGGGGTGCTCTGTGGGGCACAGTGGGGCACAGTAGGGCAAAATATAGGGCACAAAGGGCCGTGGGGCAGGGGGGGAAGCTATGGGGCAGGAGGTCGCTATGGGGCAGGAGGTCGCTATGGGGCAGGAGGTCGCTATGGGGCTGCAGGTGGCTATGGGGCAGGGGTCTCCATGTGGGGCAGGCGTCCCTATGGGTCAGAGAGTGGCTATGGGGCAGGGGTCGCCTGTGGGGCAGGAGGCCTCTATGGGGCAGGAGGTCTCTATGGGGCAGGGGGTCGCTATGGGGCAGAGGTCCCCTATAGGGCAGGGATCGCCCCATAACAAACCGGCCGCCAGGTCTACCCGTAGAAAAAAAACAGCCGCCAGGTCAACCCATAGAAAAAGATCCGGCTGCCAGGTCTACCCATAGCACCACCTGTTTGGTTCTTTTCCCCCTAAACTCTGCAAATTTAGTGCAAACCGCCCAAATCCAACCCCCACCGCGTCTGCACGACCGCCTCAATGGGTTTTTGCCGAATCTGACCTAAAAATCTCTCTCTTTTCTCCTCATTTTTCACCGTTTTCCACCAGTTGCCAAAGATCTAGCTAAATTTTTAAAAAATCGCTGTTTTTTTTCCTCGTTTACCCCAAAACTTTGTGTATTTTCTTGCATTTTATCCCCAGAATCTTCTCTTTCACCTCAATCTGAAGAAACTCACTTTTTTGGGGAATAAAAAAAATGCATTTAATGTACAAAAAGTACTTCTTATAGAAGAAAAATCATTTAGTAATTTTATGGTAACATGAAATGTTTTATGGTGAAAAACACCAATTTATGGCAAATAAACTTTTTTTTTTATGGCAAAAATATAGAAACATTTTATAGCAAAAATAATGTTACATGGAAAAAATATTTTATGGGAAAAAATGATTAAAAAAAAAGACAAACCCCACAATTCTATGATAAAAAAATGCCATTTTACAGCAAAATAGTCATTTTTTTCTCCAAAATAAGTCATTTTTATAGAAAAAAAAAAAAACTATTTTATGGCATAACAAATGAAGATTTTAGGACAAAAGAATCTGTATATGGAAAAAAGGTAATTTTATGACAAAAACGGGCATTTTATGGGAAAAAAAATTAAAAAAAAATCTTGTAGCCAAAAAAAAAGCATTTTATGGTAAAAAATATACATTTTTTGGCAAAACCCACCATATTCTTCATTTTAAATCACATTTATAGGAATTAAAAATACAAACTAGCTTAAAACCCAATTTCTTGGTGGATGCAAAATGCCCTGTTTGCCCTCTTTTTTTCCCCAGAACACCTCCCCCGCCACCGAAAACCACCAGTTTTAGCTTTTTATGCAAAAAGCCCTTTTCCGCCTCGTTTCGCCTGGCTGCTTTTGTGCAAACAAGCGAGCCGCTGGCCCCAAAAGTTTCGATTCGCGGCCCCAAATTAAAACACTTGGCACCACCCGGGTGGAAAATCCCCAAAGGGCCGGGTTTTGCCTCAAAAAGGAGCTGCAGGGCGGGGGCGCCCCCACGCGGCCAAGCCGCGCAGTGCCCTCCTCGCACCTGATTGGCCGAGGCCCCGCTGACGTCAGACTTGGGCAGAAAGGACTCAAAATAACAATTTCAGCTCAATTTGGATCAAATCATCGATTTTTTTTTAATCAAAGTATCCAAAAAGCATCAAATCACCCCGAAACGGCGGAGGCCGGACCGGGAAGCCCCGCCCCCACAGCAGGGCAGCGGAGCGACATGATTGGTCACCCATGGCACGGAAGCCCCGCCTCCTCTGCACCGTGATTGGTCACCCATTTTAGGGGGTTTTTGGGGAAGGATGGGTGAAAAGGGGGAAATCCCACATTTTTGGGGGGAACTGGACCAAAATGCAAAATCCCGCTTTTTTTTTTAGGTGGAAATGGGTCAAAACCCAAAGTCCCATTTTTGGGGGGATGGAAATGGGATATTGAAGTCCCGTTTTTTGTGACTTTTGGGAAGTTGTAGCATTTTGAGGAGGAATTGGGTCAAAAAAGGGAAATTACAGTTTTGGGGAATTTGGAAATGGGACAATGAAACCCAAAATTCCACTCCTTTAGGGTGGAAATGGGACAATGAAACCCAAAATCCCATTTTTTTTAGGTGGGAATGGGACGCTGAAGTCCCATTTTTGGGAAGTTTTAGTATTTTGAGGAGGAATTGGGTCAAAAAGGGAAATTTAATTTTGGAGGATTTGGAAATGGGACAATGAAACCCAAAATCCCATTTTTTTTAGGTGGGAATGGGACGCTGAAGTCCCTTTTTTTGGAAGTTTTAGTATTTTGAGGAGGAATTGGGTCAAAAAAGGGAAATTACAGTTTTGGGGAATTTGGAAATGGGACAATGAAACCCAAAATCCCATTTTTTTTAGGTGGGAATGGGACACTGAAACCCAAAATCCCATTTTTTTTAGGTGGGAATGGGACACTGAAGTCCCGTTTTTGGGAAGTTTTAGTATTTTGAGGAGGAATTGGGTCAAAAAGGGAAATTTCATTTTGGGGAATTTGGAAATGGGACAATGAAACCGAAAATCCCATTTTTTTTAGGTGGGAATGGGACACTGAAGTCCCTTTTTTTGGAAGTTTTAGTATTTTGAGGAGGAATTAGGTCAAAAAGGGAAATTTCATTTTGGAGGATTTGGAAATGGGACAATGAAACCCAAAATTCCACTCCTTTAGGGTGGAAATGGGACACTGAAACCCAAAATCCCATTTTTTTTAGGTGGGAACGGGACGCTGAAGTCCCTTTTTTTGGAAGTTGTAGTATTTTGAGGAGGAATTTGGTAAAAAAATGGAAATTTCATTTTGAAGGGATTTGGGATGGGACAATGAAACCCCAAATCCCATTATTTTGGGGTGGAAATGGGTCAAAAAAAAAAAAAAATCAATTTTTTTTGGAACAGGAACGGGGCACGAAACCGTAAAAAAATCCCTATTTTGAGCGGGAAGCGGGTCAAAAAAAGGAACTTCAATTTTTTGAAAGGGAGCGGGGAAGGGGTCAGGGCCTGGAACCCGTTCTTTTTTTTTTTTTTTTGGGGTGAAAACAGCGGGTTTTGGCTCCTTTCAGAAGATCATGGCCTTGGGTTCCCCCCGGGGCTTGCGGAGCTTCTCCATGTTCTTCTGCAGGACGTCGAGGAGCACGGCCTGTGGGGTGGGGATAGGGGGGGGACAAGGGGGTGAGGAGTGGGGGGGGGGGGTTATGGGGTCGGGGGGGGGGGTTGTAGGGCCGGGGTCGGGGACCCCAAAACTCACGTAGAGGTCCCGGAGCTCCGCCAGGGCCAGGCGCGTCGCCCCCAATTCGGCCGCGTCCAGGGCGTGAACCAGGGCCCGGTAGTCCAACTGGGGGGCAATGGGGGCAGTGGGAGACCCCCGGGGACCCCAAAAGACCCCATAGACCCCATAGGCCCCATAGATCTCAATGTGGCCCCATTGTACCCCCATGGATCCCGATAGACCCCAAAGTGAGGCATTGTACCCCAAAGACCCCAATGAGCCCCAATAGACCCCATAGACCCCAGTAGACCCCATTGTCCCCCGGGGACCCCCGGGGACCCCAATAGACCCCATAGACCCCAGTAGACCCCATAGACCCCATAGGCCCCATAGATCCCAATGTGGCCCCATTGTACCCCCATGGATCCCAATAGACCCCATTGGACCCTAAAAGAGCCCAACGAGCCCCCATAGACCCCCTAGACTCTGTGGACCCCAATGGACCCCAATGTGGCCCTAAAGACCCCATTGTTCCCCATGGACCCCCAGGGACCCCAATAGTCCCCATAGACCCCAATGTGACCCCAAAGACCCCAATGTGACCCCAAAGACCCCAATAGACCCTGATGTGGCCCCATAGACCCCAATGCGACCCCAAAGACCCCATTGTGACCCCAAAGACCCCAATAGACCCCAATGGACCCCATGGACCCCATAGGCCCCATAGATCCCAATGTGGCCCCATTGTACCCCCATGGATCCCAATAGACCCCATTGGACCCTAAAAGAGCCCAACGAGCCCCCATAGACCCCATAGACCCCAGTAGACCCCATTGTCCCCCGGGGACCCCCGGGGACCCCAATAGACCCCATAGACCCCAGTAGACCCCATAGACCCCATAGGCCCCATAGATCCCAATGTGGCCCCATTGTACCCCCATGGATCCCGATAGACCCCAAAGTGAGGCATTGTACCCCAAAGACCCCAATGAGCCCCAATAGACCCCATAGACCCCAGTAGACCCCATTGTCCCCCGTGGACCCCTGGGGACCCCAATAGACCCCATAGACCCCAATAGACCCCATAGACCCCATAGGCCCCATAGATCCCAATGTGGCCCCGTTGTACCCCCATGGATCCCAATAGACCCCATTGGACCCTAAAAGAGCCCAACGAGCCCCCACAGACCCCCTAGACTCTGTGGACCCCAGTGGACCCCAATGTGGCCCTAAAGACCCCATTGTTCCCCATTGACCCCCAGGGACCCCAATAGTCCCCATAGACCCCAATGTGACCCCAAAGACCCCAATGTGACCCCAAAGACCCCAATAGACCCTGATGTGGCCCCATAGACCCCAATGCGACCCCAAAGACCCCAATGTGACCCCAAAAGACCCCAAAAGACCCCAATAGACCCCAATGGACCCCATGGACCCCCAGGGACCCCAATAGACCCCATAGACCCCATAGGCCCCATAGATCCCGATATGGCCCCATTGTACCCCCATGGATCCCGATAGACCCCAAAGTGAGGCATTGTACCCCAAAGACCCCAATGAGCCCCCATAGACCCCAGAGACCCCATGGACCCCAAAGACCCCAGTGTGACCCCATAGACCCCAATAGACCCCAATGGACCCCAGTGTGGCCCTAAAGACCCCATTGGACCCCAAAAGACCCCAATGTGACCCCATAGACTCCATGGACCCCAATGGACCCCAATGTGGTCCTAGAGACCCCATAGGACCCCATGGACCCCATAGACCCCAATAGACCCCAAAGACCCCAATGTGACCCCAAAGACCCCAATGAGACCCAAGGACCCCAATGTGGCCCTAAAGACCCCATAGGACCCCATGGACCCCAAAAGACCCCAATGTGACCCCATAGACCCCAATGAACCCCCATAGACCCCATAGACTCCGTGGACCTCAATGGACCCCAGTATGGTCCTAAAGACCCCATAGGACCCCATGGACCCCTAAAGACCCCAATAGACCCCCATGTGACCCCATAGACCCCAATGAGCCCCCATGGACCCCAATGTGGCCCTAAAGACCCCATAGGACCCCAAGGACCCCAAAAGACCCCAATGTGACCCCATAGACCCCAATGAATCCCCATAGACCCCATAGACCCCAATAGACCCCAAAAGACCCCAAAGACCCCAGTAGACCCCAATGGACCCCAGTAGACCCCATTGTCCCCCATGGACCCCCGTGGGACCCCATAGACCCCAATAGACTCCAAAGACCTCAATGTGACCCCATTATACCCCACTGTGTCCCCATTGACCCCAAAGGACCCCAAAGTGACCCCAAAGACCCCAAAATAACCCCAAAGTGCCCCCATGGACCCCAATAGACCCCGCTGTATTCCACTAAGACCCCAAAGGACCCCAAAGTGCCCCCAAATGACCCCAAAAGTGCCCCCATGGACCCCAATATGACCCCAATGAGCCTCCACGGACCCCAAGGCGATCCAATCAACCCCAATTGCACCAAACAGACCCCAAAGACCCCCAAATTCACCCCAAAATTCCCCCAGATCCCAATACACCCTACAGACCCCCCAAAAACCCCAAACCACCCCGAATTCACCCCAAAATCCTCACCACGTGGGGGTTTTTGGCCGCCTTGGACACGGCGTCGCCCCGCTCCGACAGGTACCTGGACGTTTTGGGGTGAGATCAGGGGATTTAGGGTCACGGGATTTGGGGTCGGAGGGGGGGACCCCAAAAAAAACCCCATAGACTCACTTGGGCAGGCGGCCCTGAAGCCCCTCGAGTTGGGTGCGGGATGCGGTCAGCAGCTCCAGGACCTTCTCCTATTTTTGGGGAAAATTTGGGGGTTTTTGGGTATTTTGGGGGGTTTGGGGGTGTTTAGGGGATTTTGGGGAGGATTTGGGGGAATTTGGGAGAGTTTAGGGGATTTGGGGGCGAAAGGGGAGAATTGGGGGGATTTAGGGGAGGATTTGGAAGGATTTGGGGGAAATGGGAAGGATTTGGGGGATTTGGGGGATTATGAGGGATTTGGGGGAATTTGATGGATTTGGGGGAAATTGGGGGGATTTGGGGGATTTTGAGGGAATTTGGGGGGATTTGGGGGAGTTTGGGGGGATTTTGGTAGTTTGGGGTGGATTTGGGGGGAATTTGGAGGGATTTGGGGGAGTTTGGGGGGATTTTGGTAGTTTGGGGTGGATTTGGGGGGAAATGGGAAGGATTTGGGGGAAATGGGAAGGATTTGGGGGAAATGGGAAGGATTTGGGGGATTTAGGAGGGGATTTGGGGGATTATGAGGGATTTGGGGGAATTTGCTGGATTTGGGGGAAATTGGGGGGATTTGGGGGATTTTGAGGGAATTTGGGGGGATTTGGGGGAATTTGGAGGGATTTGGGGGAGTTTGGGGGGATTTTGGTAGTTTGGGGTGGATTTGGGGGGAAATGGGAAGGATTTGGGGGAAATGGGAAGGATTTGGGGGAAATGGGAAGGATTTGGGGGATTTAGGAGGGGATTTGGGGGATTTTGAGGGATTTGGGGGATTTTGAGGGATTTGGGGGAAATTGGGGGGATTTGGGGGATTTTGAGGGAATTTGGGGGGATTTGGGGGAATTTGGGGGGATTTGGGGGAGTTTGGGGGGATTTTGGTAGTTTGGGGTGGATTTGGGGGGAAACGGGAAGGATTTGGGGAATCTGGGGTGATTTGGGGGGGGTTTTGGGGTCCCCGGGGGATAATTGGGGGGAATAATGGGGATTTTGGGGTTCCTGGGAATTACTGGGGTGAAATTGGGGGGAATCAAGAGGATTTTGGGGTCCCCGGGTGGGATGTGGGGGAGTCTGGGAGGGATTTGGTGTGAAACTGGGGGAATTTGGGAACGAGGGGCGCTTGGGTAAAAACCGGGGGGATTTGGGGTGAAAAAGGGCAGATTTGGGCCTCCAAGGGGGGTGGATTTTGGGGCAAAAAAGAGGGATTTTGGGGGCGTTCCCCTCTACCTGCACGGCCACCCCGAAGTTGTCCCCCGTCCTCGATGCGGGGCACCTGCAGCTGCAGCCAGAGCGCCACCTGCCCCCAAAATCCCCCTTTTTCGCCCCAAAAACCCTCCCTCCCAGACCACGCCCCCTCGTAGACCACGCCCCCTTTAGGCCACACCCCATGTAGGCCACGCCCTTTGGGCCACGCCCCCTTTAGGCCACACCCCCATAGACTTCATTCACCCCCCAAACCCCGCCCTAAGCCCCGCCCACACACAGGCCACGCCCCCTCCTTAGACCACGCCCGTTTAGGCCACGCCCACTTAGACCACGCCCCCTTTGGCCACGCCCCCCTCTATGAGCCACGCCCCCTTTAAACCTCCCATATCCCCCCTCCAGGCCCCGACCCCTGCCCTAAAGCCCCGCCCCCTATGTGGCCACGCCCCTATGTGGCCACGCCCATTTATGGCCACGCCCCTTTGTGGCCACGCCCCTTTGTGGCCACGCCCCCCAACTTCATTCACCCCCCCAACCCCACCCTAAGCCCCGCCCACCCACAGGCCAAGCCCCCTCCTTAGACCACGCCCCCTCCTTAGACCACGCCCCTCCTTAGACCACGCCCACTTAGACCACGCCCCCATGAGCCACGCCCCTTTTAACCTCCCCTACCCCCCTCCAGGCCCCCGCCCCCTGCCCTAAAGCCCCGCCCCCTTTATGGTCACGCCCTCTTAGGCCACGCCCCCTCCCTTGAAGCCCCGCCCCCTCGCCTGGGCCACGTGGTTCCGGGCTTCAGCCAATAGGGGGCGCCAGCGCTCCAATAGGGCCAGCAGGGCCGGGTGGCTCGGGATTGGAGGGCAAGGGGGGGCTGGAGGGTCACGTGGTCAGTCACGTGACCCCCTTAGCCACGCCCCCCTACCAAGACCCATGCCCATATATGGGATGTGGGAGCCGTAAATAACCCATAGGGGGCATGAAATAACCCACAGGGACCCATAAGTGCCCCATGGGACCCATAACTGCCCCATGGGACCCATAACTGCCCCATAGTGACCCATAACCACCCCTTTGTGACCCATAAGTACCCCATGGGACCCATAACTACCCCCTGGGACCCATAAGTACCCCCTGGGACCCATAAGTACCCCATAGGGACCCACAACCACCCCTCTGTGACCCCTAAGTACCCCTGGGACCCATAACCACCCCCTGGGACCCATAACTACCCCTGGGACCCATAACTACCCCATGGGACCCATAACTACCCCATGGGACCCATAACTGCCCCATATTGACCCATAACTACCCCTTGGGACCCATAACCACCCCCTGGGACCCATAACTACCCCCTGGGACCCATAACTACCCTATAGGGACCCATAACTACCCCATAGGACCCATAACCACCCCATGGGACCCATAAGTACCCACCTGAGACCCATAACTACACCTGGGACCCATAAGTGCCCCATGGGACCCATAACTACACCCACTTGGACCCATAACCACCCCCGGGACCATAACTACCCCCTGGGACCCATAAGTACCCCATGGGGCCCATAACTACCCTATAGGGACCCATAACTACTTCTGGGACCCATAACCACCCCCTGGGACCCATAAGTACCCCACTTGGACCCATAACTACCCCATAGGGACCCATAACTACCCCATGGGACCCATAACTGCCCCATAGTGACCCATAACTACCCCATGGGACCCATAACTACCCCATAGTGACCCATAACTACCCCTTGGGACCCATAACTACCCCTTGGGACCCATAACCACCCTCTGGGACCCATAACTACCCCCTGGGACCCATAAGTATCCCCCTGGGACCCATAACTACCCCTGGGACCCATAACCACCCCTTTGTGACCCATAAGTACCCCATGGGACCCATAACTACTCCATAGGGACCCATAACTACCCCCATAGGGACCCATAGCTGCCCCATAGTGACCCATAACTACCCCATAGGGACCTACAACCACCCCTCTGTGACCCCTAAGTACCCCTGTGACCCATAACCACCCCCGGGACCCATAACTACCCCATGGGACCCATAAGTATCCCCCTGGGACCCATAACCACCCCATGGGACCCATAACTACCCCCTGGGACCCATAACTACCCCCTGGGACCCATAAGTACCCCTGGGACCCATAACCTCTGCCCCACACTCACCCTCCTCCTCCTCGTCCTTCTCCTTCTTCTTCTTCTTCTATGGGGCCGGGGGTGGGGGGTGAGAAGGGGGCACTTGGGGGTCCCAGCCCCACACTTGGGGGTCCCGGACCCACACTTGGGGGTCCCGGACCCACATTTTGGGGGTCCCGGCCCCACACTTGGGGGTCCTCACCTGGGCCGGGTCTGGCAGGGGAATGTCCAGCGGCGCCCGCAGCTCCTCCGGCCCCATGGCGAAGATGGGGTCCTGGGGGGCAGCCCCATAGCGACCCCCCAGCCCCATAGAGACCCCTCCAGCCCCATAGCGACCCCCCCAGCCCCATAGCGACCCCCTCGGCCCCATAGAGACCCCCCAGCCCCATAGCGACCCCCCAGCCCCATAGCGACCCCCCAGCCCCATAGAGACCCTCCCAGCCCCATAGAGACCCCCCAGCCCCATAGCGACCCCCCCAGCCCCATAGAGACCCTCCCAGCCCCATAGCGACCCCCCAGCCCCATAGCGACCCCCCAGCCCCATAGAGACCCTCCCAGCCCCATAGAGACCCCCCAGCCCCATAGCGACCCCCCCAGCCCCATAGCGACCCCCCAGCCCCATAGAGACCCCTCCAGCCCCATAGCGACCCCCCAGCCCCATAGAGACCCCTCCAGCCCCATAGCGACCCCCCCAGCCCCATAGAGACCCCTCCAGCCCCATAGCGACCCCCCCAGCCCCATAGAGAGCCACCCAGCCCCATAGCAATCTCCCCAGCCCCATAGCGGCCCCCTCGACCCCATAGAGGCCCCCCAGCCCCATAGAGACCCCCCCAGCCCCATAACGTCCCCCCAGCCCCATAGCGACCCCTCCAGCCCCATAGCGGCCCCCCAGCCCCATAGCGACCCCCCAGCCCCATAGCAATCCCCCAGCCCCATAGCGACCCCCGCAGCCCCATAGCGACCCCTCCAGCCCCACAGCGACCCCCTCGGACCCATAGAGACCCCCAAGCCCCATAGCGACCCCCCCCAGCCCATAGCGACCCCTCCAGCCCCATAGCGGCCCCCCAGCCCCATAGCGACCCCCCAGCCCCATAGCAATCCCCCAGCCCCATAGCGACCCCCGCAGCCCCATAGCGACCCTCCAGCCCCACAGGCGACCCCCTCGGACCCATAGAGACCCCCAAGCCCCATAGAGACACCCCCAGCCCCATAGCAACCCCGTCGGCCCCATAGAGACCCCCCAGCCTCATAGAGACCCCTCCAGCCCCATAGAGACCCTCCAGCCCCATAGCGCCCCCCCCAGCCCCATAGCAACCCCGTCGGCCCCATAGCACCCCCCCCAGCCCCATAGAGACTCCCCAGCCCCATAGCGAACCCCGAGCCCCATAGCGACCCCCTCGGGCCCCATAGCGAACCCCCAGCCCCATAAAGACCCCCCCAGCCCCATAGCGCCCCCCCCAGCCCCATAGAGACTCCCCAGCCTCATAGCGATCCCCCAGCCCCATAGAGACCCCCCCAGCCCCATAGCGCCCCCCCCAGCCCCATAGCAACCCCGTCGGCCCCATAGCACCCCCCCCAGCCCCATAGAGACTCCCCAGCCCCATAGCGAACCCCGAGCCCCATAGCGACCCCCTCGGCCCCATAGCGGCCCCCTCAGTCCCATAGTGACCTCCTCGGCCCCATAGCGACCCCCCAGCCCCATAGCGACCCCGTCGGCCCCATAGCGCCCCCCCCAGCCCCATAGCGGCCCCCCCAGCCCCATAGCCCCCCCCCCAAGCTCCCTTCCCAGCCTAATAGTTTCCCCCACAGGGACCCCCCCCAGCCCCATAGCGACCCCCTCGGCCCATAGCGACCCCCCCCAGCCCCATAGCGACCCCCTCGGCCCCATAGCGCCCCCCCCAGCCCCATAGCGCCCCCCCCAGCCCCATAGCGACCCCCCAAGCCCCATAGCAATCCCCCAGCCCCATAGCGACCCCCGCAGACCCATAGCGACCCCCCAGCCCCATAGCGAACCCCCCAGCCCCATAGAGACCCCCCAGCCCCATAGCAACCCCGTCGGCCCATAGCGCCCCCCCTCGGCCCCATAGCGGCCCCCCCAGCCCCATAGCCCCCCCCCAAGCTCCCTTCCCAGCCTAATAGTTCCCCCACAGGGACCCCCCCCCAGCCCCATAGCGACCCCCTCGGCCCCATAGCGACCCCCCAGCCCCATAGCGACCCCCTCTGCCCCATAGCGACCCCCCAGCCCCATATCGAACCCCCAGCCCCATAGCGACCCCCCAGCCCCATAGCAATCCCCCAGCCCCATAGCGACCCCCCCAGACCCATAGAGACCCCCCAGCCCCACAGCGACCCCCTCGGCCCCATAGCGACACCCCAGCCCCATAGCAACCCCGTCGACCCCATAGCGCCCCCCCCAGCCCCATAGCGACCCCCCCCAGCCCCATAGCCCCCCCCCCCAAGCTCCCTTCCCAGCCTAATAGTTCCCCCACAGGGACCCCCCTCGGCCCCATAGCGACCCCCCCAGCCCCATAGCGACCCCCTCAGCCCCATAGCGACCCCCCAGCCCCATACCGACCCCCCCAGCCCCATAGAGACCCTCCAGCCCCATAGCGCCCCCCCCAGCCCCCTAGCAACCCCGTCGGCCCCATAGCACCCCCCCCAGCCCCATAGAGACTCCCCAGCCCCATAGCAAACCCCGAGCCCCATAGCGACCCCCTCGGCCCCATAGTGGCCCCCTCGGTCCCATAGTGACCTCCTCAGCCCCATAGCGAACGCCCAGCCCCATAAAGACCCCCCCAGCCCCATAGCGACCCCCCAGCCCCATAGCGGCCCTCCCAGCCCCATAGCGACCCCCTCGGCCCCATAGTGACCTCCTCAGCCCCATAGCGCCCCCCAGCCCCATAGCCCCCCCCCCCCAGGCTCCCTTCCCAGCCTAATAGTTCCCCCACAGGGACCCCCCTCGGCCCCATAGCGACCCCCTCTGCCCCATAGCGACCCCCCCAGCCCCATATCGAACCCCCAGCCCCATAGCGACCCCCCAGCCCCATAGCGACCCCCTCTGCCCCATAGCGACCCCCCCAGCCCCATATCGAACCCCCCCAGCCCCATAGCGACCCCCCAGCCCCATAGCGACCCCCTCTGCCCCATATCGAACCCCCCAGCCCCATATCGAACCCCAGCCCCATAGCGACCCCCCAGCCCCATAGCAATCCCCCAGCCCCATAGCAATCCCCCAGCCCATAGCGACCCCCGCAGACCCATAGAGACCCCCGCAGACCCATAGCGACCCCCTCGGCTTCATAGCGACACCCAGCCCCATAGCGACACCCCAGCCCCATAGAGACCCCCCAGCCCCATAGCGGCCCCCCCAGCCCCATAGCCCCCCCCCCCCAAGCTCCCTTCCCAGCCTAATAGTTCCCCCACAGGGACCCCCCTCGGCCCCATAGCGACCCCCCCAGCCCCATAGCGACCCCCTCTGCCCCATAGCG
Organism: Somateria mollissima; assembly: GCA_951411735.1. Classification (NCBI taxonomy): domain Eukaryota; kingdom Metazoa; phylum Chordata; class Aves; order Anseriformes; family Anatidae; genus Somateria; species Somateria mollissima. The sequence goes on from CATOCB010000373.1 coordinate 202,786, forward strand.
ACCCCCCCAGCCCCATATCGAACCCCCAGCCCCATAGCAATCCCCCAGCCCCATAGCGACCCCGAGCCCCATAGCTACCCCCCCAGCCCCATAGCAACCCCGTCGGCCCCATAGCGCCCCCCCCAGCCCCATAGCGACCCCCCAGCCCCATAGCAATCCCCCAGCCCCATAGCGACCCCAGAGCCCCATAGCTACCCCCCCAGCCCCATAGCGACCCCCTCAGCCCCATAGAGACCCCCCAGCCCCATAGCAACCCCGTCGGCCCCATAGCGCCCCCCCCAGCCCCATAGCGACCCCCTCAGCCCCATAGCAGCCCCACCAGCCCCATAGCCCCCCCCCCCAAGCTCCCTTCCCAGCCTAATAGTTCCCCCACAGGGACCCCCCTCGGCCCCATAGCGACCCCGCCAGCCCCATATCGACCCCCCAGCCCCATAGCGCCCCCCCCAGCCCCATAGCGACCCCCCCCCCAGCCCCACCTGCAGCAGGGCCTCCAGCTCCGCCACCTTGGCTGGGAAGCTCCTCAGCAGCTGCGTCATCTATGGGGCAGGCGAGGGAGGTGTGGGGCTGCCCCATAGCCGCCCCACAACCGCCCCACAACCACCACCCCACAACCGCCCCATAGAAATGGGGAGGGGGGGGGGGGGGGGCCAAGGCCAGGGCCTCACCTGGGCGCCCACCCGGCTCCGAAAGCTTCGACCTGATTGGTTGGGCAAATTTTGGGGGGGGGGGGGGGGGGGGGTCGCAGGGGTCACGTGGGGTGCCCCCCAGGGTCACGTGACCCCCCTGTCCCGTCCCCCCCCCCCCCATATCCCCCCCCCCCCCCGCTGCCCCCCAACCTCGACGGCCTCCATCGGGGATCCAGAAGCGAAAGCGAAAGTGGCGGCGGGGATCCCCCCCCTCCCAGCCCCGCCCCCTCCCCTTAGCCCCGCCCCCTCCCCTTAGCCCCGCCCCTTCCCTTTAGCCCCGCCCCCTTTAAAAAAAAAAAATCGCCTCGGCGGCCCCAAAATCGGCTTTTATTGGGGGAAAAAAAAGGGGGGGGGGGCGACCAAGATGGCGGAAGCTGGTGTCGGGGTGCCCCCCCCAAAAATATGGCGCCCTTCCCCCACCCCCCCAATTTGGGGGGGCCTCCCCCCCCCACCTCTACTGGGGTCTACTGGGTGTTACTGGGGCATACTGGGATGAACTGGGACCTCCTGGGGCCGACTGGAGCAAAATGGGGTCTACTGGGGAGCCTCCCCCCCCTCTACTGGTGTCTACTGGGTGTTACTGGGCATGCTGGGATGAACTGGGACCTACTGGGGCCTACTGGTGTCTACTGGGGCCTACTGGGGCTGACTGGGGCCTTCTGGGGCCTACTGGGGGCCTCCCCCCTCCTCTACTGGTGTCTACTGGGTGTTACTGGGGCATGCTGGGATGAACTGGGACCTACGGGGGCCTACTGGTGTCTACTGGGGCCTACTGGGGCTGACTGGGGCCTTCTGGGGCCTACTGGGGGGCCTCCCCCCTCCTCTACTGGGGTCTACTGGGTGTTACTGGGGCATGCTGGGATGAACTGGGACCTACTGGGGCCTACTGGTGTCTACTGGGGCCTACTGGGGCTGACTGGGCCTTCTGAGGCCTACTGGGGGGCCTCCCCCCTCCTCTACTGGGGTCTACTGGGTGTTACTGGGGCATGCTGGGACGAACTGGGACCTACTGGAGCTGACTGGAGCAAAATGGGGTCTACTGGGACCTACTGGGGGGCCTCCCCCTCCTCTGCTGGGGTCTACTGGGGCCTACTGGGGCTGACTGGGGTGTACTGGGGCCTACTGGGGCTGACTGGGGTCTACTGGGGCCTACTGGGGGGGCCTCCCCCCTCCTCTCCTGGGGTCTACTGGGTGCTACTGGGGCATGCTGAGATGAACTGGGACCTACTGGGGCCGACTGGGGCCTACTAGAGCATAATGGGGTCTACTGGGGCTTACTGGGGGGCCTCCCCCCCCCTCTACTGGGGCCTACTGGGGCTGACTGGGGTCTACTGGGGCTTAGTGGGGGGCCTCCCCCCCCTCTACTGGGGCCTACTGGGGTCTACTGGGGCCTACTGGGGCTGACTGGGGCCTTCTGAGGCCTACTGGGGGGCCTCCCCCCTCCTCTACTGGGGTCTACTGGGTGTTACTGGGGCATGCTGGGATGAACTGGGACCTACTGGGGCCGACTGGGGCCTACTAGAGCATAATGGAGTCTACTGGGGGGCCTCCCCCCCCTCTACTGGTGTCTACTGGGTGTTTACTGGGGCATACTGGGATGAACTGGGACCTACTGGGGCCGACTGGAGCAAAATGGGGTCTACTGGGGCCTACTGGGGGCCTCCCCCCCCTCTACTGGGGCCTACTGGGGCCTACTGGGGTCTACTGGGGCCTACTGGGGCTGACTGGGGCCTTCTGAGGCCTACTGGGGGGCCTCCCCCCTCCTCTACTGGGGTCTACTGGGGCCTACTGGGGCATACTGGGACAAAACTGGGACCTGCTGGGGCCGACTGGGGCCTACTGGAGCATAATGGGGTCTACTGGGGCCTACTGGGGTCTACTGGGATGAACTAGGACCTACTGGGGCTGACTGGGGCCTACCTGAGCATACTGGGGTCTACTGGCATCTACTGGGACCTACTGGGGCACACAGGAGCCTACTGGGGTCTACTGGGATCTACTGGGGTCTGCTGGGGCCTATTGGGGCCTACTGGAGTCTTCTGGGGCATACTGGAGCCTACTGGTGCCTACTGGGGTGCACTGGGGCCTATTGGAGCCTACTGGGGTCTACTGGGATCTACTGGGGTCTGCTGGGGCCTATTGGGGCCTACTGGAGTCTTCTGGGGCATACTGGAGCCTACTGGGATCTACTGGGATCTACTGGGGTCTACTAGGGTATACTGGGTCTATTGGAGCCTACTGGGGACCTATTGGGGCCTACTGGAGCCTACTGGGGTCTGCTGGAGGTTACTGGGACCTACTGGAGCCTACTGGAGTTTACTGGGGGCCTACTGGGCCTACTGGGGTCTACTGGGACCTACTGGAGACTACTGGTGCATACTGGGGGCTACTGGAGCCTACTGGGATCTACTGGAGCCTACTGGGGCCTACTGAGGCCTACTGGAGCCTACTGGAGACTACTGGTGCATACTGAAGCCTACTGGGGCCTACTGGGGCCTACTGGAGTCTACTGGAGCCTACTGGGGCCTACTGGGGTCTACTGAGGCCTACTGGAGCCTACTGGGATCTACTGGCGCCTACTGGGGCTGTCTGGAGTCTTCTGGGGTCTAGTAGGATCTACTGGGCCATACTGGGGCCTACTGGAGCCTACTGGGGCCTACTGGAGACTACTGGTGCATACTGGGGCCTACTGGGGCCTACTGGGGCCTACTGGAGCCTACTGGGGCCTACTGGAGACTACTGGTGCATACTGGGGTCTACTGGGGCCTACTGGGGCCTACTGGCACCTACTGGGGCTGACTGGAGTCTTCTGGGGTCCAGTGGAATCTACTGGGCCATACTGGGGCCTACTGGGGACTACTGGAGCCTACTGGGACCTACTGGGGCCTACTGGAGCCTACTGGGACCTACTGGAGCCTACTGGGGCCTACTGGGGCCTACTGGGGCCTACTGAGACTTACTGGGACCTACTGGGGCCTACTGGAGCCTACTGGGACCTACTGGGACCTACTGGGGCCTACTGGGGCCTACTGGGGCCTACTGGGGTCTACTGAGGCCTACTGGGACCTACTGAGACTTACTGGGACCTACTGGGGCCTACTGGAGCCTACTGGGACCTTCTGGGGCCTACTGGAGCCTACTGGGGCCTACTGGGGGCCTACTGGGGCCTACTGGGGCCCTGTAGAGTTCTACAGCCTCCCCTCAACCTCCCTCCCCTTCCCTCAGCCTCCCCCCCCTAAATTTTGGGGTGTCCCCCCCCCAAATTTTGGCCTCCCCCCTCAATTTTTCGCATTTTCCCCCAAATTTTTGCATTTTCCCCCAAATTTTCGCATTTGCCCCAAATTTTCGCATTTTCCCCCAAACTTTTTGCCCCCCCCCCCCCCCCCAAATTTTAGGACCCCCCCCCAAATTTTACGGTCTCCCCCCCCCCCAAATTTTGGGGTGTCCCCCCCTAAATTTTCGCCTCCCCCCCCCAAATTTTCGCATTTTCCCCCAAATTTTCGCATTTTCCCCCAAACTTCCCCCCCCCCCCAAACTTTTGCCCCCCCCCCATAAATTTTAGGACCCCCCCCCCCTCATAAATTTTTGGGGTCCCCCCCCAAACTTTAACCCCCCCCCCCTAAATTTTGGCCTCCCCCCCCAATTTTTCGCATTTTGCCCCAAATTTTCGCATTTTCCCCCAAACTTTTTGCCCCCCCCCCCAAATTTTAGCCCCCCCCCCCAAATTTTGGGGTGTCCCCCCCTAAATTTTCGCATCCCCCCCAAATTTTCGCATTTTCCCCCAAACTTTCGCCCCCCCCCCAAACTTTTGCCCCCCCCCCCCCCAAATTTTAGGGTCTCCCCCCCAAATTTTTGCATTTTGCCCCAAATTTTCGCATTTTCCCCCAAACTTTTGCCCCCCCCCCAAACTTTTGCCCCCCCCCCAAATTTTAGGGTCTCCCCCCCATAAATTTTGGGGTCTCCCCCCCAAATTTTGGGGTCTCCCCCCCATATTCCGGCCTCCCCCCCAAATTTTGGCCTCCCCCCTCAATTTTTCGCATTTTCCCCCAAATTTTTCGCATTTTGCCCCAAATTTTCGCATTTTGCCCCAAATTTTCGCATTTTCCCCCAAACTTTTGCCCCCCCCCCCCCCCAATCAATTTTTGGGGGTCCCCCCCTCACCCCCCCCCCCCCGAGGCCTCAAGCCCAGGCCGGGCCTCCCCGGGGAGCAAGGGGCAGCGGTACCAGAGGGCCGTAGGTCAAGGCCCAGGCGGCCCAACCCAAGCCGGCCCCGGCCGCGTTGGCGGCCCAGTGGCAACGATAAGCCAAGGTGGCCACCAGCGCCCCCTGCCACAGCAGGAGGAGGCCGGCGTTGAGGAGGAAGAGGAGGCACAGGGGGGCGGTGGCCACCAGCTTGGGCTCCTCGGTGGCCACGCGGGCGGCGGTGGCCGTCCTGGTGGCCCCGGTAGGCGGCACGGTGTTGGTAGCCAGGCGGTTGCCTCCGGTAGCCATCCTGCTGTCAGTGGCCAGCCAGTTGTCCCTGGTAGCCATCCTGGTGGTGGTGGCCACCCAGTCATCCCCAGTAGCCATCCTGCGGTCAGTAGCCATCCAGTCATCCCTGGTAGCCATCCTGCGGTCAGTAGCCATCCAATCGTCCCTGGTAGCCATCCTGCGGTCAGTAGCCATCCAATCGTCCCCAGTAGCCATCCTGCGGTCAGTAGCCATCCAATCATCCCTGGTAGCCATCCTGCGGTCAGTAGCCATCCAATCGTCCCTGGTAGCCATCCTGCGGTCAGTAGCCACCCAGTTGTCTCCAGTAGCCCTCCTGCCGTCGGTAGCCATCCACACATCCCCAGTAGCCATCCTGGTGTTGCTAGCCACCCAGTCGTCCCTGGTAGCCATCCTGGTATTGGTGGCCACCCAGTCGTCCCCGGTAGCCATCCTGCGGTCAGTAGCCACCCAGTCATCCCTGGTAGCCATCCTGGTGTTGGTGGCCACCCAGTCGTCCCCGGTAGCCATCCTGCGGTCAGCAGCCATCCAGACATCCCCAGTAGCCCTCCTTCCATCGGTAGCCACCCAGTCGTCCCCGGGAGCCCTCCTGCCGTCGGTAGCCACCCGGGCGTCCCCGCTAGCCCCCCGGGGCGGGTGAAGGAGCCTCCCCAAGGCCCCCAGCTCCTCGCCCAAGCCCAGGCCGCAGAGGACGAGGCCGAAGGCCTGCGGGGAGGGGCGGAGGCCGGCGGCGGCCTCCAGGGCGGCGAAGAGGCGGGGGGCGGCGGCGGCCATGACGGTAGCCCCCACGGCTAGCCGGCCGGCCGCCCGCAGCAGCGCCCCCCGGCGACCCCCCCCCGGCTGGGCCAGGGGGAGGGAGGCCACCAGCAGGGCCCCCAGCAGCAGCGCCGTCCAGCGGCCGGCCGAGGCGACGAGGCGGCTGTGGGGCAGGGGGGTGGGGGGTGAGACCCCAGAGAGACCCCGCAGAGAGCCCACAGACCCACAGAGACCCCATAGAAATCCCATAGAGCCATAGAGACCCCATAGACCCATAGCGACCCCACAGACCCATAGCGACCCCATAGAAATCCCATAGAGCCATAGAGACCCCATAGAGACCCCATAGACCCGCAGAGAGCCCACAGACCCATAGAGACCCCATAGAAATCCCATAGACCCATAGCGACCCCATAGACCCAGAGAGACCCCATAGACCCAGAGAGACCCCATAGAAACCCCATAGAGACCCCATAGAGACCCCATAGACCCACAGAGACCCCATAGTGACCCCACAGACCCAGAGAGACCCCATAGACCCAGAGAGACCCCATAGAGACCCCATAGAGACCCTATAGAAACCCCATAGAAACACCATAGAAATCCCATAGAAATCCCATAGACCCATAGCGACCCCATAGACCCATAGAGACCACATAGAAACCCCATAGAGACCCCATAGAGACCCCATAGACCCACAGAGACCCCATAGTGACCCCACAGACCCAGAGAGACCCCATAGAAACCCCATAGACCCCTAGAGAGCCCATAGAGACGCCGTAGACCCATAGAGACCCCATAGAAATCCCATAGACCCATAGCGACCCCACAGACCCATAGCGACCCCATAGAGACCCCATAGACCCGCAGAGAGCCCACAGACCCACAGAGACGCCACAGACCCATAGAGACCCCACAGACCCAGAGAGACCCCATAGAGACCCCATAGACCCATAGCGACCCCATAGAAACCCCATAGACCCATAGAGACCCCACAGACCCATAGAAACCCCATAGAGACCCCATAGAGACCCCATAGAGACCCCATAGAGACCCCACAGACCCATAGAGACCCCATAGACCCATAGAGACCCCATAGAAACCCCATAGAGACCCCATAGAGACCCCATAGAGACCCCACAGACCCATAGAGACCCCACAGACCCATAGCGACCCCATAGACCCATAGCGACCCCACAGACCCATAGCGACCCCACAGAAATCCCATAGAGCCATAGAAACCCCATAGAAATCCCATAGAAATCCTATAGACCCATAGAGACCCCACAGACCCATAGCGACCCCATAGACCCATAGCGACCCCATAGAAACCCCATAGACCCATAGAGACCCCATAGAGACCCCATAGACCCATAGAGACCCCACAGACCCATAGAAACCCCATAGAGACCCCATAGAAACCCCACAGACCCATAGAGACCCCATAGAAACCCCATAGAAACCCCATAGAGACCCCATAGAGACCCCACAGACCCACAGAGACCCCACAGACCCATAGAGACCCCATAGAAACCCCATAGACCCCTAGAGACCCCACAGACACACAGAGACCCCATAGAAATCCCATAGACCCATAGAGACCCCACAGACCCATAGCGACCCCATAGAAACCCCACAGACCCATAGAAACCCCATAGAAACCCCATAGAAACCCCATAGAAATCCCATAGACCCATAGAGACCCCACAGACCCACAGAGACCCCATAGACCCAGAGAGACGCCATAGAGACCCCATAGACCCATAGCGACCCCACAGACCCATAGAAACCCCATAGAGACCCCATAGAAATCCCACAGACCCATAGCGACCCCATAGACCCATAGAGACCCCATAGAAACCCCATAGACCCATAGAGACCCCACAGACCCATAGCGACCCCATAGAAATCCCATAGACCCACAGAGACCCCATAGACCCATAGAAACCCCATAGAGACCCCATAGAGACCCCATAGAGACCCCATAGACCCATAGAGACCCCACAGACCCATAGCGACCCCATAGACCCATAGAAACCCCATAGAAACCCCATAGAGACCCACAGAAACCCCACAGAGCCCCATAACCCCCATAGCGCCCCATAGCGCCCCCCCATAGCACCCACGCTGCCCCATAGCCCCCAGCCCCATAACTCCCCAGCCCCACAGATTCCTGCCCCATGGGTCCCCTGCCCCATAGATCCTGCCCCATAGATCCCAGCCCCATAACTCCCCAGCCCCATAGATCCCAGCCCCATAACCAGTCCCTTTGCCCCATAACCACCCCAAAATCCCAAAACCAGCCCCATAACCACACCCTCCAGCCCCATAGCTCCTGCCCCATAGCTCCTGCCCCATAGATCCCCTGCCCCATAGCTCCCAGCCCCATAGATCCCAGCCCCATAACTCCCCAGCCCCACAGATCCCAGCCCCATAGATTCCCAGCCCCATAGATCCCAGCCCCATAACCACCCCCAAACCCCACAACCAGCCCCATAACCACCCCCTCCAGCCCCACAGCTCCCAGCCCCACAACCTCCCCTGCCCCATAGCTCCTGCCCCACAGCTCCCAGCCCCACAACCACCCCCCCGCCCCCCAACTCACGCCTCCAGCAGGTTGTGGGGCGAGGCCAGCAGCCCTTGGGGGTCAGCCCCATAACCACCCCCAGCCCCACATCTCCCCCCAGCCCCACAACCACCCCCAGCCCCATAGATCCCAGCCCCATAGATCCCAGCCCCACAACCTCCCCTGCCCCGTAGCTCCTGCCCCATAGCTCCCAGCCTCATAACTCGCCAGCCCCACAGCTCCCAGCCCCATAGATCCCAGCCCCATAGATTCCCAGCCCCATAACTCCCCAGCCCCATAGCTCCAGCCCCATAGATCCCAGCCCCATAGATCCCCAACCCCATAGCTCCAGCCCCATAGATCCCAGCCCCATAGATCCCCAACCCCATAACTCCCCAGCCCCATAGATTCCCAGCCCCATAACCACCCCCAAACCCCACAACCAGCCCCATAACCACCCCCTCCAGCCCCATAACTTCCCAGCCCCATAGCTCCTGCCCCATAGCTCCTGCCCCACAGCTCCCCGCCCCACAACCACCCCCCTGCCCCCCAACTCACGCCTCCAGCAGGTTGTGGGGCGAGGCCAGCAGCCCTTGGGGGTCAGCCCCATAACCACCCCCAGCCCCACATCTCCCCCCAGCCCCACAACCTCCCCCTGCCCCGTAGCTCCTGCCCCATAGCTCCCAGCCCCATAACTCGCCAGCCCCACAGCTCCCAGCCCCATAGATCCCAGCCCCATAGATCCCCAACCCCATAACTCCCCAGCCCCATAGATTCCCAGCCCCATAACCACCCCCAAACCCCACAACCAGCCCCATAACCACCCCCTCCAGCCCCATAACTCCCCAGCCCCATAGCTCCTGCCCCGTAGCTCCTGCCCCATAGCTCCCAGCCCCATAACTCGCCAGCCCCACAGCTCCCAGCCCCATAGATTCCCAACCCCATAACTCGCCAGCCCCATAGCTCCAGCCCCATAGCTCCCAGCCCCATAGATTCCCAACCCCATAACTCGCCAGCCCCATAGCTCCAGCCCCATAGATCCCAGCCCCATAGATTCCCAACCCCATAACTCCCCAGCCCCATAGATCCCAGCCCCATAACCACCCCCAAACCCCACAACCAGCCCCATAACCACCCCCTCCTGCCCCACAGCTCCCAGCCCCACAACCTCCCCTGCCCCATAGCTCCTGCCCCACAGCTCCCCGCCCCACAACCGCCCCCCTGCCCCCCAACTCACGCCTCCAGCAGGTTGTGGGGCGAGGCCAGCAGCCCTTGGGGGTCAGCCCCATAACCACCCCCAGCCCCACATCTCCCCCCAGCCCCACAACCACCCCCAGCCCCATAGCTCCCAGCCCCATAACTCCCCAGCCCCATAGCTCCCAGCCCCATAGCTCCCCAGCCCCATAGCTCCCCAGCCCCATAGATCCCAGCCCCACAACCTCCCCTGCCCCGTAGCTCCTGCCCCATAGCTCCCAGCCCCATAACTCGCCAGCCCCACAGCTCCCAGCCCCATAACCACCCCCAAACCCCACAACCAGCCCCATAACCACCCCCTCCAGCCCCATAGCTCCCAGCCCCACAACCTCCCCTGCCCCATAGCTCCTGCCCCATAGCTCCTGCCCCACAGCTCCCCACCCCACAACCGCCCCCCTGCCCCCCAACTCACGCCTCCAGCAGGTTGTGGGGCGAGGCCAGCAGCCCTTGGGGGTCAGCCCCATAACCACCCCCAGCCCCACATCTCCCCCCAGCCCCACAACCACCCCCAGCCCCATAGATCCCAGCCCCATAACTCCCCAGCCCCATAGCTCCCAGCCCCATAGATCCCAGCCCCACAACCTCCCCTGCCCCATAGCTCCTGCCCCATAGCTCCCAGCCCCATAACTCCCCAGCCCCATAGCTCCAGCCCCATAGATCCCAGCCCCATAGATTCCCAACCCCATAACTCCCCAGCCCCATAGATTCCCAGCCCCATAACCACCCCCAAACCCCACAACCAGCCCCATAACCACCCCCTCCAGCCCCACAGCTCCCAGCCCCACAACCTCCCCTGCCCCATAGCTCCTGCCCCATAGCTCCTGCCCCACATCTCCCCGCCCCACAACACCCCCCTGCCCCCCAACTCACGCCTCCAGCAGGTTATGGGGCGAGGCCAGCAGCCCATGGGGGTCAGCCCCACGGCGCAGGGCCGGCTCCAGCCCCACAAGTGCGGCCACCCCCAAAGCGTGGGCCCGGGCGAAGCCGGGGGTCCCCAGCAGCGCCGCCGCCCCCCGGCTCAGCCCCACAAGTGCCGCCCCACAGCAGCGCCCCACAAGTGCCGCCCCCCGGCTCAGCCCCACAAGTGCTGCCCCATAGAGCCCACGGGGCCCCACGGCGGCCTCCGCCATGGCTGGGGGAGGGGAGGGGGGGGGTGGGGGAGGGGACAAGGGCGGCTGGAGGGCATGGGGGGGTGGTGGGGGGGTTGTGGGGGGGGGGTTTAGGGGGGTTATGGGGTGGATGTGGGGCAGATGTGGGGAGATGTGGGGCAGAAAAGGGGGTTATGGGGCAGATGTGGGGCAGCTATGGGGCGGATATGCAGAGATGTGGGGCAGCTATGGGGAGATGTGGGGGGGATTTGGGGGGTTATGGGGGGGATTTGGGGGGGTTATGGGGCGGATTTGGGGGTTATGGGGTGGATGTGGGGAGATGTGGGGCTGGTATGGGGCAGATATAGGGCAGAAATTTGGTTATGGGGCAGCTATGGGGCAGCTATGGGGTGGGTATGGGGCAGATTTAGGGGGGTTATGGGGCGGATTTGGGGGGGTTATGGGGTGGGTGTGGGGCAGATACAGGAAGTTATGGGGCAGATATGGGGCAGCTATGGGGCAGATGTGGGGAGATATGGGGAGATGGGCAGATACAGGAGGTTATGGGGCAGATGTGGGGCAGATATGGGGCGAGTTTTGGGGGTTATGGGGGGATGTGGGGTGGATATGGGGCAGATGTGGGGCAGATTTGAGATTATGGGGCAGATATGGGGCAAATTTAGGGGGGTTATGGGGCAGATATGGGGCAGAAAAGCAGGATATGGGGCAGATTTTCCGGGTTATGGGGCAGAAATGGGGTGGATATGGGGAGATGTGGGGCAGATATGGGGAGATGTGGGGCAGATGTGGGGCCGATATGGGGCAGCTATGGGGTGGATATGGGGCAGCTATGGGGCAGATGTGGGGCAGATATGGGGGGCTATGGGGGGGATTTGGGGGGATATGGGGCAGATGTGGGGAGTTGTGGGGCAGATGTGGGGCAGATACAGGAGGTTATGGGGCAGCTATGGGGCAGATGTGGGGCAGATGTGGGGCAGATATGGGGCAGATTTAGGGGGATATGGGGCAGATTTTGGAGACTTATGGGGCAGCTATGGGGCAGATCTGGGGTTATGGGGCAGCTATGGGGCAGATCTGGGGTTATGGGGCAGCTATGGGGCAGCTATGGGGCAGATCTGGGGTTATGGGGCAGCTATGGGGCAGCTATGGGGCAGACACCCCCCGCCACCCCCCAACCCCACCCCCCCCAGCCCCCCCACCCCCCTGCCCCACAGATGACGTCATCACTTGGGGGTCGCAGGGCTTTTATTGGCCGTGGGGCAGGGGCGCTGTGGGGCGGCCGCCCCCGGCCTCGTCCTCGTCCTCCTCCTGCGGCTCCCGGTAGGCCCAGAGGCGCACGCTCCCGTCCCACTGTGGGGCAGCCCCATAGATCCGTGCCCCATAGATGCCAGACCCATAGGGCCCAGCCCCATAGAGCCCAGACCCATAGATTCCCGGCTCCATAGATTCCAGCCCCATAGGTCCCAGACCCATAGGGCCCAGCCCCATAGATCCCAGCCCCATAGAGCCCCAGACCCATAGGGCCCAGCCCCATAGAGCCCCAAACCCATAGATCCGTGCCCCATAGATTCCAGACCCACATATTCCAGCCCCATAGATCCCAACCCCATAGATTCCAGACCCATAGATCCCAGCCCCATAGGACCCAGCCCCATAGGTCCCAGCCCCACAGACCGCCGCCCCATAGATCTCCCGCCCCACATATTCTAGCCCCATAGATTCCGAGCCCCATAGATCCCACCAACCCATAGACCCCTGCCCCATAGATCCCAGCCCCATAGATCCCCGCCCCATAGATCCCCCCACCCCATATACTCCAACCCCACAAATCCCTAGCCCCATAGATACCACACCCCACATATTCCAGCCCCATAGATCTACCACCCCATAGACCCCTGCCCCATAGATCCCCCCCATATACCCCAGCCCCATAGATCCCAGCCCCACAACTCCCCAGCCCCATAGATTCCAGACCCACAGATCCCAGCCCCATAGATCCCCCACCCCATAGACCCGTGCCCCATAGATCCCCCCACCCCATATATTCCAGCCCCATAGATCCCAGCCCCATAGATCCCTGCCCCATAGATCCCCTCGCTCCATATACCCCAGCCCCATAGATCCCAGCCCCACAACTCCCCAGCCCCATAGATTCCAGACCCACAGATCCCAGCACCACAGACACCCCCACCCCATAGACCTCCACCCCATAGATCCCAGCCCCATAGGTCCCAGCCCCACAGACCCCCGCCCCATAGATCTCCCGCCCCACATATTCTAGCCCCATAGATTCCGAGCCCCATAGATCCCCCCACCCCACAGATCCCAGCCCCATAGATCTGTGCCCCATAGACCCCACCCCTTAAGACCCGCCCCCTTCCCTTTAGCCCCGCCCCCTCCCTTAAACCCCGCCCCCTTCCCTTAACTCCCTCCCCTTAAGCTCCTCCCCTTCCCTTAAGCCCCGCCCCCCTTAAGCCCCACCCCCCTTAAGCCCCGCCCCTCCTTTAGCCCCGCCCCCTCCCACGTAAGCCCCACCCCCTCCCCTTAACCCCTTCCCCCTTAAGCCCCGCCCCCTCCCTTTAGCCCCGCCTCTTCCCTTAAGCCCCGCCCCGTCACATTAAGCCCCGCCCCCTCTCTTAACCCCAGCCTCTTCCCTTAAGCCCCGCCCCCATCGCCTTAAGCCCCGCCCCCTCCCCCTTAACCCCCTCTTCCTTAAGCCCCGCCCCCTCCCTTTAGCCCCGCCCCCTCCCTTAAGCCCCGCCCCTTCCCTTAGCCCCGCCCCCTTCCCCTTAAGCCCCGCCCCCACCCGCCTTAAGCCCCGCCCCCTCCCTTTAGCCCCGCCCTCTCCCTTAAGCCCCGCCCCCTCTCCCTTAAGCCCCGCCCCCTCCTTTAGCCCCCCTCCCTTAAGCCCCTCCCCTTAAGCCCCTCCCCTCCCCTTAAGCCCCGCCCCCTTCCCTTAAGCCCCGCCCACCGAGGTGCTGGCCAGCTGCCCCCCCTCGGGGTGCCAGCAGACGTCCCGCACGCAGCCCCCGTGATTGGCCAGCCGCCGCACGGCCCGGCCAGTCAGCACGTCGTACACTGCGGGGCGGGAGGGGGCGTGGTCAGCGAGGCCACGCCCCCCTCCGTTAAGCCACGCCCCCCTTAAAACACGCCCCTTTCGATTTGCCCCCACCCCATCCCATTGAAACTAAGCCCTGCCCCCAGCCTTTAAGCCACGCCCCCTCCCATAGGCCACGCCCCATCCCCTAAGCCACGCCCCCTCCCTTAGGCCACGCCCCCTCCCTTAAGCCACGCCCCCTCCCTTAAACCACGCCCCTTTCAATTCGCCCCCTCCCCGTTCAATTGAAGCTAAGCCCCGCCCCCAGCCTTTAAGCCCCGCCCCCAGCCTTTAAGCCCCGCCCCAGCCTCTAGCCACGCCCCCAGCTTTAGCCCTGCCCCCTTCACGAAGCCACGCCCCCCAAAGCCCCTCCCATCCCCATTAACCCCACCCCCTTAAGCCCCGCCCCGAGACCCCACCCCTGAAGCCACGCCCCCTTTGAGCCACGCCCCCTGAGGCTCCACCCCCTCCCGACCTTGCCCCCTTTAGACCACGCCCCCTTGAGGCATCACCCCCTGAAGCTCCACCCCTGGGGCCACGCCCATTGAAGCCACGCCCACTATAGGCCATGGCCCCTTTGGACCACGCCCCCTTGAGGCCACGCCCCCTTGGGGCATCACCCCTTGAAGCTCCACCCCTGAGGCCCCGCCCATCGGAGCCACGCCCCCTATAGGCCTCGCCCCTTTTGGGCCACGCCCCCTCTAGGCCACGCCCCCTTGAGGCCACGCCCCCTTGAGCTCCACCCCTGAAGCCCCACCCCCCTTGAGGCCACGCCCCCTGAGGCTCCACCCCTGAGGTCCCGCCCATTGGAGCCACACCCCTCTAAGCCACGCCCCCTTTGGGCCACGCCCCCCCCCCCTTTTGAGGCCACGCCCCCTTGAGGCATCATCCCCTGAAGCGCCACCCCTGAGGCCACGCCCCCTTTGGGCCACGCCCCCCCTCTAGGCCACACCCCCTTTAGAGGCCACGCCCCCTCCTCACCCAGCACCGCCCCCGAGGCGCAGCCGGTGCCCAGGTAGAGCCCGCCCCCCGGGCCGGGGGGCGGGGCCAGGCGGCAGCGAATCAGCGTGTGCAGCACCGCGTGGCCCCGGAACGTCATCAGCGAGCTGTCGCCCGGCAACGGCGCCGTTGCCATGGCTACCGGGAAACAAGGGGGAGGGGCTAAGGGGAAAGGGGGCGGGGCCTGGGGAGGGCCAGAGACCCCATAGGGACCTATAGGACCCATAGACGCCATAGGGACCTATAGGACCTATAGACCCCATAGGGACCCCATAGGGCCCCATAGACCCCATAGAGACCCCATAGGGCCCCATAGGGACCTATAGGGACCCATAGTGCCCTATAGACTCCATAGGGACCCATAGACACCCCATAGACCCCATAGACCCCATAGAGCCCCATAGGGCCCTATAGGGACCCATAGACCCCATAGAGACCCATAGGGATCCATAGACCCCATAGGGACCCATAGGGCCCCATAGGGACCTATAGGACCCATAGACCCCATAGAGACCCCATAGGACCCATAGACCCCATAGGGACCCATAGAGACCCATAGGGACCTATAGGGCCCCACAGCACCCTATAGACCCCATAGGGACCTATAGGGACCCCATAGGGACCCATAGAACCCTATAGGGACCTATAGGACCCATAGATACCATAGGGACCCCATAGGACCCATAGACCCCATAGGGACCTATAGGGCCCCACAGCACCCTATAGACCCCATAGGGACCTATAGGACCCATAGACCCCATAGGGACCCATAGGACCCATAGACACCATAGGGACCTATAGGGACCCCATAGGGACCCATAGAACCCTATAGGGACCTATAGGACCCATAGATACCATAGGGACCCCATAGGACCCATAGACCCCATAGAGACCCATAGGGCCCCATAGACCCCATAGGGACCTATAGGGCCCCACAGCACCCTATAGACCCCATAGGGACCTATAGGACCCATAGACCCCATAGGGACCCATAGGACCCATAGACACCATAGGGACCTATAGGGACCCCATAGGGACCCATAGAACCCTATAGGGACCTATAGGACCCATAGACCCCATAGGGACCTATAGGGACCCCATAGGGACCCATAGAACCCTATAGGGTCCCATAGAACCCATAGAGACCCCATAGGACCCATAGGGACCCATAGAGACCCATAGGGACCTATAGGGACTCATAGTGCCCTATAGACTCCATAGGGACCCATAGACACCCCATAGACCCCATGGACCCCATAGAGCCCCATAGACCCCATAGAGACCTATAGGACCCATAGACACCATAGGGACCTATAGGGCCCCATAGACCCCACAGGGACCTATAGGACCCCATAGGGACCCACAGAACCCTATAGGGACCCCATAGGACCCATAGACCCCATAGAGACCCATAGGGCCCCATAGGACCCATAATGACCCCATAGAGCCCCCCATAACCACCTCCAACCACCCCATAACCACCCCACAGCGACCCCCAAACACCCCCTAGTGACCCATAACCACCCCATAGGGACCTGCACCCACCCCAGAACCACCCCATAACCACCCCATGGACACCCCTGACCCCATAACCACCCCATAGTGACCCATAACCACCCCATAACCACTCCATAACCACTGCCGACCACCCCAACAGCCCCATAACCACCCCCAAACCACCCCATAACCACCCTATAACCACCCCATAGTGACCCCCAACCACCCCATAACCACCCCAAACCACCCCAAACCACCCCAAACCACCTCCAACCACCCCAAACCACCCCATAGTGACCCATAACCACCCCAAACCACCCCATAGCGACCCCCAACCACCCCAAACCACCCCATAGGGACCCCCAACCACCCCATAACCACCCCAAACCACCTCCAACCACCCCATAACCACCCCAAACCACCCCATAGTGACCCATAACCACCCCATAGGGACCCCCAACCACCCCATAACCACCCCATAACCACCCCAAACCACCCCATAGTGACCCCCAACCACCCCATAACCACCCCATAACCACCCCACGGCCACCCCTGACCCCCAAAACCACCCCATAACCCCCCGGCCCCACATCTCACCCCGCCGTGGGGCGCGTTGCCAGCGGTAGTCCCAACTCTGCCGGGCCACGGCGCGCCGGGCGGCCGCCAACCCCCCGGGCCCGGCCGGGCGCCGCAGGTCCCAGAGCTTGGCCGTCTGGTCCTTGGAGTTGGTCACCAGGTAGCGACCGTCACCCTGGGGGCGGGGACAGGGCGGTGACGTCATCGATGAGGTCATCGGGGTTGAGGAACGTCAAGGTCGGGGTCAACGGGGTTGAGGAACGTCAAGGTCGGGGTCAACGGGGTGAAAAACGTCAAGATTGGGGTCAATGGGGTTGAGGAACGTCATGGTTGGGGTCATCAGGGATGGTGGAACCATGGAGAACGTCAAGATTGGGGTCAATGGGGTGAAAAACGTCAAGATTGGGGTCATAAAAGATGGTAGAACCATGAGGAACATCAAAAATGGGGTCAATGGGGTGAAAAACGTCAAAATTGGGGTCATCAGGGTCAATAGAACCATGAGGAACATCAAAAATGGGGTCAACGGGGTTGAGGAACGTCAAGATTGGGGTCAACGGGGTGAAAAACGTCAAGATTGGGGTCAATAAAGGATGGTGGAACCATGAGGAACATCAAAAATGGGGTCAATGGGGTGAAAAATGTCAAAATTGGGGTCATCGTGGTTGAGGAATGTCAAGGTTGGGGTCAATGGGGTTGAGGAACGTCAAAATTGGGGTCATCAGGGGTGGTGGAACCATGAGGAACGTCAAGGATGGGGTCAATGGGGTGAAAAACGTCAAGATTGGGGTCATCAGGGATGGTGGAACCATGAGGAACGTCATATTTGGGGTCAATGGGGTGAAAAATGTCAAAATTGGGGTCATCGTGGTTGAGGAACGTCAAGGTTGGGGTCAACGGGGCAAGGAACCGCGAGGAACATCACGCATGGAGGACCACCAGCCCCTCCCAGTGCCTCCCAGTCCCTCCCAGTCCCTCCCAATCCCCTCCCAGTCCCCTCCCAGCCCCTCCCAGTCTATCCCAATCCCCTCCCAGTATATCCCAGTCCCCTCCCAGTATCCCCCAATGCCCTCCCAATCCCCTCCCAGTCCCTCCCAGTCCCTCCCATCTCCCCCATATCCCCTCCCAGCCCCTCCCAATCCCTCCCGGTTCCTCCCAGCTCCCCCATATCCCCTCCCAGTATATCCCAGTCCTCTCCCAGTCCCTCCCAATCCACTCCCAGCCCCTCCCAGTCCCTCCCAGTATATCCCAGTCCCTCCCAGTCCCTCCCAATCCCCTCCCAATCCCCTCCCAGTCCCTCCCAATCCCCTCCCAGTCCCTCCCAGCCCCTCCCAGCTCCCCCATATCCCCTCCCAGTCCCTCCCAGTCCCTCCCAGTCCCTCCCAGTCCCCTCCCAGTCCCTCCCAGTCCCCTCCCAGTATATCCCAGTATCCCCCAATCCCCTCCCAGTCCCTCCCAATCCCCTCCCAGTCCCTCCCAGCTCCCCCATATCCCCTCCCAGTCCCTCCCAGTCCCTCCCAGTCCCTCCCAATCCCCTCCCAGTCCCTCCCAGCCCCTCCCAATCCCCTCCCAGTCCCCTCCCAGTCCCCTCCCAGTCCCTCCCAGTCCCCTCCCAGTCTATCCCAGTCCCCTCCCAGTATATCCCAGTATCCCCCAATCCCCTCCCAGTCCCTCCCAGTCCCCCCATATCCCCTCCCAATCCCCTCCCAGTCCCTCCCAGCTCCCCCATATCCCCTCCCAGTCCCTCCCAGTCCCTCCCAGCCCCTCCCAATCCCCTCCCAGTCCCCTCCCAGTCCCTCCCAGTTCCCCCATATCCCCTCCCAGTATATCCCAGTCCCTCCCAGTATACCCCAGTCCCCTCCCAGTACATCCCAGTATCCCCCAATCCCCTCCCAGTCCCTCCCAGCTCCCCCATATCCCCTCCCAGTCCCTCCCAGTCCCTCCCAGCCCCTCCCAATCCCCTCCCAATCCCTCCCAGTCCCTCCCAGCTCCCCCATATCCCCTCCCAGTCCCTCCCAGTCCCTCCCAGCCCCTCCCAATCCCCTCCCAATCCCCTCCCAGTCCCTCCCAGTCCCTCCCAGCCCCTCCCAGTCCCTCCCAGTCCCTCCCAGTCCCTCCCAGTCCCCTCCCAGTCTATCCCAGTCCCCTCCCAGTATATCCCAGTATCCCCCAATCCCCTCCCAGTCCCTCCCAATCCCCTCCCAGTCCCTCCCAGCCCCTCCCAATCCCCTCCCAACCCCCTCCCAGCCCCTCCCAGTCTATCCCAGTCCCCCCATATCCCCTCCCAGTCCTCTCCCAGTCCCTCCCAGTCCCTCCCAGTCTATCCCAGTCCCTCCCAATCCCCCCATATCCCTTCCCAGTCCCCTCCCAGTCCCTCCCAGTCCCTCCCAGTCCCCTCCCAGTCTATCCCAGTCCCCTCCCAGTACATCCCAGTATCCCCCAATCCCCTCCCAGTCCCTCCCATCTCCCCCATATCCCCTCCCAATCCCCTCCCAGCCCCTCCCAGTCTATCCCAGTCCCCCCATATCCCCTCCCAGTCCCTCCCAGTCCCTCCCAATCCCCTCCCAGTCCCCCCATATCCCCTCCCAGCTCCCCCATATCCCCTCCCAGTCCCTCCCAGTCCCTCCCAGCTCCCCCATATCCCCTCCCAGCCCCTCCCAGTCCCTCCCAGTCCCTCCCAATCCCCTCCCAGCCCCTCCCAGTCCCTCCCAGTCCCTCCCAGCCCCTCCCAGTCCCTCCCAATCCCCTCCCAGCCCCTCCCAGTCCCTCCCAATCCCTCCCAATCCCCTCCCAGTCCCTCCCAGCTCCCCCATATCCCCCCCCAATCCCCTCCCAGCCCCTCCCAGTCCCTCCCAGCGACCCACCCGGGGGTGGAGGAAGGTGACCCCGTCGCGGTGGCCCGCCAGGAGCCCCACGGGTTGGGGGCGCTCCTCGCGGAGGCAGCGGCGGTCCCAGGCCCGGCAGACGGCGTCGTCGCCCCCCGACAGCAGGAGGTGGCCCCCGGCGTCCCCCAGGGCCACCGCGTTGACGTCGTCCTCGTGGGCGGGGACCTGTTTTGGGGGTTTTTTTTGAGGGTTTTGGGTTTTTTTGGGGTCAAAGGGGGGCATTTGGGGTATGGGGGGACCCACTGGGATGTTCTGGCACCCATAAGGGCCACCAGTGGCCAACTGGGAGCTGTGGTGGCCACCGGGACCCCATAACGTTCTATGGGGCCACCTTGACCCTATAACCATCTATGGGGCCACCACGACCCCATAACCATCTATGGGGCCACCATAAGATCTATGGGGCCACCCGAAGATCTATGGGGCCACCGTGACCCCCTAACCATCTATAGGGCCACCACCCCCCAACCATGATCTATGGGGCCACCACGACCCCATAACCATCTATGGGGCCACCTGATGATCTATGGGGCCACCACCACCCAACCACGATCTATGGGGCCACCATGACCCCATAATGATCTATGGGGCCACCAGCCGATCTATGGGGCCACCTCAACCCAACCACGATCTATGGGGCCACCATGACCCCATAACCATCTATGGGGCCACCTGATGATCTATGGGGCCACCACCACCCAACCACGATCTATGGGGCCCCCCCGACCCCATAACCATCTATGGGGCCCCCACGACCCCATAACCATCTATGGGGCCACCCGAAGATCTATGGGGCCACCACCACCCAACCACAATCTATGGGGCCACCATGATCCCATAACCATCTATGGGGCCACCTGATGATCTATGGGGCCACCATGACACCAAAATGATCTATGGGGCCACCTGATGATCTATGGGGCCACCATGACACCAAAATGATCTATGGGGCCACCTGAAGATCTATGGGGCCACCATGACACCAAAATGATCTATGGGGCCACCTGATGATCTATGGGGCCACCACCACCCAACCACGATCTATGGGGCCCCCCCGACCCCATAACCATCTATGGGGCCGCCCCGTGACCTATGGGGCCCCCCCGCCCCCCGCCCACCCCCCCCCGCCGTGGGGCTGACCCGTAGGACGCGGCGCTGGACCTCGCGGTCGTAGACGTAGACGCAGCCGTCGTTGGCGCCCCCCAGGACCTCGCGCCCGTCCGGCCCCACCGCCAAGGAGAAGACGGCGAAGCGGCGCTCCTCCGGCCTGGGGGGGGGCGGGGGGGACCCATGGGTGGCCCCAGAAGTCCTCCAGACCACCCCATGGGCCTCCTGGGACCTCCTGGGACCTCCAGGGACCTCCTGGGACCTCCATGGACCTCCTGGGACCTCCAACCCGCCCCATGGACCTCCACCTTGACCCATTGACCTCCACCTTGGCCCATGGACCTCCACCTTGACCTATTGACCTCTACCTTGACCCATGGACCTCCATGGACCTCAACCTTGACCCATGGACCTCCAATCCACCCCATGGACCTCCACCTTGTCCCATGGACCTCCAACCCGCCCCATTGACCTCCAGGGACCTCCAGCCCACCCCATTGACCTCCACCTTGACCTATTGACCTCTACCTTGACCCATTGACCTCCATGGACCTCCACCTTGACCCATGGACCTCCAGGGGCCTCCAACCCACCCCAGGGCCCACCTGAGGTCGAGCGCCGTGTGGTTGTCTCCGTCCCCGTAGATGTCAAAGACGTGGACTGGGAGGAGGGGCCAGGAGTGGGCGGGGGTCTTTTTAGCCACGCCTCCCTTTGCCATTTAGCCCCGCCTCCTCCTGCCCACAAGCCACGCCCCCACGCCCATAAGCCACGCCCCCCAGGCTCCATGTTGCCCAAGCACAAGGTCAACGGCGTTGGGTCTTGAGCTCTACCACCAAGCTCCACCCCCTTCCCCAAGCCCCTCCCACTTTCCACAAGCCCCGCCCCCTTTCCCCAAGCCCCGCCCCCTTTCCCCAAGCCCCGCCCACTTCCCCAAGCCCCGCCCCCTTTCCCCAAGCCCCTCCCACTAGTCTTGCTCAAGTAGATCCAACGCAAGACGGTCAACGGCGTTGGGTCTTGAGCTCTACCACCAAGCTCCACCCCCTTCCCCAAGCCCCGCCCCCTCTCCCCAAGCCCCGCCCCCCTTCCCCCAAGCCCCGCCCACTCCCCCAAGCCCCGCCCCTTGCTCACTGTAGTCGGACCAGCTGGAGTAGAGGCACTGGGAGGCGTCGGGGCTGAAGGCCACGTCCAAGATGCTCCAACCAACGTCGCGGCCCCGCGCCGAACGCAGCAGCCGCAGGGCCTGGCCCCGGCACGTGTACACCCGCAGGGTCTGGTCTGTGGCACTGGTGTTCACGGCAAACCCCCCAAAATCCCCAAATCCCTCCCCAAAATCCCCAAATCCCCCCAAAATCCCCAAATCCCCCCAAAATCCCCCAAAATCCCCACAAACGCCGCTTTTTCCCCAGCGAAACGCCGCTTCGTGCACCCGAAATAGGCATTTTCCTGCCCAAAATACGCCAAAATGCACGTTTCTGACTCCAAATTGAGCTTTTCCCACCCGAAATGGAGTTTTTCTCACCCAAAATACTCCCAAAAGCACTTTCTCCCATCAAAATACCGCTTTGCACGCCCAAAATAGAGGTTTTTCCCACCCAAAATAGGTCAAAATGCACTTTTCTGACTCCAAGTTGAGCTTTTCCCACCCAAAATAGAGGTTTTCTTCCTCAAAATGGGTTAAAAGGCAATTTTTCCCTATCAAAATACCATTTTTCATGCCTGAAATAGAGATTTTCCCGTCCATAATAGCTCAAAAGGCTTTTTTCTGACTCAAAATTGCACTTTGCACACCCAAAATCAAGCTTTTTTTACTCAAAGTAGCTCAAAAGGAAACTTGCCCAATCAAAATTAAGCTTTGCCTGCCCAAAATGCTGTTTTTCTCACCCAAAATACACCATTGGCACTTTTCCCTCCTAAAATAGAGCTTTTCTCACCCAAATTACCACTTTGGGAGCCCGAAATGGGGATTTTCCTGCTCAAAATAGCTCAAAAGGCAATTTTCCCACCCAAAATAGAGCTTTTCTCAGCCAAAATCCGGCTTTTCTTACTCAAAATAGCTCAAAAAGCAATTTTCCCGATCAAAATGCTGTTTTGCATGACCAAAATAGAGATTTTTCCCACCCAAAATAGCTCAAAAGGCAATTTTCCCACTGAAAATGGCACTTTGCGCATCAAAATCGAGCTTTTCTCACCCAAAGCACCCCAAAATTCACTCTTTTCAATCAAAAAAGTGCTTTCCCTTTCTCAAATAGCCCAAAATGGGCTTTTTTCAATCAAAATATTGTTTGGTTGTCCAAAATCCTGCTCTTCCCACCCAAAATTGCTAAAAACCAACCTTTTTCTCTAAAAATACCACTTTTTGCAGCCTGAAATACCCCAAAATTCATTTTTTCTGCCAAATCGCCCAGTTTTTCTGCTAAATCTACCAATTTTCCTGCCCCAAAATACCCCTTTTCTTCCCCTTTTCCATCCAAAACACCACTTTTCCCCCTAAAAACACCCAAAACCCTTCTTTTTCACCCCAAAACCATTTCCTACCCCAAACCCATAATTTCCCTAAAAAAAAACATCAAAAAACTTCACTTTGCTCCCCCCAAACCCTGCGTTTTTTCCCCAAAACCCCTCCCTACACCCCCCCGCCCCCTGTTTTTTCCCAAAAACCCCCTTTTTCGCCCCAAAACCTTGGCAGGCGGACACGAAGAGCTTGCCGTCGTCGGAGAAGATGCCGCAGAACGCCTTCTGTGGGTAGGACTCCACCGCCGCCACGTGATTGGGCAGGAAGCTGGGGGGCGGAGCCAGAGTAGGGGCGGGGCCTCGGAAAGCCCCGCCCACTGGCACCACCTCCAGACCTCCAGGGGGTCAACCCAACGTCTCTATGGTCCTCCCTACATCTCTATGGTCAACTCTATATCTCTATGGTCAACCCAACATCCCTATGGTGATCCCAATATCTCTATGGTCCTCCCAATGTCTCTATGGTCATTCCAACATCTCTATGGTCAAGCCAACATCTCTATGACCAACCTAACATCTCTATGGTCATGCCAACATCTCTATGGTCAACCCAATGTCTCTATAGTCCTCTCAATGTCTCTATGGTCAACATCTCTATGGTCTTCCCAACGTCTTTATGGTCAACTCCACGTCTCTATGGCCAACCCAACATCTCTATGGTCATCCTAATGTCTCTATGGTCGACCCTACGACTCTATGGTCATGCCAACGTCTCTATGGTCAACCCAATGTCTCTATAGTCCTCTCAATGTCTCTATGGTCAACATCTCTATGGTCTTCCCAACGTCTTTATGGTCAACTCCACGTCTCTATGGCCAACCCAACATCTCTATGGTCATCCTAATGTCTCTATGGTCGACCCTACGACTCTATGGTCATGCCAACGTCTCTATGGTCAATCCAATGTCTCTATGGTCATCGTTTCTATGGACAACCCAACGTCTTTGTGGTCATCCCAACATCTCTATGGTCATCGTCTCTATGGTCAGTGTCTCTATGTTCAACGTCTTTATGGTCAACCCAACGTCTCTATGGTCATCCCAACATCTCTATGGTCATCCCAACGTCTCTATGGTCATCCCAATGTCTCTATGGTCATCCCAACGTCTCTATGGTCAACAACTCTATGGTCGACATCTCTATGATCAACCCAACGTCTCTATGGTCATCCCAACCTCTCTATGGTCAACCCAACGACTCTATGGTCAACAACTCTATGGTCAACCCAACATCTCTATGGTCATCCCAACATCTCTATGACCTCCCAAGCCCTCCCACGCCCCCCCACGTGACCCCTCCCCCCCCACGTGACCCCTCCCCCTCCCACGTGACCCCTCCCCCCCACGTGACCCCTCCCCCCCCACATGACCCCCCCCCCCACGTGACCCCCCCCCCACTCACTGCTCTCCCAGCCGCGCCTTCTCCCCCGCCGAGAAGCTCCCGGCCCGGCACCGGCCCCACTCGCGCTGCAGGGACCCAAAATCGCAGGGTTTCAGCCCAAAAAGATCACGCCCAGCCCAAAATACCAAAAAGCAGCGTCTTCCTCCCACGAAATAACAGCTTTTTGCCCCAAATGCAGCTTTTTTCCCACCAAAATACCAAAAAAACGCTGTTTCCCCACCCAAAATAGCGCTTTTCCCACCCAAAATAGCACTTTTCCCACCCAAAACACCCCTTTTACCACCAAAACCCCACAATTTCCCCAAAATACTTGCTTTTCTGCCAAAAAATCCAGTTTTCTCCCCAAAATACCAGCTTTTCCCAGCAAAATACCACTTTTTCCCCCAAAATACCACTTTTTCCCCCAAAATACCACTATTTTCCTCAAAATAACCCCTTTTTTCCCAAAATACCACTTTTTCCACCCAAAACACCCTTTTTAACCCCAAACTACCACATTTTCCCCCAAAACACCACTCATTCAACCCAAAATCCCACTTTCCTCACCCCAAAACCCCCCTTTTCCACCCCAAATCCCCCAAATCCCTTTTTCACCCCAAATCCCCATTTTCCACCCCAAAACCCCCCATCCCCCAAAACCCTCCCCCAACCCCCCCAACCTCCCTCTATAAAGCCCCAAAATCCCCGTTTTTCCCCCCAAACCCCCCTTTCTCACCCCAAACCCCCTAAATTCCATTTTTTTCACCCCAAATGCCCCCAAATCGCCGTTTTTCACCCCAAAACACCCCACCTGCCGGATCAGCCGGGGGAGGCTCCTCTCGCAGCCCCGCCCCCCGGCCAGCTCAAGCTCCGCCCTCAGCTCGTGCTCCTCCAACGCTGATTGGACGAGAAAGGGCTTAGGGGGCGTGGCCACCGCCTAGCCACGCCCCCCTCCGCGAGGCCACGCCCCCTGGTTACCCGGGGGGGCGGGGCCATCGGCGGTGACGTCATCGCCGGTTGCGTCATCGCTGTCGTCATCGTCCGAGGGGTCCTGGGGGGGGCCCTGGCCCCTACGGGGGGGGGGGGTCCCAAGATGCTTTGCGGCCCCAAAAACCTCCAAATTTGCCCCAAAATCCCGAGGGAGCCCAAAATCTCTTTAATTGACCCAAAATCCCCATTTATGACCCCGAAATCCCATTTATGACCCCCAAAATCCTATAAAGATCCCAAATTCCCCATAAATTACCCCAAATTCCCTCTAAATTAACCCAAATTTCCCCTAAATTAACCCAAAATCCCCCCCAAGGGGCCCCAAAATCCCCCTAAATTGACCCAAAACCCCCTGAAATTACCCCCAAATCCCCCCAAGGGACCCCAAAATCCCCCCAGACCCCAACCCCCCCCCCATAACCCCCCCAAATCCCCCCAAATCCCCCATAAAGACCCCAAAACCCCCCAAATTCACCCCAAACCCCCCCAACCCCCCCAATCCCCCCCATAACCCCGCATAAAGACCCCAAAACCCCCCAAATTCACCCCAAACCCCCCCAAATTCCCCCATAACCCCCCCAATTCGCCTCCAACCCCCCCCAAATCCCCCATAAAGACCCCAAAACACCCCAAATTCACCCCAAACCCGCCCAAAACCCCCCAAAAGCCCCCCATAACCCCCCCAAGCCCCCCATAACCCCCCATAAAGACCCCAAAACCCTCCAAATTCACCCCAAACCCCCCCATATCCCCCCCAAACCCCCCCAACCCCCCCCAATTCCCTCCAAATCCCCCCCAAGCCCCCCCATAACCCCCCCAAAACCCCCCAAACCCCCCCAATTCCCCTCCAACCCCCCCCCAATCCCCCATAAAGACCCCAAAACCCTCCAAATTGACCCCAAACCCCCCCAATTCCCCCCTAAATCCCCCATTAAGACCCCAAATCCCCCCCAAATTCACCCCAAACCCCCCAAACCCCCCATAAAGACCCCAAAACCCTACAAATTCACCCCAAACCCCCCCATAACCCCCCCAAACCCCCCCAATTCCCCTCCAACCCCCCCCAAATCCCCCCCAAATTCACCCCAAACCCCCCCATAACCCCCCATAAAGACCCCAAAACCCTCCGAATTCACCCCAAACCCCCCATATCCCCCCCAAACCCCCCCAAGCCCCCCCATATCTCCCCAAATCCCCCCCATCCTCCCCCAAACCCCCCAATATCCCCCCATAACCCCCCCAAACCCCCCAACCCCCCCCAATCCCCCCCAAATCCCCCCAAACCCCCCATAAAGACCCCAAAACCCCCCAAATTCACCCCAAATCCCCCCATATCCCCCCATTTCCCCCCCAACCCCCCCATAACCCCCCCAACCCCCCCCAAATCCCCCTCATCCCCCCCCATAACCCCCCCAAACCCCCCCAAGCCCCCCCAATTCCCCTCCAACCCCCCCCAAATCCCCCATAAAGACCCCAAAACCCCCCAAATTCACCCCAAAATCCCCCCAACCCCCCCCCCCCCATCCCCCCCCCCCCACCTCCTCAGCAGCGCCGCCAGCACCTGGGCCAGGTCCACGTCGCCCCCCCCCCCCCCCTCCCCCTCCCCCCCTCCCCTCCCCCCCCTCTTCTTCCTCCTCCTCTTCCTCCTCCTCCTCATGGGGGGGGGGGTTTCGCCCCTCCCCCCCCGCGCTGCTGCTGCTCCGGGACCCCATCTGCGGGGGGGGGGGGGGGAGGGGGGACCCCCACGGTTGCCATGGCAACCGGCGGGTTCCCCTCCCCCCCCCCCGGTTGCCGGGGAAACCCCCCCAAAAACCTCCCCCCCCCCCCCCCCTTCCTTTAGAGCATCCTCCCCGTAGCCATGGCAACCGCGCTCCCCCCGCCCCTCCCCGGTAACCATAGCAACCGCGCTCCCCCCGCCCCTACCCGGTAACCATAGCAACCGCGCGCTGCTCCCCCCGCCCCTCCCCGGTAACCATAGCAACCGCGCGCTGCTCCCCCCGCCCCTCCCTGGTAACCATGGCAACCGCGCGCCGCTCCCCCCGCCCCTCCCTGGTAACCATGGCAACCGCGCGCCGCTCCCCCCGCCCCTCCCTGGTAACCATGGCAACCGCGCGCTGCTCCCCCCCGCCCCTCCCTGGTAACCATGGCAACCGCGCGCCGCTCCCCCCGCCCCTCCCTGGTAACCATGGCAACCGCGCGCCGCTCCCCCCGCCCCTCCCCGGTAACCATAGCAACCGCGCTCCCCCCGCCCCTATTGGGTAACCATAGCAACCCCCCCCGCCGCGGTAGCCAATAGGAAGCCGCGCAGCTCCCCCCCCCCCCCCGCCAGCGCGGCCCCACGTGGGGCTGGGGTCGCGCGGCGCCGCCCCCCCCCCCCCCCCCCTTCCCCTCGCAGCCAATCAGGAAGCGGCGTGGAGGCGCCGCTGAGCCAATCAGAAGCGGCGCTGCCCCCGCCCCCCCCCTCACCTCAGCAGCCGCCGGTTGTTTACGCCGCGCGCCCGGAAGGGGGCGGGGCTTAAGAGAAAGGGGGCGGGGCCCAAGGGGAGGGCGCTGATTGGGCGCCGCGCGGGTGGGCGCCGATTGGCTGCGGGGAGCGGCGCGGTGATTGGCTGGAGGGGGTCACGTGGTGCGTAGGGCCCCGCCCGCGCCCTTGGCAGAACGCGGAAGGGCAGCGAGAAGCGCTGACGTCACATCCGGAACACTTCCGGGTCGGTTTTACTGGTCCGTTGCGCCCCCGGGGGCGGGGCTTGCGGCATGGGAAGCAGCCAATGGGGGAGCAGGGAGCGAGGTCAGCCCAAGGGCGGCCAATCAGGGGCGGGAGGGGGGCGGGGCGCGCAGCAGCCAATGGGAAGCGAGCTTTGATCCAGGAAGTGGCTGCTGATTGGCTGGGGGAGGGGTTGGGGCGCTGGGGGGCGGGGATTGGCCGAGGGGGTCACGTGGGCGGGGCAACGGGGGGCTGCGGTTGGCCAATGAGCTCAGGGGATCAGCCAATGGGAGCCTGGGGCTGGATTTTTGGGCCAATAGGGGGGGGAGGAGGCACACAGGAAGTGACGTCAGCCAAGATGGCCGCCAGGGGGGCGTCTCCTCACCACTAGGGAGGCGGGCAGCCAATCAGGAGGCGGGGCGGAGCCGCCAGCCAATCAGGAGGCAGGTGGAGAAGCCACGACTTCGGGCAGCCAATGGCGATGCGGAGCGAGGGTCACGTGACAACAAAATGGCCGCCATGAGGGGGGGGAGGGGGCGACCAAGATGGCCGCCTGGTCGCCCAACCCCCCCCACACCCCACTATGGGTGGCCACCACCTTGGGGCCACCAAGAAGCCAAGATGGCCGCCAAGCAAGATGGCCGCCAGCCAAGATGGCCGCCAGGCACCCAAGATGGCCGCCAGGACTTCCTGGTAGCCAACGCCCTCAAGATGGTGGCCACCACCCCGTGTTGGCCAGCTCAAGTTGGTGGCCACCAATTGGTGGAGGTCTACCAGCCAAGATGGCCGCCAGCCAAGATGGCCGCCAACCAAGATGGCCGCCATTTTCCTGGTAGCCAACCCCCTCAAGATGGTAGCCACCACCCCCACGGCCACCATCTTGTGAATTTCAGCCAACCACGTTGACCTCAACCACCTTGAGATGACCAACCAAGAGGCCGACCACCATTTTAGGAAGCCAAGATGGCCGCCAGCCAAGATGGCCGCCATTTTCCTGGTAGCCAACCCCCCGAAAACAGTAGCCACCACCCCAGGGCCACCATTTCACGGTGGCCACCCCCTCCTGCCACCCAATGAAGACCACGACCGCCATTTGACGAAGGTCAACCAAGAGCCCGCCCACCATTTGATGACCTCCCACCACCCAAGATGGCCGCCAGCCACCCCGGCGGCCATTTTTTTGGTAGCCAACCCCCCGAAAACAGTAGCCACCACCCCCTGACCACCATTTCACGGTGGCCACCATCTTGTGCTGCCCAATGAAGACCACGACCGCCATTTGACGAAGGTCAACCAAGAGCCCGACCACCGCTTTATGACGCCAAGATGGCCGCCAACCAAGATGGCCGCCATTTTTTGGTAGCCAAACCCCCAAACCCGGTAGCCAGCGCCTTCTACATCTTCTTCAGCCTCCCCTCCAGCGCCTCCAGCTCGGCCATGACCTCGCGGGGCAGATCCTCGCCGAAGTTCTCCTCGTAGTAGCCCCGCAGCTCGCGGGCCTCCTTCTCCCAGAATTCCTTGCGCACCTCGAAGAGGTCCCCGTGGGCCACCCCGGGGAGCCCCCGCAGGTCCAGGGCCCCCTCGCGGGGCACCCAACCCACGGGGGTGGCTTGGGCGCTGTCTTCTCCTTCCACCCGGCCGAAGATCCAGGCCAGGACGCGGGCGTTGTGGCCGAAACCCGGCCACAGGAAGTGACGCGGGTGGGCGGGGTCTCGCAGGAACCAATTGACGTGGAAGAGGCGGGGCAAGCGGGCCCCCGCCCCGCTCGCCCATGGCCAACCAGTGGGCCAGGTAGCGCCCGGCGTTGTAGCCGAAGAAGGGGCGCATGGCGAAGGGGGTCGTGGAGGATGCGGCCGCCTGCGATTGGTCAAAAAAGGGGGCCACGGGATTGGTTGAGAGGGTGGTGAGGTCATCAAACGTCGTTATGGGGTCTCGGGGTGCGATTTTATCATTTTGGGTCATTTTGGGGTCTTTTAAGTCGAAAGATGGCGTCGTAGGGTTGGTGGACATCCTTATAGGGTGGTAGAACATCGTTTTGGGGCAGGACGAGGTCGTTACGGGATTGGTCGAGAGGGTGATGACGTCATCAAACGTCGTTATGGGGTCTAGGGACATCATTGTACAATTTTGGGTGGTTTTGGGGTTTTTAGGTGGGAAGATGGAGTCGAGGGGTTGGTGGACATCCTTATAGGGTGCTAGAAGGTCGTTACGGGGCAGGAGGAGGTCGTTACGGGATTGGTCGAGAGGTTGATGACATCATCAAACGTCGTTATGGGGTCTAGGGGGGGCATTTTACGATTTTGGGTGGTTTTGGGGTCTTTAAGTCAAAAGGTAGAGTGGAAACTTGGTGGACATCCTTATAGGGTGGTAGAACATCGTTTTGGGGCAAGAAGAGGTCGTTATGGGATTGGTCGAGAGGGTGATGACGTCATCAAATGTCATTATGGAGTCTAGGGACATCATTGTACAATTTTGGGTGGTTTTGGGGTTTTTAGGTGGGAAGATGGAGTCGAGGGGTTGGTGGACATCCTTATAGGGTGCTAGAAGGTCGTTACGGGGCAGGAGGAGGTCGTTACGGGATTGGTCGAGAGGTTGATGACATCATCAAACGTCGTTATGGGGTCTAGGGGGGGCATTTTACGATTTTTGGGTGGTTTTGGGGTCTTTAAGTCAAAAGGTAGAGTTGGAAACTTGGTGGACATCCTTATAGGGTGGTAGAACAATCGTTTTGGGGCAAGAAGAGGTCGTTATGGGATTGGTCGAGAGGGTGATGACGTCATCAAATGTCATTATGGAGTCCTAGGGACATCATTGTACAATTTTGGGTGGTTTTGGGGTTTTTAGGTGGGAAGATGGAGTCGAGGGGTTGGTGGACATCCTTATAGGGTGGTAGAAGGTCGTTTTGGGGCAGGAGGAGGTCGTTACGGGATTGGTCGAGAGGGTGATGACATCATCAAACATCATTATGGAGTCGAGGGGGGGCATTTTACGATTTTGGGGTGGTTTTTGGGGTCTTTAAGTCAAAAGGTGGAGTTAGAAACCTGGTGGACATCATTATAGGGTGGTAGAACATCGTTTTGGGGCAAGAAGAGGTCGTTACGGGATTGGTCGAGAGGTTGAATGACGTCATCAAACGTCATTATGGAGTCTAGGGGGGGCGTTTTACGATTTTGGGTGGTTTGGGGCTTTTTGGGTGAAAAACCTGGAGTTTTGGGGCAGGTGGACACCCTCCCGGGGCGGCAGAACACCGTTACGGCGTCGACACCTACAGGGCGTTACGAGGACACGGGGGCCGCCAACGCTCCTCGAGGAGCTCGGGGGACCAATGAGGAGCTCGCAGGAGCTCGGGGGACCAATGAGGAGCTGGGGAGGACCCAGGAGGACCAATCAGAAGCTTGGAGGACCTACCCTTGTGCTCGGCGGCGGCGGTGGCCTCGCTCCTCATGGCGCTGCCCACGAAGACCCCGTGGCGCCAGTTGAAGGCCCTCGTAGACCAGCGGCACCCCTGGGGGACGCCGATGACGCGTCGATGACGTCATCGCCGCCCGACCAATGGGACGACCCCGAAGGGGCGGGGGCTTACCTTCGGGTCTCCGCCCCCCCGAAGATGATGGCGTCGATGGGGACGCCCTCGGGGTCCTCCCACGCCGGGTCCATGATGGGACACTGGTGGGCCGGCGCGCAGAAGCGGGAGTTGGGGTGGGCGCAGGGTTGCGGATCGCCTACATTTTGGGGCCAAAAACGCCGTAAACGGGGAGCGGAGGTGAAATACGAATAAATAAAAAAAAGTGGGCGGGGCTTACCGGGGCGACCACGGTTGGCCCAACCAGGAGGTGAGGGTGACGCCGGGGCGGCAGGGATTGGTCGAGGCCCTCCCAGTAGACGCCGCCGTCGCTGGTGTGGCCGACGTTGGTGAAGATGGTGTTGCGGGCGATGGTGGCCATGGCGTTGGGGTTGGTCTTGGCCGAGGTCCCCGGGGCCACCCCGAAGAAGCCGCGCTCGGGGTTGATGGCCCGCAGGCGACCTGGGGGGGGTGGGGGTGGGGTGGGGGGGGGACATCGTGGAGAAGACCGCCGAGGAGAGGTCCAAAAGGCAAAAAAAAAAAACCAAAAGAAGCAAAAAAAGGTGATGGGCGTGAAGAGGACGACCAAGAAGAACCGAAAAAAACACGGTCTTCGTGAAGAAGGTGACCCAAAAACCCCAAAACCCATGGTCTTCATGAAGAGGACGGCCAAGAAGACCCAAAAAGCCATGATCTTCATGAAGAAGGTGACCCCAAAAACCCCAAACTCCATGGTTGTCGTGAAGAAGATCACCAAGAAGACCCAAAAAGCCGTGGTCGTCATGAAGAAGGTGACCCAAAAACCCCAAAATCCATGGTCTTCATGAAGAAGACCACCAAGAAGAACCCAAAACCCAACCACCCATGGTCATCGTGAAGAAGACGACCAAGAAGAACCAAAAAAGCCATGGTCTTCGTGAAGAAGGTGACCCAAAAAACCCCAAAACCCATGGTCATCGTGAAGAGGATGACCAAAAAAAAACCCCAAAACCCAAGCAGCCATGGTCATCGTGAAGAGGACAACCAGAGGAAAGACCCAAAAAAGCCATGGTCTTCGTGAAGAAGGTGACCCAAAAACCCAAAACTCCATGGTCGTCATGAAGATCACCAAGAAGACCCAAAAAAACATGATCTTCATGAAGAGGACGACCAAGAAGACCCAAAAGCCAGGGTCTTCATGAAGAAGATGACCCAAAAACCCCAAAACCCATGGTCTTCATGAAGAGGACGACCAAGAAGAACCAAAAAACCATGGTCTTCATGAAGAAGGTGACCCAAAAACCCCAAAAACCCATGGTTGTCGTGAAGAGGACGACAAGAAGAACCAAAATTATGGAGATCCACCAAAGTCAAGACACCGAAGCCGGAAATGTTGGCGTTTTGGAGGTCCAAAAACCCAAAAATCTACGTTTCTCATGAAGAAAAGCCACCCAGAAGACCCCAAAACCCACCCACCCATGGTCATCTTGAAGACAACGACCAAGAAGACCCAAAAACCCATGGTCTTCATGAAGAAGATGACCAAGAAGACCCAAAAACCCAACCACCCATGGTCATCGTGAAGAGGACGACCAGGAAGAACCCAAAATATGGAGATCCACCAACTCCGGGACATCAAAGATGGAAGTTTTGGGGTTTTGGAGGTCCAAAACCCCAATATATTTGTGGTCTTCATGAAGAAGATCACCAAGAAGACCCAACCACCCATGGTCATCGCGAAGAGGACGACCAAGAAGAACCAAAATATGGAGATCCACCAACGTCACGACACCGAAGCCGGAAATTTTGGCGTTTTGGAGGTCCAAAAACCCAAAAATCTACGTTTCTCATGAAGAAAAGCACCCAGAAGGACCCCAAAACCCAGCCACCCATGGTCATTGTGAAGACAACGACCAAGAAGACCCAAAAACTCATGGTCTTCATGAGAGGACGACCAAGAAGACCCAAAATATGGAGATCCACCACTCTGGGACGTCATGGATGGAAATTTTGGCGTTTTGGAGGTCCAAAAACCCAAATATCTATGTTTTTCATGAAGAAAACCACCGGGCGGGGACCCCCCAAGCCCGGCCCCTGGGTGCTCAAACCCCCCCCCGGTTCTTCACAAACCCGATCCCGACCCAAACAAAACCCCCCTAAAACTACCAAAAAGCCTCGCTTCTGACCCAAAAAAGCCTAAAATGCCCCAAAAAAGCCGATCCTGGGGATTTTTTACCTCAGAGTTCGCCGCCCGGAGCCGCCGCTGCGCCCCCGCCGCCATTTTGTGGC
The DNA here is from genome assembly GCA_951411735.1 of Somateria mollissima. Classification (NCBI taxonomy): domain Eukaryota; kingdom Metazoa; phylum Chordata; class Aves; order Anseriformes; family Anatidae; genus Somateria; species Somateria mollissima. The sequence continues at coordinate 237,221 of CATOCB010000373.1, forward strand.
CCCCTGAGGGCAGCCCCCACCCCCTTTTTCCCCTCAATTTTCCCCTTTTTTTCCCCTTTTTTGCGCTTTTTTCCCCCTTTTTCCTCTCCGGGGGCTGGCCCTGGGTGCTTCCGGCGGGGTTAATTAGCCGCCTGTTAATTAACGGGGGTAATTAAGCTCAGGGCGCTAATGGCGGAGCCGGGGGGTCCCCTCAGGAGGCTGAGGGGAGGGGGGGGAAAGGGCGGGAAGGCGGCGCGCATGCGCAGTGCGCGGAAGTGAGGGCGCGGCGCAGGTGAGGGCAAGGCTCTGCGCATGCGCAGCGCCAGGTTGGCGGCTTCAGGGCGGGCGCTGCGCATGCGCGGCGGCGTGGCGTGAGGGCAAGGGGGCGCCGCCATTTTGTGGGGGTGGGAGGGGGCGGGGCTTAACCGCGATAACGTACTTTATGCATATTAATGAGAGAATTATGAATATTAATTGATTAATTTGAATAAAACGAGTCATTACGGAGCTCTAGGGGAGTTAATGAATATTAATTAGGGGTGTTATGAATATTAATGAGCGTTTCGTGGTGTTATAGGGGGTTGTTGGCCGAGGAGAGCGTTAATTAATAGATTAATTAATTAATTACGTCATTAATGTGATTATTTTAATGACTTTTGGTAATTAACGGACGTAAAAATGGATATTAATGAGGGTAGACCTGAGGAGTTGCGGATTTTCTCCGATTTCGGCCCCAAAATAGCAATTTTTGACAAAAAAATAACATTTTTTTCCCCAAAATCTCAAGTTTTGCCCCAAAATTCTCAAATTTCTCCATTTTTTTTTGAAATTTCTCCCCAAAATCTCAGACTTCTCCCCAAAAATCTCAGATTTCTCAGCCAAAACTTTAAATTTCTCCCCAAAAATCTCAAAATTTCCCCCCAAAATCTCAAAATTTGCCAAAAAACATCAATTTTCTCCCCCAAAACCCTCAAATTTTCCCAAAATTCCTGAAAATTCCCCAAATATTGCAAGATTTTCCCAAAACATTTCAAATTTCGCCACCAAAACCTTAAACTTTGGCCTAAAAATATCTAAATTCTCTAAAATAGTTCCAATTCCTCCCAAAATTCTCAAATTTCTCACTAAAATCTCAAATTTCTACCAAAAATTTCACTTTTTTCCCCCAAAATCTCGAATTTCTCCCCCAAAACCTCAAATTTCTCAAAAGGTTTGAGGAGAATTTGGGGGGAAAACAGGAAAAGCTGAGAAAATTTGGGGGAAATAAAAGCAAAATGGGGGAAAATCGGGGAAAATATAGGGAAATTAAGGAATTTGGGGGGAAATTGGGGGAAATTAGGGAAATTTTGGGAAATTTGGGGAAATATTTGTGGATTATTGGTGAAAATTGGGGAAATTATGGAGAATTTGGAAAAATAAGGGTAAAGCAGGGGAAAATTGGGGTGAAATAGGGGAAAAGGGGGGAAAATTTGGGGGAAATAAGGGGAAAATAGGGGAAATTTTGGAAAATTTGGGGCATTTTTATGGAAAGTATTGAAATATTGGTGAAAATTAGGAGAAATTAAGGAGAATTAGGGAAAAATGAGGGAAAAGGGGAAATTTGGGGAAAAATAGGGGAAATTGGGGGGAAATCTTTTTGAAATTAGTGAAAAATTGGTGAAAATTTAGGGAAATTCAGGAGAATTTGGGAAAAAAAGGAAAATGGGGGAAATTTGTGGGAAATAGGGGAAAAATAAGGGAAATTGGGGAAATTTGGGGAAAATAGGGTAAAAATAGGGGAAATTGGGAAATCTGGGGAATTTTGGGGGGAAATTAGTGGAATATTGGTAAAAATTGGGGAAATTAAGGGGAATTAGGGAAATTTGGGGGGAAAAAAGGGAAAAATGAGCGGAAAACCATGGGAAATAGGAGGAAATTTGGGGTAAATTCGGGGAAATATGGAAAATTGGGGGAGAACGGGGGAAATTTGGGGTAAATAGGGCAAAAATAGGGGAAATTGGGGGGAAATCTTTTTGAAAATAGTGAAATATTGGTGAAAATTTGGGGAAATTCAGGAGAATTTGGGGGAAAAAGGGAAAAAACAGAGGAAATTGGGGGAAAATGGGGGAAATTTGGGGGAAATAAGGGAAAAAGAGGGGAAAATGGGGAAATTAGGGGAATTTTAGGGGAAAATTAGCGGAATATAGGTAAAAATAGGGGAAATTAAGGGGAATTAGGGAAATTTGGGGGGAAAAAAGGGGAAAATGGGCAGAAAACCATGGGAAAAAGGGGAAATTTGGGGGAAAAAAGGGAAAAATGAGTGGAAAACCATGGAAAATAGGAGGAAATTTGGGTAAATTCGGGGAAGTACGGGAAAATTGGGGGAAAAGGGGGGAAATTTGGGGGAAATAGGGGAAAAAGAGGGGAAATTAGCAGGAAATCTTTTTGAAAATAGTGAAAAATTGGTGAAAATTTGGGGAAATTAAGGAAAATTTGGGGGAAAAAGGGAAAAACAGAGGAAATTGGGGGAAAATGGGGGAAATTTGAGGGAAATAAGGGAAAAAGAGGGGAAATTGGGGAAATTAGGGGAATTTTAGGGGAAAATTGGCGGAATATAGGTAAAAATAGAGGAAATTAAGGGGAATTAGGGAAATTTGGGGGGAAAAAAGGGAAAAATGGGCAGAAAACCATGGGAAATAGGAGGAAATTTGGGGTAAATTCAGGGAAATATGGGAAAATTGAGGGAAAACATGGGAAAATGGGGGAAATTCGGGGAAAATGGGGAAAATTGGAGGAAATCCAGGAAAAGGGGGGGTGGGGGAGGGGAGGGGGGGGGGCATATGCCCATATAAGGGCAGCAGCTGCTGGGGGGGGGGGTCCCAAAAATAGCCCCGGCCCCGCCCCTCCCCCACCACCTGTCCTTTGTCCCCCCCCTCCCCCCCCCCCCCGCGATCCTTTTGTCTGCCCTCATCCATCCCATAATAGCCGGGGGGCCCCCGGGGGGGCCCTATAGGGTCTTATGGGGTCTTATGGGGCCCTATGGGGTCTTATAGGGCCGGGGGGGTCCTATAGGGCCCTATAGGGTCTTATGGGGCCGGGGGGGGGCTATAGGGTCTTATGGGGTCTTATGGGGTCCTATGGGGTCCTATAGGGCCGGGGGGGGGGGTCCTATAGGGTCGGGGGGGGGTCCTATAGGGCCCTATAGGGTCCTATAGGGTCTTATGGGGCTGGGGGGGCCCTATAGGGCTGGGGGTTCCTATGGGGTCCTATGGGGTCCTATGGGGTCCCATGGGGTCCTATGGGGTCCTATAGGGCCAGGGGGTTCCTATGGGGTCCCATGGGGTCTTATGGGGTCCTATAGGGCCGGGGGGGTCCTATAGGGTCCTATAGGGTCCTATAGGGTCTTAAGGGGTCTTATAGGGCCCTATAGGGCCAGGGGGGTCCTATGGGGTCCTATAGGGTCTTATAGGGCCAGGGGGGTCCTATAGGGTCAGGGGGGTCTTATAGAACCCTATAGGGTCAGGGGGGTCTTATAGGGTCCTATAGGGCCGGGGGGGGTCCTATGGGGTCCTATAGGGCCAGGGGGGTCCTATAGGGCCCTACGGGGTCTTATGGGGACAGGGGGGTCCTATGGGGTCCTATAGGGTCTTATGGGACCTTACAGGGCCGGGGGGGTCCTATAGGGTCTTATGGGGCCGGGGGGGTCCTATAGGGCCCTATAGGGTCTTATGGGGTGCAATAGGGTTTTATGGGGTCCTGTAGGGCCGGGGGGGGTCCTATAGGGTCCTATGGGGTCTTATAGGGCCAGGGGGGTCCTAAGGAGTCCTATAGGGTCTTATGGGGCCTTATAGGGCCGGGGGGGTCCTATAGGGTCTTATGGGGCCAGGGAGGTCCTATAGGGCCAGGGGAGTCCTATGGGGTCCTATAGGGCCCTATAGGGCCAGGGGGTCCCTATGGGCAAGGGAGGTCCCTATGGGGCGGGGGGGGGGTCCTGGGGGGGAGGGGGGCGTGGTTTCCACCTGGCCCCGCCCCCCGGTGACGTTTTGGGATTTTTTGGGGGGGGATAAAAGAAACCCCCCGGCCGCGGCACCAGCACAGCACGGGCAGGTGGGACTGGGAGGGGAAAGGGGGGCACTGGGAGGGACTGGGAGGGACTGGGAGGGGACTGGGAGGGGACTGGGAGGGACTGGGAGGGACTGGGAGGGACTGGGAGGGCACTGGGAGGAAATGAGAGGGTCTATGGGGGCACTGGAAAGGACTGGGAGGGGAAATGGGGGGACTGGGAGGGGACTGGGAGGGGACTGGGAGGGACTGGGAGGGACTGGGAGGCACTGGGAGGGACTGGGAGGGGAAAGGGGAGCACTGGGAAGGGACTGGGGAGCACTGGGAAGGGACTGGGAGGGGACTGGGAGGGGACTGGGGGTCACTGGGAGGGACTGGGAGGGGACTGGGGGCACTGGGAGGGACTGGGAGGGGATATGGGAGCACTGGGAGGGAACTGGGAACACTGGGAGGAGACTGGGAGGGTCTATGTGGGAACTGGGAGGGACTGGGAGGGAATTGGGGGATACTGGGAGGGGACTGGGAGGGACTGGGATGTGCTGGAGGTCACTGGGGGGGATGGGGAAGCATGGGTGGTGGGGAGGGGGTGGCACTGGGGACATACTGGGATGTACTGGGACGTACTGGGAGCTCAGGCTGCTGTCTCGGACCAGGATCCTTTGAGTGAGAGCACACAGAGAGGTGAGACTGGGAGGCACTGGGAGGACACTGGGAGGCACTGGGAGGCACTGGGAGGCACTGGGAGGGCACTGGGAGCACTTGGGGGCAACTGGGAGGCACTGGGAGCTACTGGGAGGGAACTGGGATGCACTGGGAGTTACTGGGAGGGAACTGGGATGCACTGGGAGCTACTGGGAGGGAACTAGGAGGTTCGAGGAGGGAACTGGGAGCACTGGGAAGGAACTGGGAGGCTCTAGGAGGGCACTGGGAGGGCAACGGAAGGCACTGGAAGCTACTGGGAATTAACTGGGAGGTTCTACTGGTCTCCCGGTCCCGCCCCTTACTGGTCTCCCAGCCCCTTACTGGTGGCCCAGTCCTTACTGGTCTCCTGGCCCTGGTCCTTACTGGTGGCCCCGTCCTTACTGGTCTCCCGCCCCTGGTCCTTACTGGTGGCCCAGTCCTTACTGGTCTCCCAGTCCCAGTCCTTACTGGTCTCCCAGTCCTGGTCCTTACTGGTCTCCCGCTCCTCACTGGTCTCCCAGCCCTGCCCCTTACTGGTCTCCCACCCCTTACTGGTCTCCTGGCCCCGCCCCTTACTGGTCCTTACTGGTGGCCCTGGTCCTTACTGGTCTCCCAGCCCTGGTCCTTACTGGTCTCCTGGCCCCGGTCCTTACTGGTGGCCCGGTCCTTACTGGTCTCCTGCCCCTGGTCCTTACTGGTCTCCCAGTCCTTACTGGTCTCCTGGCCCTGGTCTTTACTGGTCTCCCAGTCCCGGTCCTTACTGGTGGCCCACTCCTTACTGGTGGCCCACTCCTTACTGGTCTCCCACTCCTTACTGGTCTCCCACTCCTTACTGGTCTCCCACTCCTTACTGGTCTCCCGCCCCTACTCCTTACTGGTCTCCCGCTCCTTACTGGTGCCGTGCTCCCTCCCGCTCTCCCAGCCCCTTACTGGTTTAACTGGTGTCCCCCCAGCCATGCCCGCCCCCGAGCTGGCCGAATTCGGCGAGGCCGCGCCCTACCTGCGCAAGTCGGAGCAGGAGCGGCTGGCGGCGCAGACGCGCCCCTTCGACCTCAAGCGCGACGTCTTCGTCCCCGACGCCCGCGACGAGTTCGTCAAGGCCACCGTCCTGGCCCGCGACGGCGCCACCGTCACCGCCCAGACCGAGAACGGCAAGGTGGGGGGGGGGGGCGAGGGGCATCTAGAACCTTCCCAAAGTCGTTGGGTGGCTTTGGGGCACCTAGAACCTGAAAAATGGCATTTGGTGGCTTTGGGGCACCTAGAACACGTGAAAATGTCATTTGATGGGTTTGGGGCACCTAGAACCCGAAATATGGCATTGGGTGGCTATGGGGTGCCTAGAACCCAAATTATGGCATTAGGTGGGAATGGGGTGCCTAGAACCCAAAATGTGTCATTGGGTGGCTTTGGGGCACCTAGAACCCAAAATATGGCATTTGATGGCTTGGGGGCACCTAGAACCCAACGTATATCCTCTGGTGTCCGTGAGATACCTAGAACCCGAAATATGGCATTGGGTGGCTATGGGGCACCTAGAACACGTGAAAATGTCATTTGATGGGTTTGGGGCACCTAGAACCCGAAATATGGCATTAGGTGGCTATGGGGTACCTAGAACCCTAAATATGGCATTGGGTGGCTATGGGGCACCTAGAACACGAAATGTGGCATTGGGTGGCTATGGGGTACCTAGAACCCAAATTATGGCATTAGGTGGGAATGGGGTGCCTAGAACCCAAAATGTGTCATTGGGTGGCTATGGGGCGCCTAGAACCTGAAAAAATGCCATTTGGTGGCTTTGGGGCACCTAGAACCCAACATAAATCCTCTGGTGTCCATGAGATGCCTAGAACCCACAATAAGACCTCTGGTGTCCATGGGACACCTAGAACTCAAAATATATCATTGGGTAGCTATGGGGTACCTAGAACCCAAAATATGGCATTTAGTGGCTTTGGAGCACCTAGAACACAAAGTATGGCATTGGGTGTCCATGAGATACCTAGAACCCAAAATATGGCATTAGGTGGGTATGGGGTGCCTAGAACCCAAAATGTGTCATTGAGTGGTTATGGGGCACCTAGAACCGGAAATATGTCGGGGGGGGGGTGAGGGGCACCTAGAACCCGAAAAAATGTCATTTAGTGGCTTTGGGGCACCTAGAACCCGAAATGTGGCATTGGGTGGCTATTGGGTACCTAGAACCCAACGTATATCCTCTGGTGTCCATGAGATACCTAGAACCCAAAATATGGCATTGGGTGCCTATGGGGCACCTAGAACACGAAATATGGCATTGGGTGGCTATGGGGCACCTAGAACCCAAAATATGGCATTAGGTGGGTATGGGGTGCCTAGAACCCAAAATGTGTCATTGGGTGGCTATGGGGCACCTAGAACCCAAAATATGGCATTTGATGGCTTGGGGGCACCTAGAACCCAACGTATATCCTCTGGTGTCCGTGAGATACCTAGAACCCGAAATATGGCATTGGGTGGCTATGGGGCACCTAGAACACGCGAACATGTCATTTGATGGGTTTGGGGCACCTAGAACCCGAAATATGGCATTAGGTGGCTATGGGGTACCTAGAACACGAAATATGGCATTGGGTGGCTATGGGGTACCTAGAACACGAAATATGGCATTGGGTGGCTATGGGGCACCTAGAACCCAAAATGTGTCATTGGGTGGCTATGGGGCGCCTAGAACCTGAAAAAATGTCATTTGGTGGCTTTGGGGCACCTAGAACCCAACATAAATCCTCTGGTGTCCATGAGATACCTAGAACCCACAATAAGACCTCTGGTGTCCATGGGACACCTAGAACTCAAAATATATCATTGGGTGGCTATGGGGTACCTAGAACCCAAAATATGGCATTAGGTGGGTATGGGGTGCCTAGAATCCAAAATGTGTCATTGAGTGGTTATGGGGCACCTAGAACCGGAAATATGTCATGGGGGGGGTAAGGGGCACCTAGAACCCGAAAAAATGTCATTTAGTGGCTTTGGGGCACCTAGAACCCGAAATGTGGCATTGGGTGGCTATTGGGTACCTAGAACCCAATGTATATCCTCTGGTGTCCATGAGATACCTAGAACCCAAAATATGGCATTGGGTGGCTATGGGGCGCCTAGAACCCAAAACGTGTCATTGGTTGGGTACGGGGCGCCTAGAACCTGAAAAAATGGCATTTGGTGGCTTTGGGGCACCTAGAACCTGACATATGGCATTGGGTGGCTATGGGCACCTAGAACCCGGGAAAATGTCATTGGATGGCTTTGGGGCACCTAGAACCCCAAATATGTCTTATTGCCTCCTTGGGCCACCTAGAACCCACCCCACCTCCTCCACATCCCGCAGGGCAACCAGAATCCCAACCACCCCCTCCACCACCCATGGGCCACCTACACCCCAACCATCTCCTCCACCCCCCTTGGGACACCTAGAACCCCGAAACCCTTCCCCACCACCCCTTGGGACACCTAGAACCCACCCCACCTCTTCCATCTCCCATAGGGCAACCAGATTCCCACCCCCTTTCCCCACCCATGGGCCACCTAGACCCCAACCATCTCCTCCACCCCTCTTGGGACACCTAGAACCCCGAAACCCTTCCCCACCACCCCTTGGGACACCTAGAACCCGGTTCCCAGCCCTCCGGGCCCCCTCCATGTCCCCCCCCCCGATGCGCAGACGGTGACGGTGAAGGAGGAGCAGGTCATGCAGCAGAACCCGCCCAAGTTTGACCGCATCGAGGACATGGCCATGCTGACCTTCCTCCACGAGCCCGCCGTCCTCTACAACCTCAAGGAGCGCTACGCCTCCTGGATGATCTACGTGAGCCTGGGGGGGGGGGTTGGGAGGGGGGGTGTCCCAGCTCCAGGCCCCTTGGGGCACCTAGAACCAGGATCTCCAGCCCCTTTGGGCCACCTAGAATAGGGAGTTCCCATCTTGGGGCACCTAGAACCAAGATCTCCAGACCTTTGGGGTCACCTAGTATGGGATTTCGCGTCTCCAGACCCCTTGGGCCACCTAGAACTGGGAGTTCCAATCTCCAAGCCCCTTGGGAGACCTAGAACCAAGATCTGCAGACACTTTGGGTCACCTAGAATAGGGAGTTCCTGTCTTCAGGCCCCTTGGGGCACCTAGAACCAGGATCTCCAGACCTTTGTGTCACCTAGAATAGGGAGTTCCCGTCTTCAGGCCCCTTGGGGCACCTAGAACCAAGTTATCCAGACCTTTGGGGTCACCTAGAATGGGATTTCCCATCTCCAACCCCCTTGGGCCACCTAGAACCAAGCTCTCAAGATCCCTTAGGCCACCTAGAAGTGGGATAGCCCATCTCCAGACGCTTTGGGCCACCCAGAACAGGGACATCCCATCTCCAGACCCCTTGGGCTACCTAGAACCAAGACCTCCCGACCTTTGGGGCCACCTAGAAGCGGGATATCCCATCTCCAGACCCTTTGGGCCACCTAGAACTGGAAGTTCCAACCGCCAGGCCTCTTGGGTCACCTAGAACCAAGATCTCCAGACCCCTTGGGCCACCTAGAACCAAGCTCTCCGGACCTTTTGTGTCACCTAGAAGGGGATTTCCCACCTCCACACCCCTTGGGCCACCTAGAACCGGGTTGTCCCCTCCTGGCGGGGTGGCCCTGACCTCCTCGTCCCCCTCCAGACCTACTCGGGGCTCTTCTGCGTCACCGTCAACCCCTACAAGTGGCTGCCGGTCTACAACGCCGGGGTGGTGGCCGCCTACCGGGGCAAGAAGCGCGGCGAGGCCCCGCCCCACATCTTCTCCGTCTCCGACAACGCCTACCAGAACATGCTGACGGGTGGGCACCTCCTCGGGGTGGGGTGGGGTGGGGTGGGGGGGCCTCGGCCACCCCATAACCACGTCCCCGCGGCCTTTTTTGGGGGCGGATTTTGGGGCGGGAGGGGGCGGAGCCCCGTGGTCGGGCGCTCATCGGTCTTCTCCGCCTCCCACCAGATCGGGAGAACCAATCCATCCTCATCACGTGAGTGCCCCCCCCAAACGTTTGGCCACGCCCCCAAGGCGGTAGCCACGCCCCCGAGGCGGTAGCCACGCCCACAATGCGTTCTGATTGGCCAGCGGAGAATCCGGGGCGGGGAAGACGGTCAACACCAAGAGGGTCATCCAATACTTCGCCCTCATCGCCGCCATCGGCGACCGCGGCAAGAAGGACACGGGGACGCCGGGCAAGGTGACGTCACCGCGGGCTTCCGGCCACGCCCCCGTGGCCGTCTGTCCCCCCCCGTGGCCGTCTGTCCCCCCCCCGTGGCCGTCTGTCCCCCCCCGTGGCCGTCAACCCGTCCATCTCCGTGCTCTCCGCCCAAGTGTCCCATTTGGGGTTCTAGGTGTCCCAACCTCTTGTTCCATCACCCCAACGTTCTCCACCACCCCCACGTCCTCCACCCCACGTCCTCCACCCCCACGTCCTCCACCCCCACGTTCTCCACCCCACGTTCTCCACCCCTGTGTCCTCCACCCCCACGTTCTCCACCCCCACGTCCTCCACCCCCACGTTCTCCACCCCCATGTTCTCCACCCCCACGTTCTCCACCCTCGTGTTCTCCACCCCACGTCCTCCACCCCCACGTCCTCCACCCCACGTCCTCCACCCCCACGTTCTCCACCCTCGTGTTCTCCACCCCACGTCCTCCACCCCCACGTCCTCCACCCCCACGTCCTCCACCCCACGTCCTCCACCCCCACGTTCTCCACCCCACGTTCTCGACCCCCAGGGAACCCTGGAGGACCAAATCATCCAGGCCAACCCCGCCTTGGAGGCCTTCGGCAACGCCAAGACCGTCCGCAACGACAACTCCTCGCGCTTCGTGAGTTGGGGGGGGGGGATCTATGGGGCGGGATCTATGGGGCGGGATCTATGGGGTGGGATCTATGGGGTGGGGCTGGTGGCCAATGGGGACCTCCCGGTGGTGTCCTCCTAGGGGAAGTTCATCCGGATCCACTTCGGGGCCACCGGGAAGTTGGCGTCGGCCGATATCGAGACGTGTGAGTGGGGCTGGGGGGTGGGGGCATCTCGGGGGGGGTTCCGTGGCCTTCATCCACCCCACCACCTCCTCCTCCTCCTCTTCTTCCTCCTCCACACCATCTCTGGTGGGTTCCGTGACCTTCATCCCTCCATCCACCTCCTCCTCCTCCTCCAACCTCCTCCTCCTCCTCACCACCTCCTCCTCCACCGCATCTCTGGTGGGTTCCGTGACCTTCATCCACCCCACCACCTCCTCCTCCTCCTCACCACCTCCTCCTCCTCACCACCTCCACCGCATCTCTGGTGGGTTCCGTGGCCTTCATCCCTCCATCCACCTCCTCCTCCTCCTCCAACCTCCTCCTCCTCCTCACCACCTCCTCCTCCACCGCATCTCTGGTGGCTTCCGTGGCCTTCATCCACCCCACCACCTCCTCCTCCTCCTCTCCTCCCCCCATCCCCTTCCAGACCTCCTGGAGAAGTCCCGGGTCATCTTCCAGCTGAAGGCCGAGCGCAACTACCACATCTTCTACCAGATCCTCTCCAACAAGAAGCCCGAGCTGCTGGGTGAGCTCCTGGTGGACCCCCCCCCACCCCCATGACCCCCTCGCCCACCCCACAACCAGGGGAGGGGGTCCCAACCCCGCTGTCCCCCCCCAGACGTGATGCTGGTGACCAACAACCCCTACGACTACGCCTTCATCTCCCAAGGGGAGACCACGGTGTCCTCCATCGACGACGCCGAGGAGCTGCTGGCCACCGACGTGAGCCACCCGTTTCTTTCATTTTTTCCCCTATTTACCCCAATTTTCCCCATTTTTCCCATATTTACCCCAATTTTCCCCATTTTTCCCCCATTTTTCCTGAATTCTCCTTCATTTCCCCAAATTTTCACCATTTTTTCACTGTTTTCACAAAGATTTCCCCCAATTTCCCCTCTTTTTCCCCTATTCTCCCCCAATTTCCCCTCTTTTCCCCTGTTTCCCCCAAATTTCCCCCCAATTTCCCCCAATTTTCCCCCATTTTCCCCCGATTTTCCCATATTTCCCCAAATTTACCCCAAACTTCCTCCTATTTCCCATGGTTTTCCACTGATTTTTCCCTTTTTCCCCCAATTTCTCCAGTTTTTCCCTAATTCTCCTTAATTTCCCCCAATTTTCACCATTGTTTCACTATTTTCACAAAGATTTCCCCCAATTTCCCCTCTTTTTCCCCTATTTCTCCCCAATTTCCCCTCTTTTTCCCCTATTTCCCTTCAATTCCCCCCCCAATTTCCCCTCTTTTTCCCCTATTTCCCCCAAATTTCCCCCATTTCCCTCATTTCCCTTATTTTTCCCCTATTTCCCCCAAATTTCCCCCGTTTTCCCCTGATTTTCCCATATTTCCCCGAATTTACCCCAAATTTCCTCCTATTTCCCATGGTTTTCTGCTGATTTTTCCCTATTTTCCCCCAAATTTCCCTAATTCTCCTTTATTTCCCAATTTTCACCAATATTCTACTAATTTTCCCCTAAAATTCCCCTAATCTCCCCAATTTCCCCTCATTTTTCCCCTATTTCCCCTATATTTCCCCTTTTTCCCCCAAATGTTCCACAATTTCCCCAAATTTTCACCAATATTTCACTAATTTCAAAAAGATTTCCCCCCAATTTCCCCTCTTTTTCCCCTATTTCCCCCCTGTTTCCCCCGTTTCCCCCCAATTTTCCCATATTTCCCTGAATTTACCCCAAACTTCCTCCTATTTCCCATGGCTTTCTGCTGATTTTTCCCTTTCCCCCCCCAATTCATTTCTCCCTAATTCTCCTGAATCTCCCCAATTTTCACCAATATTCCACTAACATTTTACCAATATTCCACACGCGGGTGGGCCACCAGGAGAAGACCTCGACCACCTTTTTTTGGGGTTTTTTTTGGGCCCCGTAGAGCGCGTTCGACGTCCTGGGCTTCACCCCCGAGGAGAAGACCTCCATCTACAAGCTGACGGGCGCCATCATGCACTTCGGGAACATGAAGTTCAAGCAGAAGCAGCGCGAGGAGCAGGCCGAGCCCGACGGCACCGAAGGTGAGGTCCACATGGGTTGGGTGGAGGACGTTGGTTTAGGTCCACCATGGTTGGGTGGAGAACGTTGGGTGGGGTCTACATGGGTTGGGTGGAGAACATTGGGTGAGGTCTACCTGGGATGAGGTCCACCTGGGTTGGATGGAGAACGTTGGGTGAGGTCCATCAAGTTTGGGTGGAGAACGTTCGGTGAGGTCAACCTGTGTTGGGTGGAGAACGTGGGATGAGGTCTACCTGGGTTGGGTGGAGAACGTTGGGTGAGATCCACCATGTTTGGGTGGAGAACGTTGGGTGTGGTCAACCTGGATTGGGTGGAGAACGTTGGGTGGGGTCTACATGGGTTGGGTGGAGAACGTTAGGTGAGATTCACATGGGTTGGGTGGAGAACATTGGGTGAGGCCCACCTGGATTGGGAGGTCCACCAGGGTTGGGTGGAGAACGTTGGGTGGGGTCTACATGGGTTGGGAGGAGAACGTTGGGTGAGGTCTACCTGGGATGAGGTCCACCATGGTTGGGTGGAGAACGTTGGGTGAAATCCACATGGGTTGGGAGGAGAACATCAAGTGAGGTCTACTTGGATTGGGTGGAGAACGTTGGGTGGGGTCCACCATGGTTGGGAGGAGAACGTTGGGTGTGGTCAACCTGGATTGGGTGGAGAACATCAAGTGAGGTCCATCTGGGTTGGGAGGTCCACCATGGTTGGGTGGAGAACGTTGGGTGAGGTCCACCATGTTTGGGTGGAGAATGTTGGGTGTGGTCAACCTGGATTGGGTGGAGAACGTTGGGCGAGCCCCACCAGGATTGGCTGGAGAACCTCAAGCGAGGCCCGCCGGGAGGTGCAGAAGCTCCGGTGGAGCTCCCCGCCCTCACCTCGTGTCCCCCGGGCCTCCGCAGAGGCCGACAAATCGGCCTACCTGATGGGCCTCAACTCGGCCGACCTCCTGAAGGGGCTGTGCCACCCGCGGGTCAAGGTGGGCAACGAGTACGTCACCAAGGGCCAGAACGTCCAGCAGGTGAGGTCCGCGGCCTCCCCCCCGCCCCTTGGGCGGCCTCGCCCGGCCGAGGTGGCCACCGGGAGCCTCCTCGTGGCCACCGCGGCCTCCTCCAGGTGATCAACGCCGCGGGGGTGTTGGCCAAGGCGGTCTACGAGAAGATGTTCAACTGGATGGTCTCCAGGATCAACAACTCGCTGGAGACCAAGCAGCCCCGCCAGTACTTCATCGGCGTCCTCGACATCGCCGGCTTCGAGATCTTCGACGTGAGGGGCCCGACCAATGGCGGGGGGGGGGTTGGCCGGTCATGGGGTCACCGCCTGACCAATCCCGGCAGGCGTTGGGTTGGCCGGGAGGTGGTGGTTGGACGTTAGGTGGGCGCGCGTTGGGGGTGGGGTGGGGCTCGTGGGGATCGGTGGGTCTCCGGTAGACCCAGTTGACCCCGGTGGGCCTCCAGTTGACCCCAGTGGGCCTCCAGTTGACCCCATTGACCCCGTTGGGCCTCCAGTTGACCCCATTGTGTCTCCAGTTGACCCCATTAGGTCTCAGGTTGACACCATTGGGCCTCCAGTTGACCCTGGTGGGTCTCCAGTAGACGTCCTTGACCCCATTGGGCCTCCAGTTGACCCCATTGGGCCTCCAGTTGACCCCATTGACCCCATTGGGCCTTGGGTTGACCCCGTTGGGTCTCCAGTTGACCCCATTGGGTCTCAGCATGACCCCATTGACCCCTTGGGTCTCCAGTTGACCCCATTGGGTCTCAGCATGACCCCATTGACCCCGTTGGGCCTCCAGTTGACCCCATTGTGTCTCCAGTTGACCCCATTGGGTCTCAGGTTGACCCCATTGGGCCTCCAGTTGACCCTGGTGGGTCTCCAGTAGACGCCCTTGACCCCATTGGGCCTCCAGTTGACCCAGTTGACCCCATTGGGCCTCCAGTTGACCCCATTGGGCCTCCAGTTGACCCCATTGGGCCTCCAGTTGACCCCATTGGGTCTCCAGTTGACCCCGTTGGGTCTCAGGTTGACCTCATTGGGTCTCAGGTTGACCTCATTGACCCAGTTGGGTCTCCAGTTGACCCAGTTGACCCCATTGGGTCTCAGGTTGACCCCATTGACCCCATTAGATCTCCAGTTGACCCCAATGGCTCTCCAGCAGACCCAGTTGACCCCACCGGGCGTTCCATCGCCCTCATTGGCCATCTCTTGCCCCCCCCACCCCCCCCTACCCCAGTTCAACAGCTTCGAGCAGCTCTGCATCAACTTCACCAACGAGAAGCTGCAGCAGTTCTTCAACCACCACATGTTCGTGCTGGAGCAGGAGGAGTACAAGAAGGAGGGCATCGAGTGGGAGTTCATCGACTTCGGCATGGACCTCCAGGCCTGCATCGACCTCATCGAGAAGGTGCCACCACCCCCCCGGGGCCTCCTGAAGGTCTTGGAGGTCTTCTGGAGAAGGTTCCAGTTGACCCAGTTGATCCCATTGGGTCTCCAGTTGACCTCATTGGGTCTCCAGTTGACCCCATTAGGTCTCCAATTGACCCAGTTGACTGCGTTGGGTCTCCAGTTCACCCCATTGGGTCTCCAGTTGACCTCATTGGGTCTCCAGTTGACCCCATTGGGTCTCCAGTTGATCCAGTTGACCCCGTTGGGCCTCCAGTTGACCCCATTGGGTCTCCAGTTGACCCCATTAGGTCTCCAGTTGACCCAGTTGACCACGTTGGGTCTCCAGTTGACTCCATTAGGTCTCCAGTTGACCCAATGGTCAACACCCCCCGGGGCCTCCTGAAGGCCTCGGAGGTCTTCTGGAGAAGGTTCCTCCTCCTTTGGGGTTCTCCAGAGACCCCGAATGAGTTGGGTTGGGAGCTGCTGGGCGCCCCCGACGCCCAACGGGGTCTTCTCCTCGGCAGCCCATGGGGATCATGTCCATCCTGGAGGAGGAGTGCATGTTCCCCAAGGCCTCGGACATGACCTTCAAGGCCAAGCTCTTCGACAACCACCTGGGCAAGTCGGCGAATTTCGGGAAACCCCGCAACGTCAAGGGGAAACCCGAAGCCCACTTCGCCCTGGTCCACTACGCGGGGACGGTGGACTACAACATCGCCGGGTGGCTGCAGAAGAACAAGGACCCCCTCAACGAGACGGTGGTGGGGCTCTACCAGAAGTCGGCCCTCAAGCTCCTGGCCAACCTCTTCGCCAACTACGCCGGGGCGGACGCGTGTAAGGGGGCGCGGCGGGGTGGAAGAGGACGGTTCTGGAGGTTCTGGAGGTTCTGGAGGTTCTCCGTCATCTCCTTGACCTCCTCCATCCCTTTGTCTTCTCCAACAGCCGTGGAGAAGAGGAAGGGAGCCAAGAAGAAGGGGTCCTCCTTCCAGACCGTCTCGGCCCTGCACCGGGTGAGGACTTGGGGGTCCATGGGAGGACCTCGGGGCGTGGTGGGGGTGGGCGGCGTCTTCTGGGGGGGCTCAGGAACCTCTGGATGAGGCCCTCAAAGCTCCATCAACCCCCCCAGGAGAACCTCAACAAGCTGATGACCAACCTGCGCTCCACCCACCCCCACTTCGTCCGCTGCATCATCCCCAACGAGACCAAGTCTCCCGGTGAGCCAATCCGGGAGACTCAGGGCGGGGTCAGGGTGGGGGGCGGGGCTTGGAGATGACCCTTCTGGAACCTTCTGTCCCACCTCCAGGGGTGATGGACAACCCCCTGGTGATGCACCAGCTGCGCTGCAACGGGGTCCTGGAGGGCATCCGCATCTGCCGCAAGGGCTTCCCCAACCGCATCCTCTACGGGGACTTCCGCCAGAGGTAGGGCCCGACGGCCAATGGGAGGGCGAGGCCGTGGTGACGGGGGTCCCGGGGGGCCAATGGGGAGCCGACGGTGGTGGGGTGTCTTCTGCTGCCCCAGGTACCGCATCCTGAACCCCGCGGCCATCCCCGAGGGGCAGTTCATCGACAGCCGCAAGGGGGCCGAGAAGCTCCTGGGGTCCCTCGAGGTCGACCACAGCCAGTACAAGTTCGGCCACACCAAGGTGGGGAGCAGGTCTCCGGGGTCCCACCACCACCCACGGCCAACTGGAGGTCCACCAGGGCCTCCAGATCCCCACCAGGTCCCCCAGATCCCCACCCGGTCCTCCAGATCCCCACCCGGTCCTCCAGATCCCCACCAGATCCTCCAGATCCCCACCAAGCCCTCCAGATCCCCAACAGATCCTCCAGATCCCCACCAGGTCCTCCAGATCCCCACCAGGTCCCCCAGATCCCCACCAGACCCTCCAGATCCCCACCAGTTCCTCCAGATCCCCACCAGTTCCTCCAGATCCCCACCAGGTCCCCCAGATCCCCACCAAGCCCTCCAGATCCCCACCAGGTCCTCCAGATCCCCACCAGGTCCTCCAGGTCCCCACCAAGCCCTCCAGATCCCCACCAAGCCCTCCAGATCCCCACCAGGTCCTCCAGATCCCCACCAAGCCCTCCAGATCCCCACCAGGTCCTCCAGATCCCCTCCAGATCCTCCAGATCCCCACCAGTTCCTCCAGATCCCCACCAAGCCCTCCAGATCCCCAACAGATCCTCCAGATCCCCACCAGGTCCTCCAGATCCCCACCAGGTCCCCCAGATCCCCACCAGACCCTCCAGATCCCCACCAGTTCCTCCAGATCCCCACCAGTTCCTCCAGATCCCCACCAGGTCCCCCAGATCCCCACCAAGCCCTCCAGATCCCCACCAGGTCCTCCAGATCCCTACCAAGCCCTCCAGATCCCTACCAAGCCCTCCAGATCCCTACCAAGCCCTCCAGATCCCCACCAAATGCTCCAGATCCCCACCCGGTCCTCCAGATCCCCACCAGGTCCTCCAGATCCCCACCAGATCCTCCAGATCCCCCCCAAGCCCTCCAGATCCCCCCCAGATCCTCCAGATCTCTCCCAGGTCCTCCAGATCCCCACCAGGTCCTCCAGATCCCCACCAGATCCCTCCAGATCCCCACCAGGTCCACCTCCCCGTCCTTCCGCCTTCTCCTCACCCTCCTCCTTCCTCCCCACCCGAGGTCTTCTTCAAGGCCGGGCTGCTGGGGCTGCTGGAGGAGATGCGGGACGAGCGCCTGGCCCGCATCATGACCCGGCTGCAGGCCCAGGCCAGGGGGTTCCTGTCCCGACAGGAGTTCAAGAAGATCCTGGAGAGACGGTGGGTGGTGGTGGTGGTGACCCCGTGGTGGTGGTGGTGGTGGTGGTGGTGGTTGTGGTGGTGGTGGTGACCCCGTGGTGGTGGTGGTGGTGGTTCCATGGTGGTGGTGGTGGTGGTGATGGTGGTGGTGGTGGTGGTGGTTCCATGGTGGTGGTGACCCCATGGTGATGGTGGTGACCCCATGATGGTGGTGGTGGTGGTGGTGGTGATGATGGTGACGGTGGTGGTGGTGACCCCGTGGTGGTGGTGGTGGTGACCCCATGATGGTGGTGGTGGTGGTGGTGGTGATGATGGTGACGGTGGTGGTGGTGACCCCATGATGGTGGTGGTGGTGGAACCATGATGGTGGTGGTGGTGACTCCATGGTAGTGGTGGTGACCCCATGATGGTGGTGGTGGTGGTGGTGGTGATGGTGGTGGTGGTGACCCCGTGGTGGTGGTGGTGACCCCATGGTGGTAGTGGTGGTGGTCCCATGGTGGTGGTGGTGGTGATGGTGGTGGTCCCATGGTGGTGATGGTGATGGTGGTGACTCCACGGTGATGGTGGTGGTGGTGGTGGTGATGATGGTGACGGTGGTGGTGGTGACCCCGTGGTGGTGGTGGTGACCCCATGGTGGTGGTGACCCCATGGTGGTGATGGTGATGGTGGTGGTTCCATGGTGGTGGTGACTCCATGATGGTGGTGGTGACCCCCATGGTGGTGGTGGTGGCTCCATGGTAGTGGTGGACCCATGATGGTGGTGGTTCCATGGTGGTGGTGGTTCCTTGGTGGTGGTGGTGGTGGTGGTGGCCCCATGGTGATGGTGGTGGTGGTCCCATGGTGGTGGTGGTGATGGTGGTGATGGTGGTGGTGGTGGTGACCCCATGGTGGTGGTGACCCCATGGTGCTGGTGGTGACCCCGTGATGGTGGTGACCCCATGATGGTGGTGCTGGTGACCCCGTGGTGGTGCTGGTGACCCCATGGTGGTGCCGGTGACCCCATGGTGGTGCCGGTGACCCCATGGTGGTGCCGGTGACCTCCTGGTGGTGCCGGTGACCTCCTGGTGGTATCTCACCCCACCTCCTCCCCCCAGCGACTCGCTGCTGGTGATCCAGTGGAACGTCCGGGCCTTCATGGGGGTGAAGAACTGGCCCTGGATGAGGCTCTACTTCAAGATCAAGCCCCTGCTGAAGAGCGCCGAGACCGAGAAGGAGATGCAGGTGGGACAGCGCGGCCGGGGAGATGCCGGAGAAGGTGGACGGGCCACCAGAACATTTTTTGGTGGCCCCCCCAGAGCATGAAGGAGGAGTTCGGGCGCCTGAAGGAGGCGCTGGAGAAGTCGGAGGCGCGGCGCAAGGAGCTGGAGGAGAAGACGGTCTCCATGCTGCAGGAGAAGAACGACCTCCAGCTGCAAGTGCAGGCCGTGCGTGGTGGAGGTGTCCCCAACCCCCCGTGTCCCCCCCAAACCCGTGTCCTTCGTGTCCCCACCTCGGTGTCCCCTCCCCGCAGGAGCAGGACAACCTGGCGGACGCCGAGGAGCGCTGCGCCCAGTTGATCAAGGCCAAGATCCAACTGGAGGCCAAGGTGAAGGAGGCGACGGAGAGGCTGGAGGAGGAGGAGGAGGTGAACGCCGAGCTGACGGCCAGGAGGAGGAAGCTGGAGGACGAGTGCGCCGAGCTCAAGAAGGACATCGACGACCTGGAGCTGTCCCTGGCCAAGGTGGAGAGGGAGAAGCACGCCACGGAGAACAAGGTGGGGACGGGGAGGGTCCATGGGGGGGATTGGGAGGATCTGGAGTCAACGGGAGGGGGGTTGGGGAGGGCTGAGGGGGGGTGGGTGGAGATGACGCAAGGTTGGGTTGGGTTGGGTTGACCCAAGGTTGGGTGGAGATGACCCAAGGTTGGGTTGAGATGACCCAAAATTGGTTGGGTTGGGTGGATAAGAGCCAAGGGTGGTTGGGTTGGGTGGAAATGACCCAAGGTTGGGTTGAGAAGACCCAAGGTTGGGTTGGGTTGGGTTGAGATGACCCAAGGGGGGTTGGGTTGGGTGGAGATGACCCAAGGTTGGGTTGAGAAGACCCAAGGTTGGGTTGGGTTGGGTTGAGATGACCCAAGGGGGGTTGGGTTGGGTGGAGATGACCCAAGGTTGGGTTGAGATGACCCAAGGGGGGTTGGGTTGGGTGAAAATGCCCCAAAATTGGTTGGGTTGAGTGGAGATAACACAAAAGTGGTTGGGTTGGGTGGAGAAGACGCAAAATTGGATTGGTTGGCTGGAGATGACGCAAGCGTGGTTGGGTTGAGATGACCCAAAGGTGGTTGGATTGGGTTGACCCAAAATTGGTTGGGTTGGGTGGAGATGACCCGAAATTGGTTGGGTTGGGTGAAGATGCCCCAAAATTGGTTGGGTTGGGTTGAGATTCCCCAAGGTTGGGTGGAGATGACCCAAGGGTGGTTGGGTTGGGTGGAGATGACCCAAGGTTGGGTTAGGTGGAGAAGACCGAAGGGTGATTGGGTTGGGTGGAGAAGACCCAAAATTGGTTGGGTTGGGTGGAGATGACCCAAAATTGGTTGGGTTCGGTTGAGATGACCCAAAATTGGTTGGGTTGGGTGGATAAGAGCCAAGGGTGGTTGGGTTGAGGTGACCCAAGGGTGGTTGGGTTGAGGTGACCCAAGGGTGGTTGGGTTGGGTGGAGATGACCCGAAATTGGTTGGGTTGAGTGGAGATAACACAAAAGTGGTTGGGTTGGGTGGAGAAGACGCAAAATTGGATGGGTTGGCTGGAGATGACGCAAGCGTGGTTGGGTTGAGATGACCCAAAGGTGGTTGGATTGGGTTGACCCAAAATTGGTTGGGTTGGGTGGAGATGCCCCAAAATTGGTTGGGTTGGGTTGAGATTCCCCAAGGTTGGGTTGAGATGACCCAAGGTTGGGTTAGGTGGAGAAGACCGAAGGGTGATTGGGTTGGGTGGAGAAGACCCAAAATTGGTTGGGTTGGGTGGAGATGACCCAAAATTGGTTGGGTTGGGTTGAGGTGACCCAAGGGTGGTGTTCCTCCCCACGCAGGTCAAGAACCTGACCGAGGAGATGGCCGGGCTGGACGAGACCATCGCCAAGCTGACCAAGGAGAAGAAGGCCCTGCAGGAGGCTCAGCAGCAAGCCCTGGACGACCTCCAGGCGGAGGAGGACAAGGTCAACACCTTGGCCAAGGCCAAGGTCAAGCTGGAACAGCAAGTGGACGACGTGAGTCGTGGTTCTCCACCACCCGGGGGCAGAAGGTCCAGGCAGAGGGTCCCCCTGGTCTGGGGTGGACCTTGGGGGGCTGATGGGAGGTCCCCACCCTGCCGGCAGCTGGAGAGCTCGCTGGAGCAGGAGAAGAAGATCCGCATGGACCTGGAGCGGGCCAAGAGGAAGCTGGAGGGCGACCTGAAGCTGGCGCAGGAGAGCATCATGGACCTGGAGAACGACAAGCAGCAGCTGGACGAGAGGCTGAAAAAGTCGGGCCCCAGCCGCCTCCCCTCCCCCTCCTTGGTCCTTTTCCCATGATCCCTTTCTCCCGGGGCCGTGACGGGGGTGGCGCGTGTCCTCCTGCAGGAAGGACTTTGAGCTCAACGCGCTCAACGCCAAGATCGAGGACGAGCAAGCGGTGGCCGGGCAGCTCCAGAAGAAGCTCAAGGAGCTCCAGGTCAGGGCGGGGGGCAGGGAGGGGCTGGAGGGAAAGAGCCTCCATTGGTTGGGTTGGGTTGGGTTGGGTTGGAGAGTCTCCATTGGTTGGTTTGAAGGTTCTCCAGATGGTTGGCTTGATTTGGGTTTGGATGTGTTGAGTTGGGTTGAGTTGAAGGGTCTCCATCTGGTGGAGTTGGGTTGGGTGGAAGAGTCTCCATTGGTTGGGTTGGCTTGGGTTGAGCTTGGTTGGGTTGAAGGGTCTCCATTGGGTTGGGTTGAGTTGGGTTGGGTTGAAGGTTCTCCATTGGTTGGGTTGGGTTGAGGTGGGTTCGGTTGAAGAGTCTCCATTGGTTGGGTTGAGGTAGGTTGGGTTGAAGGGTCTCCATTGGTTGGGTTGGGTTGAGTTGGGTTGGGTTGGGTTGAGTTGGGTTGAAGATTCTCCATCTGTTTGGGTTGGGTTGAAGAGTCTCCATCTGGTCGGGCTGAGTTGGGTTGGGTTGGGTTGAGTTGGGTTGGGTTGGGTTGGGTTGGGTTGAGTTCAGTTGCGTTGAAGAGTCTCCAGATGGTTGGGTTGAGTTGGGTTGAGTTGGGTTGGGTCGGGTCAACTTGGGAGAAGCCCTCTCACGTCCTCCTCATCCCCGGAGCCCAGGCGCGTATCGAGGAGCTGGAGGAGGAGCTGGAGGCGGAGCGGACGGGCCGGGCCAAGGCGGAGAAGCTGCGCGCGGAGCTGGCGCGGGAGCTGGAGGAGCTGAGCGAGCGGCTGGAGGAGGCGGGCGGCGCCACCTCGGCGCAGGCGGAGCTGACCAAGAAGCGCGAGGCCGAGTTCCAGAAGCTGCGGCGGGAGCTGGAGGAGGCCAGGCTGCAGCACGAGGCCACGGCCGCCGCCCTGCGCAAGAAGCACGCCGACGGCGCGGCCGAGCTGGCCGAGCAGCTGGACAACCTCCAGCGCGTCAAGCAGAAGCTGGAGAAGGAGAAGAGCGAGCTCCGCCTGGAGCTGGACGACGTGGGCTCCAACGTGGAGCAGCTCCTCAAGGCCAAGGTGGGTGGCCGGGCACGGACAGAGGTGGGAGGAAGAGGAGCAAGCCTTCCTCTGCTCCTCCCGCGCCTCCTCGTGTCTTCTCCTCTCCTCCAGGCCACCCTGGAGAAGACGTGCCGCTCCCTGGAGGACCAGCTGAGCGAGCACCGCAGCAAGTCGGAGGAGGCCCAGCGCGCGGTCACCGACCTCAGCGCCCAGCGGGCCCGGCTCCAGACGGAGAACGGTGAGCGCCGCGCCCTCCTCCACCCCACTGCCGACCCCAAGGACCACGCGGGGTCCCTCCGGCCGTGATGTCTCCTCTGTCCGCCCCCTAGGTGAGCTCTCCAGGCAGCTGGAGGAGAAGGAGGCCTTCATCACGCAGCTGACGCGGGGGAAGCTGAGCTACACCCAGCAGCTGGAGGACCTCAAGAGGCAGCTGGAGGAGGAGGCCAAGGTGAGGCTTCGGGGGGGAGGTTGGGTTGGGAGGTTGGGTTGGTCTTTGAGGGGTTGGGTTGGTCTTCAAGAGGTTGGATTGGTCCTCAAGAGGTTGGGTTGGTCTTCAAGGCATTGGGTTGGTCTTCAAGGCGTTGGGTTGGTCCTCAAGGGGTTGGGTTGGATTCAAGGGGTTGGGTTGGTCTTCAAAGGGTTGGGTGGGTCCTCAAGGGGTTGGGGTGGTCTTCAAGGGGTTGGGTTGGTCTTTAAGGGGTTGGGGTGGTCCTCAAGAGGTTGGGGTGGTCCTCAAGGGGTTGGGGTGGTCCTCAAGGGGTTGGGGTGGTCTTCAAGAGGTTGGGTTGGTCCTCAAGAGGTTGGGTTGGATTCAAGGGGTTGGGTTGGTCTTCAAGAGGTTGGGGTGGTCTTCAAGAGGTTGGGGTGGTCTTCAAGAGGTTGGGTTGGTCTTCAAAGGGTTGGGTTGGTCCTCAAGAGGTTGGGTTGGTCGGTCTAGAAGAGGTTGGGTTGGTCGGTGGGTCTCCAGGAGGTTGGGTTGGTCTCCAGAAGGTTGGGTTGACGTGGTTGGTCTCAAAAAGTTTGGGTTGGTTGACCTAGAACCGGTTGGATCCATCTAGAGAAGGTCGGGTTGGTTGACCTAGAACCGGTTGGGTCCATCTGGACAAGGTTGCGTTGGTTGACCTAGAACCATTTGGGTCCATCTGGAGGAGGTCGGGACCATCTAGAGGAGGTCGGGTTGGTTGACCTAGAACCGGTTGGCTCCATCTGGAGGAGGTTGGGTTGGTTGACCTAGAACTGGCTGGGTCCATCTAGAGGAGGTTGAGACCACCTCAAGGAGGTTGTGTGGGGTTCCTAGCCCCACACAAGCCCCGCTTGCCCACCACCGCGTTGGAGGACCTCCAGGAGGCCCCAACCGAGACCCTCGGGGTCTTCTCCTCTCCCCCCAGGCCAAGAACGCGCTGGCCCATGCCCTGCAGTCGGCGCGGCACGACGGCGACCTCCTGCGGGAGCAGTACGAGGAGGAGGCGGAGGCCAAGGCCGAGCTCCAGCGCGGCCTCTCCAAGGCCAACGCCGAGGTGGCCCAGTGGAGGACCAAGTACGAGACGGACGCCATCCAGCGCACCGAGGAGCTGGAGGAGGCCAAGTGAGTCCTCGCCCACCCCCGGAGGGAGGTCCCGGAGGTCCCCTCCCCACCGCTGAGGGCTTCTGGTAGGAGGAAGCTGGCGCAGAGGCTGCAGGAGGCCGAGGAGGCGGTGGAGGCCGCCAACGCCAGGGGTTCCTCGCTGGAGAAGACCAAGCAGAGGCTGCAGAACGAGGTGGAGGACCTGAGAGGGGACCTGGAGAGGGCCAACGCTGAGGCCGCCGGGCTGGACAGGAGGCAGAGGAGCTTTGATAAGGTGGGGAGGGGTTGGGGGGGGGGAGGAGGAGAAGGAGGAGGAGGAGGAAGGAGGAGGAGGAGGAGGAGGAGACCAGGAGAAGAGGAGGAGGAGAAGGAAGAAAGAGGAGGGGGGAGGAGGAAGGAGGAGGAGGACACCAGGAGAAGGGAGAGGGGGAGGAGGAGGAGGAGACCAGGAGAAGAGGAGGAGGAGGAGGAGGAAGGAGGAAGGGGAGGAAGAAGGAGGAGGAAGAGGAGGAGAAGAGGAGGAAGAAGAGGAGGAGGACACCAGGAGGAGGAGAAGAAGGTGGAGGAAGAAGGAGAAGAAAGGAGAAGAGGGAGGAGGAGGAAGAAGAAAGAGGAGGAAGAAGAGGAGGAGGAGGAGGAAGGAAGAGGAGGAGGAGGGGGAGGACAGGAGGTGGAGGAAGAGTAGAAGGATGAGGAGGATGAGGATGAGGAGGCGACCAGGAGGAAGGAGGAGGAGGAGGAGGACACTAGGAGGGGGGGAGGAGGAAACCTGGAGGAGGAGGAGGAGGAGGGAGGAAGAGGAGGAGGAGGGACACCAGGAGGAGGACACAAGGAGGAGGAGGAGGAGGAGGAGACCAGGAGGAGGAGGAGGACGAGGAAGGTGGAGGAGGAGGAGGAGGAGGAGGACGAGGAAGGTAGAGGAGGAGGAGGAGGAGGAGGAGGAGGAGGACGAGGAAGGTAGAGGAGGAGGAGGAGGAGGAGGAGGAGGAGGACGAGGGAAGGTAGAGGAGGAGGAGGAGGAGGAGGAGGAGGAGGAGGAGGAAGAAGAGGAAGAGGAGGAGGAGGAGGAGGAGGAGGAGGAGGAGGAGGAAGAAGAGGAAGAGGAGGAGGAGGAGGAGGAGGAGGAAGGAGGAGGAGGGACACCAGGAGTAGTAGAAGTAGGAGGAGGAGGAGGCCAGGAGGAGGAGGACACCAGGAGGAGGACACAAGGAGGAGGAGGAGGAGGAGGAGACCAGGAGGAGGAGGAGGACGAGGAAGGTGGAGGAGGAGGAGGAGGAGGAGGAGGAGGAGGACGAGGAAGGTAGAGGAGGAGGAGGAGGAGGAGGAGGAGGAGGAAGAAGAGGAAGAGGAGGAGGAGGAGGAGGAGGAGGAGGAGGAAGGATGAGGAGGAGGCCAGTAGTAGAAGTAGGAGGAGGAGGAGGCCAGGAGGAGGAGGACACCAGGAGGGGGGAGGAGGAAGAGGAGAAGGAGGAGGAGGAGGAGGAGGAGGAGGATGAAGGCCACTGATGGTGTCCCCCCAGGTGCTGTCGGAGTGGAGGCAGAAGCTGGAGGAGGCGCAGGCGGAGCTGGAGGCCTCGCAGAAGGAGGCCCGGGGCCTCAGCACCGAGCTCTTCAGGCTGAGGAACGCCCGCGAGGAGGCCCTGGAGCAGCTGGAGACCGCCCGGAGGGAGAACAAGAACCTCCAAGGTGAGGCCTTCCTCCTCCCTCCTCCTCCTCCTCCTCCTCCTCCTGGTCCCGGTGGAGGCTGACGGGGCCTCGCCGGCCTCCAGAGGAGGTCTGGGAGCTGTCGGAGCAGCTGGGGGCCGGCCTCAAGGCCACCCAGGAGCTGGAGAAGGCGCGGAGGCAGCTGGAGGCCGAGAAGCTGGAGCTGCAGGCGGCACTGGAGGAGGCCGAGGTGAGGCCCGGGGAGGTCCAGGGCTTCTTCTGGCCTCCTTGAGGGGTAAACGGGAGATCCTGGGTCTCTTCCAGGACCTCCTGGCCTCCTCCCTGACCTCCTGTTCTCCACGACCTCCTCCCCAACCTCCTGGCCTCCACCACTGTCCTTCTCCGTGACCTCCTCTCCGACCTCCTGTCCTCCTCCATGACCTCCTCCACAACCTTCTGGCCTCCTCCATGACCTCCTGGCCTCCTCCACAACCTCCTGTCCTCCTCCTGGCCTCCTCCCCCGACCTCCTGTCCTCCTCAATGACCTCCTGTCCTCCCCCCGTAACCTTCTGGCCTCCTTCACAACGTCCTGTCCTCCTCCTGTCCTCCTCCATGACCTCCTCTCTAACCTCCTGTCCTCCCCCACGACCTCCTGTCCTCCTCCATAACCTCCTGGCCTTCTCCATGACCTCCCGGCCTCCTCCCCAACTTCCTCCACGACCTCCCGTCCTCCTCCATAACCTCCCCGACTTCCTGGCCTCCTCCACCACCTCCTCCCTGACCTCCTGTCCTCCATGACCTCCACGACCTCCCAAACCTCCTGTCCTCCCCCACGACCTTCTGGCCTCGTCCCCCAACCTCCTGGCCTCCTCCACCACCTCCTGTCCTCCTCCACCACCTCCTCCCTGACCTCCTGTCCTCCATGACCTCCACGACCTCCCAAACCTCCTGTCCTCCCCCACGACCTCCTGGCCTCCTCCCCCAACCTCCTGGCCTCCTCCCCAACCTCCTGTCCTCCTCCATGACCTCCTGGCCTCTTCCCCTGACCTCCTGTCCTCCCCTACAACCTCCTGTCCTTCTCCTGTCCCCCTCCCCCAACCTCCTGTCCTCCTCCACCACCTCCTCCCTGACCTCCTGTCCTCCATGACCTGCACAACCTCCCCCACGACCTCCTAACCTCCCCCACGACCTCCTGTCCTCCTCCATGACCTCCTCCCCGACCTCCTGCCCTCCTCCCCTCCCTCCCTTCCCCCCAAAACCAGGCCTCGCTGGAGCACGAGGAGGGCAAGATCCTGCGGGCCCAGCTGGACCTCCAGCAGGCGCGGGCGGAGGCCGAGCGCCGGGCGGCCGAGAAGGACGAGGAGCTGGAGGAGGGCCAAGCGGGGCCACCAGCGGGCCCTGGAGGCCCTGCAGGCCACCCTGGAGGCCGAGACGCGGAGCCGGGCCGAGGCCCTGCGCCTGAGGAAGAAGATGGAGGCCGACCTCAACGAGATGGAGGCCCAGCTGGCCCACGCCAACCGCCTGGCCGCCGAGGCCCAGAAGCAAGCCAAGGCCGCCCAGGGGCTACCTCAAGGTGATGGGTGGTGGCCACACGAGGAGCTGGTCCTCCTTCGGAGGCTCACGGGTCTCCGGTGGCCTCCCAGGAGGTCCAGCTGCAGCTGGACGAGGCGGCGAGGGCCAAGGAGGAGCTGAAGGAGACGGCGGCGGTGGCGGAGCGGAGGAGCAACCTGCTGCAGGCCGAGCTGGAGGAGCTGCGGGCGCTGGGCGAGCAGACGGAGCGGGCGCGCAAGGTGGCCGAGCAGGAGCTGCTGGAGGCCAGCGAGAGGGTGCAGCTCCTCCACGCCCAGGTGAGGCCGCGGGGTTGGGCTACCTAGAACCTCAGCTCCGCCTGGAGAGGTTTGGTTCCTCTGGAGATAAAGGGTGGAGGTATCTGTTGGGTTGGGCTACCTAGAACCTCAGCTCCACCTGGAGAGGTTTCGTTCCTCTGGAGATAAAGGGTGGAGGCACCTTCTGGTTTGGGCTACCTAGAACCTGACTTTCTCCAGGAGAGGTTTGGTTCCTCTGGAGATAAAGGGTGGAGGAACCTTCTGGGTTGGGCTACCTAGAACCTCAGCTCCACCTGGAGAGGTTTCATTCCTCTGGAGATAAGGGGTGAAAGAATCTTCTGGGTTGGGCTACCTAGAACCTGACCTTCGCCTTGACATGTTTTGGCCCTCTGGGAGATAAAGGGTGGAGGAACCTTCTGGGTTGGGCTACCTAGAACCTCAGCTCCACCTGGAGAGGTTTCGTTCCTCTGGAGATAAGGGGTGAAAGAATCTTCTGGGTTGGGCTACCTAGAACCTGACCTTCGCCTTGACATGTTTTGGCCCTCTGGAGATAAAGGGTGGAGGAACCTTCTGGGTTGGGCTACCTAGAACCTCAGCTCCACCTGGAGAGGTTTCGTTCCTCTGGAGATAAGGGGTGAAAGAATCTTCTGGGTTGGGCTACCTAGAACCTGACCTTCGCCTTGACATGTTTTGGCCCTCTGGAGATAAAGGGTGGAGGAACCTTCTGGGTTGGGCTACCTAGAACCTCAGCTCCACCTGGAGAGGTTTCGTTCCTCTGGAGGTAAAGGTTGGAGAAGTTGTGTGTTGAGATACCTAGAACCTGACCTTCACCTGGAGAGGTTTCAGCCCTGTGTAGTTGGTGGATGCTGGTGTCTTCTGGGTTGAGCTACCTAGAACCTCACCTCCACCTGGAGACATTGTGGCCCTCTGTAGATAAAGGGCGGAAGAATCTTCTGGGTTGAGCTACCTAGAACCTCAGCTTCATCTGGAGAGGCTTCAGCCCTGTGTAGTTGGTGGATGCTGGTGTCTTCTGGGTTGAGCTACCTAGAACCTGACCTCTGCCTTGAGATGTTTTGGACCTCTGGAGATAAAGGGTGGAAGAATCTTCTGGGTTGAGCTATCTAGAACCTGACCTTCTCTAGGAAAGGTTTTGTTCCTCTGGAGTTAAAGGGTGGAGGCACCTTCTGGTTGAGCTACCTAGAACCTGACCTCCGCCTTGAGATGTTTTGGCCCTCCGGAGATAAAAGGTGGAGGCACCTTCTGGGTTGGGCTACCTAGAACCTCACTTCCACCTGGAGATGTTTCACCGCTCTGTAGCAGATGGGTGGAGGAACCTTCTGGGTTGGGCTACCTAGAACCTCCACCTAGAGATGTTTCAGCCCTCGGGAGTCAATGTGTGGAGGAACTTTCCGGGTTGAGCTACCTAGAACCCCCCCCCCGCCCGCAGAACACCAGCCTGAGCAACCAGAAGAAGAAGCTGGAGGCCGACATCTGCCAGCTGCAGGCGGAGGTGGAAGAGGCCGTGCAGGAGTGCAGGAACGCCGAGGAGAAGGCCAAGAAGGCCATCACCGACGTGAGCCCCACCGCGGCCGGTTGAGGCACCTAGAACCCCCTCCAGCCTTCCCCTCCCCTAACTTCCGGTGTCCTCACCTCCCCCGGGGTGTCCCCGCAGGCGGCCATGATGGCGGAGGAGCTGAAGAAGGAGCAGGACACGAGCGCCCACCTGGAGCGGATGAAGCGGAACACGGAGCAGAGCGTCAAGGACCTGCAGCGGCGGCTGGCCGAGGCCGAGCAGTTGGCCCTCAAGGGCGGCCGGAAGCAGCTCCAGAAGCTGGAGGCCCGGGCGCGGGAGCTGGAGGCCGAGCTGGAGGCCGAGCAGAAGCGGCACGCCGAGAGCATCAAGGGGCTGCGCAAGGCCGAGCGGCGCGGCAAGGAGCTGGGCTACCAGGTGGGGTTGCGACCTAGAACGCGGCCGGGCTGGTGGCCGCCTGGATTGGGTTGGCCACGGGCATCCACAGCCTCTATGTCCAAGGCCATTGCATGACCTAGAACCTGGTTGACCTGGTGGCCACATGGATATGGGTGGCTAAGACCGTCTACGGCCTCTATGCCTGGTGGCGTTGTGTGGTCTAGAACGTGGTCGGCCTGGTGGCCACCTGGAGATGGGTGGCCAAGGCCAGCTACAGCCTCTGTGTTCAGTGTGTGACCTAGAACCTGGTTGACCTGGTGGCCTCCTCAGATAGAGGCCCAGGGCCACCTCCCACCCCCAAATCCCGTGCCGTAGCATAACCTAGAACCTGGTTGACCTGGTGGCCACCTCAGATGGGTGACCAAGGCCACCTCCAGGCTCCATGACCAATTCCATTGAGTGACCTAGAACCCGGCTGACCTGGAGGCCACCTCAGATAGATGACCAAAGCCTCTATGACTGATTCCATTGAGTGACCTAGAACCTGGTTGACCTGGAGGCCACCTCAGATGGGTGACCAAGGCCACCTCCAGCCTCTGTGGCCGATCCCATTGGGTGACCTAGAACCCGGTTGACCTGGTGGCCACGTGGAAATGCACGACCAAAGCCACCTCCCGCCCCCCCCGACCGATCCCATTGGGTGACCTAGAACCCGGTGGCCCTGGTGGCCCCGCGGCCGGGTTCCTATGGGGCTGCCCCACACATCCCCGCCCCCCAACTCCCCCCCCCAGGCCGAGGAGGACCGCAAGAACCTGGCGCGGCTGCAGGAGCTGGTGGCCAAGCTGCAGCTCAAGGTCAAGGCCTACAAGCGGCAGGCGGAGGAGGCGGTGAGCAGCCAATCAGGGCAGCCGGGGGGGCCGGGGTGGAGGGCTGTGATTGGTCGGCTCAAGGCCACGCCCCCTTGTAGGAGGAGCAAGCCACCTCCACCCTGGGGAGGCTCCGCAAGGGCGCAGCACGAGCTGGACGAGGCGCAGGAGCGCGCCGAGGCCGCCGAGGCCCAGGCCAACAAGCTGCGGGCCCGCAGCCGCGACCCCAAGGTGGGTCCCTGCCCCATAGCTGCCCCCAC